>OY821754.1:7574567-8154567 GCA_963682095.1 Potentilla sterilis
GTCAAAAATGGTGTAGAGGCTCACAACTATGCAACCAATCTTGATCATGGGTTTAGTTTAATTTTCTTACTTCCCTTTTTATGTTTTGCTAACAATCCAACTATCGTGGATGAGAGAAAGAAATACGGAAGAGTTGAGCTTTAAACTCTAAATTTTCTAAAAGGCATAATAGGAAATAAAAATTTACAAAAATTTAAGGAGGTATACAAAGTAAATATAGAAGTGCAACTAGAATCACCCTACTCATTATACAAAATTACATTATACGTATCCGTTTAAAAGTAAACAACGTATCAATCTATCAATAACTTCTTTAATTCATAATTTTATAATGTGTACTAATAATAGACTGAGCTTATATTTATGCCATGGAATGTCTTTTTGTTTGGGATTAATGTACATATTGAAAGTTGTTGCTATCTACATTAAATAGATAATTATAATTCTATTTTTCATTACCAATGCACCCCTAAATTTTTTTTTTGATGTGGGTAGATGATAAATGAATATTATTATGGATTAGAGAAGACCATCCAAGACCCACAAGAAATTGATCACAAGACATGCTACTAAAGAGGGACAATTAAAAGAAGTTCAGATTTGGCAAAGGTTTTGATAGCATTGTATACAGATAAGGACTGTGTTGTAAATGATACCACGTACGATTTTGTATTGGTAGTTGGTAATTCGGTATAATTGCTTCAAATATCTAAATGCATGCCACCGCCTGGGCTATATGCATTTGATTTTCTAGGTATCATTCATTTGCAATGTACGATTGTTCCTTGTCGAGTAATGCTCAAGCGGGCATTCTATGATTTTGTGATCAATCTCAATACTTGAAATTAAATCTGAGGATAAATGTAAAAATTCAAATGCACCAAGTGATCAAGGTGCAATTGAGTTACAACATGAACATATATGACTAATCCTCGAGGCAACGTAAAAGTTGAACAATGCAAAACAACTCAAACTGTTTTAATGTTGCATGAATCCCAAGATAACGCTCCTAATCAATACCTAAGTCACACAAGCAAAAGAAGCACCAGAGCTGGCCGAGCTTTTCGAACAGAATTCAGAGTGATCACGATCAGATCTATGTCGCCGTTGCAGACCACCCATCTACCACTACTGGAAAACCCATTCGAGGCGACGGAATTTTTTGATCAAAAGTCGTCGCCTCGAACACGAAGAGACCAGAAAGTCGTCGCTAGGGGTCGTCGCTTCGTTTTCGTCGTTTCGGCTTCGAGGCGACGACTTTTGCTCCAAAAGTCGTCGCTTGGACATTTCAAGCGACGACTTCAAAGTTTGTCGCCAAATTATGAGCGACGAATTTTGAGTCGTCTCCTAGCATTCCAGGCGACGAATTTTGGGTCGTCACTTCCAAATCTAGGAGACGAAGTTTGGGTAGTCGCTTACAATTTGAGGGGACGAAGTTTGGTTCAAAAGTCGTCGCTAGAGTGTATTTTTAGTGCGACGAATATCAATGTTCGTCGCTTCATGTCTCAATTTTCGTTTTAAAAAAATTTCCCGCCATTTTTCGTCTGAGTTCGATTTCGTATTTTTCGTTCGAGTTCGATTTGGTTTTTTTGTCCAGTTTTTGGAGGCGGTGGAGGAGGCGACGGAGGAGGCGGTGGAGGAGGCGACAGAGGAGGCGGTGGAGGAGGCGACGGAGGAGGCGACAGAGGAGGCGGTGGAGGAGGCGACGAAGTCGGAGAACGATCTGCGCTGCGGGGTTGGGGGGGAGGAGGAGAGGGAGGGAGGGAGGTGGTGGAGGAGGCGAGGAGGAGAGGGAGGGAGGGAGGCGGTGGAGGAGGAGAGGGAGGTAGGCGGTGGAGGAGAGGGAGGGAGGAGAGGGAGGCAGTGGAGGAGGAGAGGGAGGGAGGGAGGGAGGGAGGAGGATGGCGACGGCGACGAGGAGCGGCAGTGGAGGAGAGGGAGGAGAGGGAGGCAGTGGAGGAGGCCGGAGAGGGAGGGAGGCAGTGACGGAGTGAAGAAGAAGGAGATCTGGGAATATATAATCAGCACTTTGAATTATGGCCGTTAGATCTGGGAAATCTAACGGTTCACAGGGTGATCCGCGCAATGTGTTTTAATTGGTTCTCAGCATGTGGCGCGGATTCAACACTGAAGCGACGAAGTAAAACGAAATTCGTCGCTTCAATAATATATAAAATTGAAGCGACGAAGTCGTACAAAATCCGTCGCTTCAATAATATTTAAAAAATTAAAAAAAATTTATGAGATTATACTCAAGTGTACAACTTTTCGAAGCAACTATATAAAAGAAGTAAAATTTTGAAAAACACTGTGAAATAACATTTGATCGTTATGATGAAATACAGTTATGGTAAAAAAATCACTTAAATCCGACAAAGTTAGAGCCCCGATCGACGCGGTCAACCTTATTTAAACTTATTTCTCTCTATGGGGAACCATAGTATCGGGAGGTAAAAGTTACCAAATTTTTACATGGCTGATTACGTCTCATCTATTTGAGAATTTAATGTTTGGAAGAGTCGACGAAACAAGGTCATCTAAAGGTACGTAATAGGGTTTTCGTGTGATAAGTTTTATGAAAATATGGTTGACCGTTTCGATCGAGCGTCGAACGTTTACGAAACGAGCTGATTTTTATACTCTACTCATATTTAACTATAACGATCACATCAGACGGTCAAATTTTTCATTTTGTGAATTTAGCCATTATAACGACAACATTCTCACTAATACGTTATAACTTGATTATAAGATTATACTCAAGTGTACAACTTTTCGAAGCAACTATATAAAAGAAGTAAAATTTTGAAATATACTGTGAAATAACATTTGATCGTTATGATGAAATACGGTCATGGTAAAAAAATCACTTAAATCCGACAAAGTTAGAGCCCCAATCGATGCGGTCAACCTTATTTAAAACATATTAAACTGCCGTTTTGAGGGCCTAAACGAACTCGAAAGCCCGAAAAAGCCCACACGTCGTGGCAAAGCTACGAGTTTGACTCGTGGCATCGTTTCCTTTCCGAAAATGTATTACAATCGTCAATCGGACACCAAATGCCAAATCTACAACTCTCCAAACTATGAAAATATGGTTGACCAGATTACATGAAGCGACGACTATTGATCAAAACTCGTCGCTTCGTTTCATATCTCAGTGACGAATATTGACGAAGGTTATCAACTTCGTCGCTTGAATTTTGAGTCGGCGACGAAGATTGAATTTTCGTCGCTACAGTTTACAAAACATGATTGGGAGGCGACAATAATCAATATTCGTCGCTTCAATAAGATGTGAGCGACGACTATTGATCAGAAGTCGTCGCTCTCGTTTTCTGAAGCGACCAAAGCAATATTGGTCGCCTCAATGTGTCCAGGCGACGAACTTTGATTTTCCCTTTCCAATCTTCGTCGCTTCATACCTGATTTCCAGTAGTGTACCACCGCAACACTGCATGCAAAGAGCCATCACGCCGCGCACATCTCAAGCAGGACTTGTGAACTCGCAAACTTTGTACAATACCATCAAACACCTCGAAGCACAGATCCGGGCAAAGAAATCGATCGTCTCTAATTTCATTTTTCTAGTAACATTGACTATTGAACACCATCCCAAAATAATATGGACAATTATAAGGACACTGCGCAAGTAGTAATCGTTATGGAGAATTTGATAGTAAAGTATGTAGTAGCCAAAATAATTGTGACTTGGCCGGCGACACATCCTAATTAATTAAATTCTAAAAGTGACATTTTTGATGATAAATAAATATATGTGAAATGGAATGATGGATATGTACCTTCTCAATCAAATCAACATTGCTCGCTAGTATGAAATTCATGATGAAGAAGAGGTCAATAATTGAAATAGAAGCAATTGGATACTATCGTATATGAATGTCATCAATTAATAATTCAACATCAATGTCCTCGAGTTAATTTTCCCTTGATTTAATTAAATTATCGTAAGTTATTTGTATTACTTGATACATATATCCGCGAACACATCGATTACAAATACAGAATCCGATCTAAGGACATGCATGTTGATGTGAATTTTTTCTCTCTTCATTTTCAATGCATGGTTATGGAGACAAACAGAGTTTGGATATAACTAGCGGATTTGGAGGTTGTTTTAGCATTAAACAAGCTTAGCCTTCGTTATCATGCATCCACATTCCCTTTATCTATATCAATTCGATCATTACATACCTCGAGTTTTTGTTGTTTAATTCCTAAAGAAATGGAATATTGAAAGAGATGTTTGAGCTATTAAACCATCTATGGCTACGTTTCCACCACATGCACCCTAATATTTCAGGAAGGGGACAGGTAGGAATAATTATGAAAAAAGGAAAAGCCAAAAGAAAAAAAAAAATCAATAATTTGAAGAGGACAGAATCAATAGTCGACGAGGGCAGGAGACCTTCGATTTAAATTCCTAAGTCGAAAAGGGAATGAAACAACAATGTTAACGATTAATGGCAACCATAAGATTAGAAGGTTAATTATATACAATATTGAAAGATGTCACCATCCCATGATAAGATGCGATGGAATATGACGTTCAATTAGTCAACAGCTCTAATCGAGTGTTCGTCCTCAATATCTGTCTAATACTGATCATCGAGGACGAGACAGCTATACGACTAAGTTATAATGTCTAGAAAAATTTGTTATGGTGATATAAGTCTCTCTATGAGTGGGAGATCGTGACTTAGACTCAAAAGGCTCAAAATTATTAATTGTTGTATAATAATGTTTTATTTGATAATAAGAAAAATGTTACAGTGAATATTTCGTATGTAAATACTCATTTTTTTTTTTTTTGAGTTATGTACAAAAAATTAAAAGAAAAACAAGTATGCAAATATAGCTAACCCTGATATTGTACGAGACAGCTATACGACTAAGTTATAACGAGTGTCTAATATCATTTTATTCATTTGTTCTAGTGGCATAAGTCTCCGGCCATATTATGAGTAATAGATAGTGAGTTAGACTCAAATATATTAGTTGTTGTATATGAGTGTTTTAATTGATTCAAAACAAAAAGATGAGAGCGGATTCAGCGCACTAAGGTGCACTTGCACCAATAGTGTGAGTCATTTACGCATTCATTTTTTTCAACTTCGTTAGTGTCTCTTAATACCTCAATGATTAGGTATTGTGGACGCCGCTTTTTTATAGTTTTTTTTTTTTTTTGCGATTTATGTTGTTTTTAATTATGTTAACATAGTGGCTCATCTCCAATTTGCTTTACTTATAGTATTCTACAACTTCATATTCACTTACCCCTCAAATATTAGAGTTATGTGAATAGTTGGTAATTAAACAAATAGTTAAAATTATATATTTGAGTGTCGGTTCAGTTGAATAATTTTCTAAAAAGATTATAACAAATTTTTAAGAGGAAAATACTCATTTGACATAAACAAAAAACGCATTCGATGTGGAGCTTCTTTTACCAAAATTAAAACAAAAACAAGTATGCAAATATAGGTCTGGAACTGTACGTACATGTGAGGAGGAGTATGTGGAGCTTCCAAATACCTTTCCTCTGTACAAGTTTAAGGGTTTTGACTTGAAATTGTGTCAAGTATGAGGTATGAACACTCATCATCGGGACCCGCCTAAACCTTCCAGTCCCCAAGTTGGTTCAACTGGCTTCTACGCAATGCAGGGTTTCTAATTTTGTTTCGAATGGAACGCAGGGATTGACTTTGCTCGGTGCAAACTTCAAAGCCTTTGCTTATACCTGGTAAGAAAACAAAGAACAAAATTACCAGGACTGGACAATATTGAAGGAGGAGGTAGCTAGATTGGCTAGACAGAGAGATCATATATGGTCCATGATGGATATGTATGGAAGATGCGTGCTTGGTAAATAATGTGAAATCCATGGGGGTGTGCAAGGTAGGCATGAATGCAGTAAATGGTTCTTGCCTGCTTGCAGCGCCTGCGTGGCTCAGTTTCATTTATTTCGGACGGAGGGGAGAGGGAGAGAGAGAGAGAGAGAGATTTTATGTGTGTGTGGGGGTGATGAGAGTGAAGAATCGAAGATTTACAGTGCCACCAACCATCATTTTGAAGGAGGTCCTAGGAGTCTCACAGGTTACACACTCACACGCATGCAAACAAATCCAAGCTAATTCATCATGAGGCGCATCAGATATATTCAAATTAGAAAATATCGACATATATACTACATGTATTTAATCTCAAAGGAAATGCTGGTGCATCCGTGCATGTTAGATTAATGTGGAACGTACTTGACTTTAACTTCTATAAGAACTGAGAGCACTTAAATTGCTTTTCAACAAGGTATTTGTTATTGCGTGATTAACATCATAATCCACTACCAGAAAAGGGGTTATAGCCGACGATATGGAAAAAAACGGCCGACGAAATAGTACCTCGTCGGCTATAACCCCTTATAGCCGACGAACTACTATTTCGTCGGCCACATCGTCGGCTATAATATTATAGCCGACGACTGCCGACAACTCGTCGGCTATAACTATAGCCGACGAAACGTTTTATGTTATAGCCGACGAGGATGGTATTCGTCGGCTATAAGAGTTATAGCCGACGAAAAGTTTTTGGTTATAGCCGACGAGGAGGGTATTCGTCGGCTATAACTCTTATATCAGATCGACCTTCTGCATCAGGGAGCTCATTCGTCGATGAAATCGTCCAAAACGCTCTGAAATCGTCCAAAACCTCGGCCATAAGCTTGAAAGGTACGTATATTGCTGTGTGTGTTGATTTAGTTGGTTATATGCAGAGGTGTGTTAATTTAGAGTTTAATTAGAATAAATGTGTGATTAATTTGATATATATATATATATATATATATATATATATATATATATATGTGTTGAGATGAGATTATTAATGGGTTGATATATATGTTGTATTGGTTAGATAGAATTGAAGTTTTGTTGAAGATTAGTGATTGATTGTTGATTTATAGGTGATTTTAGATGAATTTGATGAAAAAATGTATATATATATTAATTAATTTAATTGTAATTAAAAATATATTGTTGGTATATATAAAAAATACATTGTGTTTAATTAATTAGGGAGATTGACGATGTTTTAATTAATTTAGGGATGCATGTGTATATATATATATGTGTGTGTGTGTGTAATGATGAATTTTTTAATTAATTAGTACGTGCGTACGTACGTAGTACGTGCATATATACATATCTATATATAGCTATATTTATTTCTTGAATTTACAGGATGGACAAGAGTTGGATTACCCTTGGAAGATGGGATGAGGCGTATCATGATGGAGTTAGGAGTTTCCTGGATTTTGTGATGGCTAACTGTGGAGACACTACACTTCATTATTGTCCGTGTAAAAAGTGCAAGTGTGCCACCCCACGACACCGGTTTTCCATAGAGACAGTGGAGCAACACCTGGCTAGATATGGATTTTGGGTCCTATACACTAATTGGATTTATCACGGTGAACCAGAGTTTGCGGGTCCTCATGATCATGGACAATTTGCGGAGAGAGGGAGTTCCTCCAATGATCCGACAACGAACTGGATCAACGATATGTTTCCTCGTGAGAGCGGTGTCTTTGAGGAAGCACCAGATGTGCAACTCCCACCTCCGGAGATGGAGTGTTTCCCTGATATTGAGCCACTCGAGCCATTACCCCGATCTCCGGTCAACACAAGTGGTATGGAAAAGTACAACAACCTGATCGCATTGCAACAGACTCCGTTGTACCCCGGATGCAGTAAGACTGTCCTTGAATCTGTCATGGGAGTGATGAAGATCAAAACGGAGAACAAAGGCACTGTCAAATCGGTTGATGATTGGCTTCGGCTATGGGGTGGGGCGATGCCCCCCGGACATCGGCTTCCTACCAGTCATCATAAGGTGCGACATATCCTTAAAGATCTCGGCCTTTCCTACATCAAGATTCATGCATGCAGATACGATTGCGTTCTGTTTTACGGGGAAGGACTCGCAGATCTTGAATACTGCCCATTATGCAATACAGAGCGGTATAAGTTCACTCCTAAAGGGAACAAGAAAGCTGTGAAGATACTTCGGTACTTCCCGCTGATTGATAGGCTTGAGCGGTTGTTCATGTGTGCTTTCACGGCCGAAGCTATGAGATGGTGGGCTGAGAGGAATGTGCCTGACGATGACACCCTTAGACATCCCGCCGACGGAGAGGCTTGGAAGAAGAACGTGCTGGAGTTTCCCGAATTTGCATCAGAGGTTCGAAATGTTTGGCTAGGGCTATCATCCGACGGTTTCAACCCTTTTGGCAAGAAAGAGCTTCAGTACAGTGTGTGGCCAGTTATTTTGATTCCGTACAACTTTCCACCGTGGATGTGCATGAAGAAGGAATATAACATGCTCACATTGTTGATTCCAGGCCCAGGTTATCCGGGAAAGTGTCTCGATGTGTATTTGAGACCCGTAATTGAGGAGCTTCGGTACTTGAGTCTGAACGGCCACCTGGTCTACGACCGGTTCAAAAATGAGATGTTCCGGATGCATGCCATGCTTGTTGGCACGATCAGTGACTTTCCTGGGAGGGGTATGTTGTCGGGCAGCGTCACCAGGAGTTACAGGGCTTGTTCAGAGTGCATGACTGTTGATTGCTCCAGTCCTCATTGCAGCAAGATTGTCCAGATGCGTCACCGTCGTTGGCTTCCGCATGACCATCCATTTAGGGACGATGCACAGGCTTTTGATGGGACTGAAGAAAGGGGCTGGGCACCGGAGCAATGGACAGGGGAGGAAATATTGGCAGTGTTGAATGAGTATGACTTTGGTCCGCTTAGCAATCATCCCGATGTGTTGCGCACGATTCCAGAGAGGCCGGATCGGTATAGGTTCTGGTCACACAAGAGCATCTTATGGGAACTTCCTTATTGGGCCAGGTTGGCTACCAGATACTACCTGGATGTCATGCATATAGAGAAGAACGTGGGTGAAGCCGTGGTTGGCACAGTTTTGAATTGGGAGAAGAAAACAAAAGACACCCCCAAGGCACGCGTTGATCTGAGAAATATGGGACTGCGGGACCATTTGTGGTTGATAGAGGGCAGGAGCAAAATGCCCCAAGCTCCTTACACCGTCACCAGGGACCAGAAACATGAAATCTTTGGATGGCTGAGTAATGTCAGGTAACTTTTTATTAATTAGGCATGTATTCCCTAAAGAATCCATCTGTTGTTGGACGACTATATATGCATGAAATCTAATTGTTGTTAATGGCTATGCAGGTATCCTTATGGCTATGCGGGTAACATAAGCAAGTGTGTTAACTACCGAGACAACAAGATGTACGGATTGAAGAGTCACGACTGCCATGTACTGCTTCAACGCCTCTTCCCTATTTTCATTCGAGCGTACTTGGAGGATGAAGTGGTTGAGCCGTTGGTGGCGTTGTCAAGATTCTTCCAGAAGTTATGCGCTAGAGAAGTTAGAAAATCAGACCTCATGAGAATGCATGAGGAAATCGTTTTTATCTTGTGCAAGTTCGAGAGGATATTTCCCCCAAACTTCTTTGACATCATGCCTCACCTGATGATCCATCTTCCCCAACAATTGTTGCTTACCGGTCCCGTACACTACACTTGGATGTATCCCATCGAAAGGTACATGTTATTCATAAATTTGATTTATACATGTTTTTAAATAAAAGTTGCATGCTCTTAACATGCACTTGTTAACCTTGCAGACAACTTGGAGACTACAAGAAATATGTGCACAATAAATCTGCGCCTGAGGGGTGTATTGCTGAAGCTTACATTGCGCATGAGTGTGTAACGTACGCCAAGTTGTACTTGGGAGCGATGGAGGACCCCCCACAACATCCAAGTCAAGATGACCCCGAGTTCAACCTATCTATCGTCGCCAACTCTGTTGTACCATACGGAAGCTTCAAGAAAAAGGGTGTGGACAAGTTGCCTGACCATGAGGTAGGGATTGCCCACTGGTGGGTTCTAATAAACTGTCCGGAGGTACAATATTGGAAACGTCACCATCTTCACAGCAAGGAAGTTCGCGGTGATGTCGAGTACCACAACACGACGTTTGCAGACTATTTTCCACAATGGGTAAGTGTATAAATATATATATTAGATGGCTTTCTTTTACAGTTCCCTATTCTTTAATCATAAACACACCGAGTGATTTGAGTTATATTTTTCAGCTGATGCAAGTGGCTGCGAGGGGTGGTCATACAAATTACTCAGAGGAATTGAGGCTGTTGTCGATGAAGCCGATATCTTCCACAGTCCGCCCAATGTGTGATGTCAACGGCGTTAAGTATATATGTGAAGCTAGAGACGGGGAACGCAAAACACAGAATTGTGGGGTGATGGTCGATGGTGCAGAGGGGGGCGTGGATTTTTACGGTGTCCTACAGTCAGTTGTTGAACTCATTTATGGGAACCGCATGAAAGTCCACTTGTTCAAGTGTCGATGGTTTGATACTAGGCCGCACCGCTTACGGATCGATCAGTACGGCATACTTTCGGTGAATACCGCAACTAGTGTGTATGAAGACGACCCCTTTGTTTTCGCCACAGCGGCCAAAAAGGTCTTTTATCTTGACGATCCTTTGAACAAAGGCACGTGGAAGGTAGTTAACCATGTGTCTCAGCGAGACATATACAGTGCTACCACACTTGGTGTGAGCACAGAGTGTGAAGAAGCGACCGCATACCAAGAGCCGGACGCCGGCGACATTCCGGAATCCTCCACCATCCGCGATAATAATGTGACGCCGGGCAGAGTGGTTCGACTTCCTAGGGGTCAGGTGCCCATGTATGATGTTAATCCGAATCGTCTATATCAGGCAGACGATGACTCAGACGACGAGTACGAGCACCGGTTGCCAGATATTAACTACTATACTACGTCTGACTCAAGTGATGAGGATGATTCTGATTATCATCCTTAGTATACTATTTATGTATGTATTTGTGTACGATGGTGCATGCATGAATACATTTTTGTCCTTAATTACCGTTTTCCGAGTTTATGGGAAATTGTATTGAATTGTTTGTGTTATGTTTAGGAATTTATCAGGTGAAATAGGCAATTTTCAGGCCCTAAATGGCAAATTTTCAGAAAGATCAGAATTATAGCCGACGAAATGGACCATAATTCGTCGGCTATAATGCCCATTCTTTAGCCGACGACTTGCAATTCGTCGGCTATAATGCCCATACTGTAGCCGACGTAGACCGTTCAAATGCAAAAGTGTCGTGAAATAAGATACGACCGAAATATTGAAATACGACTACGGTTGAAAAATGGGAAGATTCCGACAAAATCTGTGTGCCGAATGTTGCGATTAGGTGTTTTTTACTTCCGTTTTCCTATGGGTAGCCTGACGGTCGGTAAATTTTTGGAGGAAAATTTTTATACGGTTAGTTGCGTCGCATCGATTTGAAACTATTCTCTGTTGAAGGTCAGGCCAAAAAACGTCATTTAGACGGGCCAATTGCCGTTTTAAAGCGTTTCGAGATTTGACCATGCAGTTTGACCGTCCCGATCGAGCCTTTAACGTTGTCAGATGTAGTTGGTTTTTTTTTCCTACATGTATTTAATCTTAACAGTGATATCTGGCGGTTGGAATAGATTTTCCAAACTTTTAGATTCGAAATCGGAACATATGCACTAATATTCCTTAACTTATTTACCAAGTGTTTAAGTGAATGTATAGTTTCAAATAGTTGCTATACGTAGACCGTTCAAATGCAAAAGTGTCGTGAAATAAGATACGACCGAAATATTGAAATACGACTACGGTTGAAAAATGGGAAGATTCCGACAAAATCTGTGTGCCGAATGTTGCGATTAGGTGTTTTTTACTTCCGTTTTCCTATGGGTAGCATGACGGTCGGTAAATTTTTGGAGGAAAATTTTTATACGGTTAGTTGCGTCGCATCGATTTGAAACTATTCTCTGTTGAAGGTCAGGCAAAAAAACGTCATTTAGACGGGCCAATTTCCGTTTTAAAGCGTTAAGAGGTTTGACCAAAAGTTGACCAGGGAATAGCCGACGAAATACTTAACTTCGTCGGCTAAACTCTTGCGATCCGCGCCGTTTCATTGTCCGCCGTTGGATGGGCGAGATCTGACGGCTGGTGAGAGCTTATAGTATAGCCGACGAGATTCATCGTATAGCCGACGAGATTCATCGTATAGCCGACGACATTCATATTATAGCCGACGAGACACTTAACTTCGTCGGCTATAATCGGCCCGCAAAGCCCAACTCCGGCCCGGCCCGGATTTTGGCCCGGCCCGTAAGAGTATAGCCGACGAATTTCGTCGGCTATGACTATAGCCGACGAATTAAAATTAAATCGTCGGCTATAATCCGTCGATTTAAACCGAGCCCTAGGCGCCTCTCCCTCATTTTCTGCTTAGAACCAAAATTGCCCAATCGTTCCCCACCCCTCCCCGACGCCGACCGACCACGACGGAGCCTCCCCGACGCCGATCGACCCTCCCCGGCCCCACCCGATTCCTCCCCGCCCCGGCCCCCTCCTTCCCGAGCCCTCCCCGACCCGAAAGCCCCTGCCGGAGCCGCCCGAGCCGCCCTAGCCGCCCTGCCGCAGCCTCCCCTACCCGCCCCTGCCGCAGCCGCCCCTGCCCGCCCCTGCCGCAGCCGCACCGCACCACCGGTCCTCGTCCAGACTGCACCACCATGTCAGGTAGTCCCGATCGAGCCTCATTTAGGGTTTTTATTAATTTTGTCGAATTTTGTGAATTTTAGGGTTTTTGTGAATTTTTTGTGGAATTTAGGGTTTTTGTGAAATTTATGGAATTGTGTGGATTTTTTGTTAAATTTGTTAATTTTGTGGAATTTATATACTAATTTTGTGGATTTTTTGTTAAATTTACGGTTTTTATATACTAATTGTGGAATTTTGTTGAATTTATATACTAGTATACTAATTTATATACTAATTTATATATAATTAGGTATAAATATTTTTTTTCATTTTTATGACGATATATATATATATATATTTTTCGGAATATATATATATATATATATAATTAGGTATAAATATAGTTATGTATATATATAATTAGGTGTATATATATTTAAAAAAGTTTTTTATTTTTTTGTGAAATTTAAGGAATTTTGTGTTATATTTCGGAATATATATATATAATTAGGTATAAATATATTTAGGTACGTATATATATAATTAGGTACATATACATTGAATGATGTTTTTAATTTTGTTTTGTGGAATTTTTGTGCAATTTATGGAATTTATATACTAATTGTGCAGGAAACCGGCGCTTTGTAGACCGATGGCTTGGCAGACGGACCGAGAGCGACCCCGACGCTCAGGCAGGATCCAGCCGTGGGGGGAGCGGATCCAGCGGTCGTCGGGGCCTAGGCCGGCCTTTAAGTCGACGAGAGGAGACGTTGATGGGATTGACCCCGAGCGATCCACGTGGGGGCTCCTCGTATGAGTCGACGGGAGCGGGCCCTGACTCGAGTGTCGGAGGAGGACGCAGAGCCACCAGACCCCAGTGCACTTCAGCACTGTTCCAGGATCGGCAGCCGACCCCACCGCGCGCCGATCTGGACCCTCCAGAGATGCTCCCTGTCCCCCCACAGCGACAGCGTCCACAGCTACGGGGCCCACCGTCAGGGGGAGCAGGCCCCTCAGGGTCCACGCCCCGTATGTCTCCGCCATCGGGGATGTACATGGTCCAGTTCCTCCCTGCCATTCCTGAGTACGACGCTAGGGGGAGGCAGATTTGGAGGCACGACCGGCCCCACGAGATTCCCTGGGAGGAGGCCTACTTCTACAGTCCTTTCGACTTAGAGGACTGCCGCGGCCTGTGGGCCGTTCGTGAGAAGGACAAGCAGTACAACGACGCAGGTAATTGGTTAGTTTAATTAATTATTTAGATTGTTTAATTAATTATTTAATTAGTTAGTTTAAATAATTATTTAACTATGTGTTCATTTTAACAGGCGTCCTCGTCAATAAACCCGCGGGGACGAGACGGACCAGAGGGCCAGCGAACATGTCGACCCTGGAGAGGGAGCTGGCCGGTGGGATCAGAGAGATCCTGCCCGGTCCCGGTGAGGATGGACGACCGATTGAGCGGAGAGACACCACCACCAAGTACATCAACGCGACGGGCATGCTCGTGCGGGACAGGGTCCCACTGTTGTGGCCCGACTGGGGCTCTGTGCCCGATGAGATCAAGGCGCGAGTGTACAATGCACTGTCGGTGAGTTAAATATGATTTTTATTATAGAAAATAAACAATTATGAATTCAGTCCTTATAACTATTTAAAAATATTTTCTAATTAATTTATAATGTTGCAGCAATGGTTTAGAGTCCATCCTACCTTGGACTGGTGGAGAGACGAGCAGCTGAAGAACAGGTTATGTGTTTTGCTTTTTTTTGTATAAATATATTTATTGGCAGTGTACGAATATATCTAACAGTTGTGTTCTGTTAATATAGGTACTCCGAGTGGAAGAACGAGCTGTCCACGCACTACAGGACGTACCATGTGGAGCAGCGCTTGGGGCGAGCTGCAACCCCCCACGAGTTCCGGTACAGGGAGTACGAGTGGCTATGGCTGGTAGCCTACTTCGGGAGCGACAGGGTCTCGGTAAGAAAATTTAGCCTGGTAGTATATAACTTTTTAATGTTATTTAATAATTAAATTATGTAGTTACTTAATTCAATTAATTAGTTAGTTAGTTAGTTATTAGTTATTAAATTAAGTCAGTTGGTTAGTTACATAGTTAAAATTAGGTAGTTAGTAAGTTAGTTAGTTACTAAATTAAATTAGTTAGTTAAGTAGTTACTAATTAAATTAGTTAGTTAAGTAGTTACTAATTAAATTAAATTAGTTAGTAACTAAATTAGTTATTAATTTTATTTTGGTTAGTTCCTAATATTTTAATTTAGTTACTAATTTATATTTGCGTTTATATGTTTGTTGTTATAATACAGAAAATCTCGCGGACGAACAGCGACAACCGCAGGAGGAACGAGCACCCCCACCACGGCGGCGCCCGCTCCTGGAGGCAGTGGGCAGAGATGGCGAGGAGGGACCGACCGCTGAGGCCGTTGTCGTGGATTCATGCGCAGATGTATCCGGGGCGTCCCGACCAAGTGGTAAGTATTCGTCCATCTTCAATAAAAGTGTTTCATGAAATTAATTTATATATATATTTTTTAATTCGTTTATTATATTTTCTTGTCAATTAGGCGGAAATAGATGCGGAGACCGACGCGATCACCTTCGGGATCGCGCGAGACACTCTGGGAGACGGGGCGTCCGACGAGGCGATCGCGGAGTTTGCCTCCACGATCGACACCCTTGAGCCGCGCTTGGCCTCTCAGATCATGCACGCGGCGGTAGGGACGGGGAACAACTACTTCTACCAGAGAGGCCTAGGCGCGGCGGGAGATGGGGTTCTCAAGTTCACGCCGGCCAATCCCAGCACGCAGCGTGCGGCTTCGACGAGAGGAGACTTGCAGACGCAGCTGCAGAGGAGTCAGGCGGAGTTGGCGAGGGCGGTGGAGGCGCTCCAGCAGGCGGAGTTGGCGAGGGCCGCGGAGGCTTCGGCGCAGCAGGCCAGAGACGCATCTGTGGCGGAGATGTACCGATGGATGCAGCAGTCTTGGGAGGCCCAGCAGGCTGGACTCCAGCCCCCGCCTCCGCCACAGATGCCCCAGTTCGTCGTCCCCACTCCCCCCCCCCGCATCAGAGTACGCCAGCCGATCAGGACAGCCATAGCCACCGGAACTCGAACGATCCGGTCGACGACGCTACGCGTTTAGGGGGTGATGATGAGTAGATATAGTGGGTTTATTTGTACAGTATGTAGGATATTAGGGATGGATTGATGTGGATATTTGTTGGATATTTGGATGTTTGTTTGTGCATTTTCTGCAGCCCCCGAAGACGAAGAGAAATTGGGCCCGAGTTAAATTTTTTAATTTTTTTAAATATTTAGGAGTTATAGCCGACGATATTGGCATTATTTCGTCGGCTATATGTTCTATAGCCGACGATTTTTACCAAATTTCGTCGGCTATAACGGTTATAGCCGACGAAGATGACATATGTCGTCGGCTATACCCTCCCGGCTTCCGGCAAAAAAAGCCGTTCCTGGTACCGGCGATCGGTATGGCCGACGATAGTGTCGTCGGCTATAACGGACGGATAGCCGACGACAGTGTCGTCGGCTATACTTCGGGTTAGGGGCAATTACGTAATTGTTGAAGCCGACGATCTTGTCGTCGGCAATGTTCGAAGTATAGCCGACGAGTCTTTTGTCGTCGGCTATACCTAGTGTTTTATAAGCCGACGACTTACCCCGTGTGTCGTCGGCTATACTATAGCCGACGGAGCAATCCCGACGAGATAATAGCCGACGATACTTCGTCGGCTATGACTATAGCCGACGAATTAATGGAAACGGCCGACGAGATGGCGTCGTCGGCTATGACGCCTTTTCTGGTAGTGATCGAGTTGGTAAGATATTATGCATGCATATGTGAAAACACCAATGTTCGTATTCGAATCTCATCGATACTTACAATATACCAATTAATACATACAGTGCCAAAAAAGAAACCTAGCTAGCATTCTTTAATTTTGTAGAATGCGCAAGCAGAGAATTATAGTCCCATAAATCCATTCTTACTAAAATTAAGTATCTGATTGATATATCAAACGTATAATGTGATACGTACGGTTACCTTATTTTACATGCATGCATTCCAACTTTTACGTTTGATACATCAATCAGATACCTTATTCACTTCTTTCAAGCATGGTCAAATACGTTAACTTTCATAATCTATAATTGTAAGAAGTGAATGTCAATTCGACAACATGCATTACAATAAAGAAAATAGTACTAATAGCCTGCGTTCCTACCTCAAGAAAAAAAAAAAAAAATATATATATATATATATATATATAGTAATAATAGGTCATCAATTCATAATTCATGTCATTGTTGTTGTTATAGTACGTCCTTGGTGTGCACTGTAGGAGATAATTGAAATTCATGCTCCATTGAGGTGACAGTCATATAATTACAATCCTTATACATATTAATTACAAAAATATTGTTCCTCTGGATCTTAAGTTGAGTTGTCTACTATCTTTATGTTAAAAACTGATTGTTAATTAGTTAGCTTAACTATATGATTTTGCTGGCGTGAAAGGTTACGCTTAATTTACAAAGAATTTGTTACTGTCATTGATTCAGACGTGATCGATCATACTTGGAAGCATGTCTTGTGTATCTTTATCCTAGCTTCTCCAAATTAATACATGCATTATACATCGGGAATTACTAATTGGAGGTTCTCTTATATCTATTTTACTTCCCTAGCTAGCCACAATTGGCAACTATATCGTATATGCACAAGCCAAAGTTAATACTAAAAATCTAAAATCATCATTGAAGGTGAACTTATTTGGTTTCACTTAAGTAAAGCAATACAATTTCTTAGTTGTGACTGAACTTATTCTTACAAAAAACACCTTATATTTTGTAATCCATGAGCTATAGTAGCTGTAAGTCTCTGTACCGATATGCAATTGCGCCAACTTGAATGTTAGATCTTTCTGGCTAGTAGCTACCACTCTTATGTACGCAATAATTAAGTTTCTAATTTTGTGCCGAGGAGACTATATAGTCTTATACAGCATCCAATTTGACCACGAGAACCCTAAGGGATCAGTATTATATCAATCGTATTTTACTAAACGCAAAGCAAAGCTAATGATATTTACATCAACCTCATCATCAGGCATCGACCGAATCTTACAATCAGTGATTAATCGAAATATTTCTTTAATATTTTTGTGCATGCTTATACGATAACCGTTCGTTGATGCATATATATTGTAGTAGATTTGACATTTATTTACGATTAGCATATCAATCTTTGTACATTGGCTTCGTATGGAAGAGCGATCATATCTCAAATTTCATACGTTATAATGAACGTGCATGAACCTTCTCTTGATATCAGTTTAATGTGGTCGATCTTCATTTCCGATTTCTCTACTTCATGAATCCAATCTCGAGTATGCATGTAGTCTCTATATCCATCGATCTATGAGTGAAAATCATCTATTATTACGTGGTGTGTGTCATAACGAAGGTAAAACACTGACAGTAATTTACAAGAGACAACGAATTACGATTGTCTTCCCGATTCGAAGCACTTCCTTCCCGGAATCCGTTTTTACTCATGGAAAGTTAAACTGCAATGTGAACCAGCAGGACTTGCGTGGTAATTATAGATTTGTGAATTGGAGCAAATAGATTGGAGAAGAAGAAAACACTGAGTTTGGTAGCCGTCATCCATTGCACCATATATACACTCTCCTCGGGGAAGAATCAAATTAAACCCCCATAAAAATGCTATCTTTTTCTTTCTCACTCATCCTTACCTCTCTCTCGTTGCAATTACACCTCCCCAGTCTCTCTCTCTTCCACCATTAAATGCATTTGCACCCTCTCAATACGCTCTGCATTTACTCCCCGCTGCCATACTTTTCTCCCTCTGCCTCCTCTTTCTCCTTCCTTTGAATCCCTCCACTGCTCTTTTGCCTTTTCTTCTTCTTCTTCGTCGTCCCTTTTTTTCTCTTATTTTTCAACTACAACTTCAACATCAAACCCTATATATTATTCCCTACCATAAAACACTAACTCACCAAAGCCGTACGCCGGAAAACCACTTCCGTGCCACTTAACAATGGTTTCCCGGCAGCAAGTCTCTCCCAAATCAGATCTGTAACACGTTTACTTTCCAAGAAAGTATTCCAGAGAAGAAGATCATAGATAGTGGTATTTGAAAATTTTATATTATTTGTTCAACTTTGTTTTTAGTTGTACCTTCATGGCTAATCGGCTAATTCCAGAATAAGTTTCCATTTTCCTCTTTGCTGTCCGTCAGGTTTCTTTAATTTTTTTGATTTATTTGTGATACATTTTTTTTTCTAACAGATTGTTTTGTTCATTTTAGGTTACTGCAGCTTATAAGGATATTATTGGGTGTCAAAAACAACGAGATATTCGTTGGTGTTCTGAATATCTGTCCATTCGGTCTGGATTGAATTTCGCTCCGTCAAGAAATCGTCATCGACTCAACCCTATATTTATTTGCTCCTCGGACACTCTCTACCTCACTGAGTTCAAAACCAGATAGGATTTATATGAGTGAGAGATCCTCTGGCCTTTTCAAATACAAAACCATTTTGTCAGCTCTTTGTCTCTTGTTAACCCGTGAAATTTCATATTTTCTCAAAACCGCTGTCAGAGAATCAAATCTAGCTCAAAAACCCTTCATATCTAGCCAGTCCTATACAAAAGAACCTCCCAAAAGAATGCACAGTGGCTCCAAGAGAGTACTCCTCTAGGGTTTCTGGGTGTTGAAATATGCCTGCCGGTATTATGATTCCAGCGAGAAATATGCCTTCGATGATGGGAAGCAATGGAAACCTGGGTGGGTATGGATCATCTTCAGGACTTAGTCTTGGTCAGGTCAGTGCTAGATATGCTTCTAGATCTATTCTTTTCCCAAATATTTGGTTACTTTGTCTGAAACAAGTTTTTTTTTTCTTTTCTGGATGAACAATTAATGGGTACGTTTTCCCCATTATTTTCCTGATTGCTCTCCTCCTTTTCATCTTCATCTTAAAATCTGATATCTTGACCCCAGTTACATAAAACGTTTAAAAATTCAATCACGTTGATGGGTTTTTGACCTTTGGTAGACCAAAATTTCCTTTTGAAGCAAATCCGTCTCGATATAAGAAAAAAGTTGTATAGATGTTTTCCCAACAACACAGAGAGCCACAGAGGGCACAAAGACAGAGATCTTTAGTAAATTCAACGCGTCTTTTGTTTATTTTTCAAATAGTATTTTAATATAATGGAAGAATAGTAGTGGTACTGCTACTCTCCCAGAACCATTTTTTTGAGTGCCCTTTTTTCTTGTTTTTGTTTTTTCGTTTCTGTTTGTTTAGATTTCAAAACAATAAAAAAGCCTTGAATTGCTTGCGGAAAATCTTAAAGAGCTAGCTATACATGGATTTGTTCCAGCCGAACATGATGGAAGCTGGAGGTCATTTTGGAAACCCACTGGAGATGATGGCTACTCAGAACACATCAGAAAGCGAGCTGAATGCACGTCTAGGTGACGATTTCGACAGCGCTACAAAATCTGGCAGCGAGAACCTGGAGGGAGGTGGCTCCGGTGACGATGGACAAGACCCTCGCCCTAACAAGAAGAAGCGTTATCACCGCCACACCCAGCATCAGATCCAAGAAATGGAAGCGTAATTATTTTAACTTCACGCTTTGTTAATACTTGATTAACAAATTCATTATCATTGTCTGAGAATATTAATAATTACCTCTAAAAATTTGCTTATTTTATTTTGTTTGGTTGTTTTATATAGTTTCTTCAAGGAGTGTCCACACCCTGATGACAAGCAAAGGAAGGAACTGAGTCGAGAGTTAGGTTTGGAACCATTACAGGTTAAATTTTGGTTTCAAAACAAGCGCACTCAAATGAAGGTATATAAATTTTCTCCTTTTCATAACATTAAATTATTTCATTCATTTGGGTGGAATACTGCTCAACACTGGTCGCAATTTAACTTCTGATGTGAACCTTAATTCTGTTTTATTATTTTCCAATTTATTCTTTTGTTTTAATGCTGTTTGTTCGTAATTGTCTTGCAGACGCAGCACGAGAGGCATGAGAACACAAGCCTTCGTAATGAAAATGAAAAGCTTCGAGCTGATAACATGAGATATCGAGAGGCACTGAGCAATGCGTCGTGTCCTAATTGTGGAGGCCCTACGGCTATCGGGGAGATGTCATTCGATGAACATCATTTGAGACTTGAAAATGCTCGATTAAGAGAAGAGGTACGTAAGCTTAGAAAAACTTGTTAGCAGAAAAACAAAATATAAACCAGCTAACATACTGAAAATTTTCATTGCCTGATAAAGGAAGGAGGTTGTTCAATAACAAAATTGAAAATTAGAGAAATTGGAATTTGAATTCTAAACGCATTCTTTTAATAGGGGATATTTACCTATTTTGTATTAACAAAATCATACTATGCATGCATATTGGTTTAATGATAAGCTTATATATCTCCATTTCCTAATCAATTTTTACTTTCCTATTCTTTCCAGATTGATAGAATATCAGCAATTGCTGCTAAATACGTCGGCAAGCCAGTGGGAAACTACTCTCATATATCTTCACCAGTTCCACCTCACCGCAGTCCACTTGATCTTGGAGTTGGAAACATGGGCACCAGTCCTCACCACAGCTTCTTATTAAACTCAGACATGTATGCTTCTGGAGACATTATGCGGTCAATGGGTGCGCCAAGTGAGGCAGATAAGCCCATGATTATTGAGCTGGCAGTTGCAGCAATGGAGGAGCTAATTCGAATGGCTCAAATCGGTGAACCTTTGTGGATGAATAGCATTGATGGATCAACTACAGTGCTCAATGAGGATGAGTACATTCGAACATTTCCTAGAGGACTTGTGCCAAAACAATCCGGATTCAAAAGTGAAGCTTCACGGGAGAGTGCTGTTGTCATTATGAACCACGATAACCTAGTTGAAATTCTCATGGATGTGGTAAGTTTACCAATTCAATTGAACCACATACCTATAGAAGTTTATGTTTAAACCCGAACTACCTATATAAGTTTTGATTATATATTGATGGTTACATGCATGTTATGTTGTCAAATTATAATTCATCCACGGAATTAGTATTGTGGATGTAGTTTAGGATTTAGGACGACGATTGGTATTCTTAGATTGATCGATGCATTGTCAACATGTTGTAACTGATTTTCCTTAACACTGGTGTTTTTTATTTTTTTTTCTCAATCAATATATGTATCAAAATCATGATATTTAATGCCTCCAAAATGGGGAAGCCCTAATATAACTTGGTTCTTTTTTTTGTGTGTGTACTCTTTAGAATCAATGGTCAACTGTATTTTCGGGTATTGTCTCAAGAGCTATGACTCTGGATGTGCTATCAACTGGAGTAGCAGGAAACTACAATGGAGCCTTGCAAGTGGTAAGCTTAATGCTGTGATAGTTTGGATACATTATATGATTCAAAACACTTCTCGTTTATCATGAACGTACTTTATTGTAATTTGGCAGATGACAGCAGAATTCCAAGTACCATCTCCATTAGTTCCAACTCGCGAGAGTTATTTTGTGAGGTACTGTAAGCAGCATGTGGATGGCACTTGGGCAGTGGTTGATGTCTCCTTGGATAATCAACGCGGCTATACTTCTACTCTGAAATCATGTCAAAGAAGACCTTCTGGTTGTCTCATCCAAGAAATGCCAAATGGATACTCGAAGGTAGTTCAATTGGACTAAACTGTATGTACACCCTGTATTTGTATGCCAATTTGCATCAGACTTGATTTATTCTTTAAGCTTTGGTGCCTGAATTAGGTTACTTGGGTTGAGCATGTTGAAGTTGATGAAAGAGGTGTTCACAATCTGTACAAGCAACTGGTTAACTCTGGCCATGCATTCGGTGCTAAACGATGGGTGGCGACCTTGGATCGCCAATGTGAGCGTCTTGCCAGCGCCTTGGCGACAAACATCCCTACCGGTGATGTTGGTGGTATGCAGTCTATCACTTAACTGATAAGTGTAGTGATATGTGATTGTTTAGAAACTAGTTATTAAGAACCCCTAGTTCAATTTGGTTAGATGGTTTATTTATTCGATATTATTGTGTCGTTGATTAGTGATAACAACTCAAGAAGGGAGGAAGAGCATGTTGAAGCTGGCCGAGAGAATGGTCATAAGTTTCTGTGCTGGAGTGAGTGCATCTACCACACATACATGGACGACGTTGTCTGGAACAGGGGCTGATGATGTTCGTGTGATGACTCGAAAGAGTGTTGATGATCCAGGAAGGCCTCCTGGCATTGTGCTCAGCGCTGCAACCTCATTCTGGCTTCCTGTCCCTCCAAAAAGGGTCTTTGAGTTCCTTCGTGATGAGAACTCCAGAAATGAGGTGCGTGAATTACATTTCATTAGTGTTTGACTTACTATATTTGTTTCTCGCCTATTTAAAATATCAATATGCATACATTTTGGAAGTTTAGCAATTGTTATGTGGATTTCTGCTTCTGGTATGTATCATTAACCAATTCTAATACATGACCTTTAATTGGAAAAAAAGAAATTTCAAATTGGCCAGAAAAGAGAAGATTATTTTCTATTCTATAAAATGATTATGGTTATGTATATGATATAGACAACTTAATCTGGGAATTGTTATTTTGGATATGTTTGGCAATTGTTAGGTACATTGATGCATCTGATATGTATCACCGACCAAATGCAATACATGAACGTTTTCAATAACCTTCTGTACTTGGAAGATTACATTCCAACTTGACCACTGAAGACGAGATTATTATCCATTTTAGAAAAGATTATGGTTATGAATTTGATATAGATAACTAAATCTGGGAAATGTCTGGAGTAAAAGTGGCCTCATAGCCTCATATGGTTGGTATTTTTGTATGCACAGAAAGTTATTATTAAAAGACAAATATATACAGGTACCTTGCATATTTTGAGTAATTGTCCAGAAAAGAAAATCATTTTCACATCCCACCTAATATGGGAATTTCCTGGTGAAAATTTATAATTCTAAGAGATAGAAACCTATCAGCATATGCTGATATATGATATAAAACCGTAGTATTACACGAATAGGTAAAATACTCTGTTTATCGTGTTTGATGCAGTGGGATATCCTCTCCAATGGTGGCGTTGTGCAGGAAATGGCGCACATAGCCAATGGCCGTGACACAGGGAATTGCGTGTCACTACTTCGTGTAAATGTACATTCATATCTTCATTCTTATTGTAGATGTTATTTTGTATGTTACAATACTTTTCACTTTATTCACCCAAATGATTTGAATTTGATTTTGCAGAGTGCCAACTCGAGTCAGAGCAACATGCTCATACTGCAGGAAAGCTGCACGGACTCAACGGCATCATATGTCATCTATGCCCCTGTGGACATAGTGGCTATGAATGTCGTGCTGAATGGAAGCGACCCAGACTATGTTGCGCTATTGCCATCGGGGTTTGCTATACTCCCAGATGGAACTAGCGGGAGCAACAGCGGGGAAGCTGAATCTGGAGGGTCCTTGTTGACTGTTGCCTTCCAGATCCTAGTGGATTCAGTTCCCACAGCAAAGCTTTCCCTGGGGTCTGTAGCAACAGTGAACAACCTCATAGCATGCACGGTGGAGAGGATCAAGGCTTCTTTGTCTCTGGACAATGAAGCCTGATCCTCTAGCTGCTCCAGCACAGTTTTTGTTTTTGTAGGTAATTTATCATCCTACTTTGTTAAGCTAATATTTTTCTACTTCATTTTAAGTGTTACTGATCATTGCTCGTATTTTTTCTGCAGTATTTTAGGGAGCTGAAGGGAAGAGAATGGAAAGAAGCAACGATGGTGGTGAGGAAATCAGCTTAAACAAGAAGAGGGGAGAAGTCAAGAGCGCACCCTACATGATCTTTTTCAAATGAAAAGATTAGAAGGGTTCGGGAATTGACTTCCTCGAACATGTCATAGACAAAAATTAAGCTACTAGACCTTAATTTTCTGAGTTGTAATTTTCTTTCTTTCCACCTTCATTAACTTTGTACTCAGGATCATAATTTTGCCTCAATTAAGTGGGGTTTAAGCTCTTTTGAAATTAATATTCCTTCTATTATGTAATGTCTTTCTCTTCAAAAGTAAAGGTAATGCAAAATTGGTTTTACCTGGGTTTTTGTTGGCTTGCTATAGGATCTACATCTCTGTTTTGGTCCCCAATTACAAATGGATTTCATAGATGAACAATAAATACCATAGATGCTTACATTGCTGCTTGGTAGTTGAGCAGATGATGTCAGAGCAAGATGTGAATTCAGAGTAATATGGTTAACATTTAATGTATCAACTACAACCTGCCATCATAGTAATGTCATTTCTGCATTCAATTGCATGCTTGCAAGTCAAGAAAAAATAATAAAAATTCATTTTACCCAAGGAAAAATAGTAATCAAGTAAAAACTTTTCACCATGCTGATGGTGGTGGTTGCAAGCCAATAAATGATATAGTTGCAGCACAAAATTTCAGAGAGAGGACATAAGCTCAAAGTACTAACTCAAAAGAAGGAATATTAACATTTATCACAAAGAGGGAAAACCCATGACAGTAATTGACAGTCAAAATCTGTGATATATCATACTTTAAAGATGCCCAGTACTTGAAGAAAAGAAAGAAAATAAAAAATGAATGAGACTGAAATCAAAGTGGAACAATGATGAGTAATACTTAATGAGAATGAACATGTTAATTGAAGCTGGCATCATATGGCAAGGATCTATCAGATCTAAATTTTAAATTCTTTACTGAGAAATTAACAGCAAGAACAGCCTGGAAAATAAAAAGTATACTACTGCACTACTACAGCATGATCAGTGCTTCCCATCCTGGTGTTTTAAATTCTTGTTTCCCCTTTTCTATTTGGGCTTCTGCTTCTCACCTCATTTATTAGTAACAAGAAGGTCAAAACAAGTACCCTGGAAGGGTATGGAATTTCATCTCCCCAAAGCAAGGGATGGAATCAGTCTAGAAGCTATTTTGTAAATTATAATTGCAAGCAAAAGGTGACTGGCAAATGCAAATCTGAGGAGGAGCTCAATATGAGAGTCTTGTCACTTTAACATATTTAGAAAACAGATCTGCTTTGTTGGTTGTTTATAAATCCTACCTTTCCTATATTTCAAATCTCATAGGAAGATATGGGTATCAGAGAAGGGATGTTCCATTTTAAGAAGAATGGAGATGGAAGCAGTATCAGAGTATTCATATACAATCTCTAAAGAGCTGAGCATTCAAGGGGAGGACATGGGATATCGAAAAAGGAAATTGATCAGATTCTGGATATATGGCACTACCAATGAATCCACTTATAAATATCTTTCATTCATTAATAAGATTAGTTTCATCAATAGATTGAGGTCACAGACACAGAGTGAACTGATCAAATTCTGGATATATAGCACAACCAATGAATCCATTTGGAAAAATCTTTCATTCATTCATAAGATTCGTTTCATCAATAGAGGGAGGTAACAGGCACAAGGAGCATTTCAATCAGAAAAATAACAAATACAAAATATCAAAATGCCAATAGAATTACAAAGTCCAAGTCAGTGAGTTGTGTATCTCAATTCTCAAGCCTTCTTTTTCCTGCCCAACATAGGTCTCTTGCCGATCATTGAACTAGTCGTCCTGGAAGGGGTCACCAGCCCACGCAGTATGGCCAAAACACCCAACCCCAGGAAAGGGATGTACATATACAACAGCTTATCAGAAGCCTTGCCGGACTGAATCAGTTCCGACAATATAGTCACCTGAAATTTCACAAAAGCAAAGAATATTAAACAAAAGAAAGTTGCAGGAATAGACAATCAGATGAGAAACAGAATTTTCAATATTTCAGACTTAAGAATAGAAGATCTCCATTCTCACATCCCAATTATATAAGTCTCATCAGTCATCAGTAAACATTAAGGACAATTCTGTGGCTTTAACACATTTCTTCACTGGAAATCTTGTTCTGTTTCTAATCCAAAGCATACTTAAAATGATGATTAAAACATAAGATCTAACAAATGCTGGAAGTTCCTAGGACAATTCTGTGGCTTTAACACATTTCTTCACTGGCAGTCTTGTTCTTTTTCTAATCCAATGCTCACTTAAACAGATGATTAAAACATAAGATCTAACAAATGCTGCAAGTTCTTAGCCATCAAAGTGAGCTGACAACTTTCACACCACTTTGATGTTACAATTTAACTGATACTAACAGCATGCAAAACAAGCAAATAAGTTTACAGAATTCTCTTAGCTGGCAGTTTCTTTCAACCGATATGTAATCTTCAGTCCCCATAGTCTCACAGCTGAGTTTAAGTAAGTTACAGGCATCACCAAATTATAATCTTTTCACATTTGCATATATCTATACAACAGTAAAATATCCAACACATTTGCCTGAATCTAAACAACTCCAAAACAGCAAACACAGTAAAAAGTTACAAACTTGCAGGATCCAGAACACAAACTAGCAAAACTCAACAAAACAAGTAACTGGGTACTAGTCAAACTAACAAAAGACAGTAAATATGAAAATTTTACCATGGAAGTGAAAACAGAGACGCCATAGATCAAGCAGGTGGTGTTAAACCAAGACTTGGAGGCCAGAATTCCGTACAAGTTGGCAAGAGCAAGAGGCCACTGAAACAGTAGCTCAAGCCAGACGACTCCAACGAAGAAATGAGGCTTCTGGGTCACCAGATAGTCGCCATACTCACGCGCGTACCAGCTCTTGAGCTCAACTAAGACGCTTGGGAAGAGGCTCTGAGGCAGACACGTCTGCGCGTCGATCAGCGGCGCCGCCACCGCGATTACGATGAAGAAAAGGAAGAGTACGGCGTCCACGAGCTTTAACAGAGCGCCCATTTTGAGGGTATGAAGGTAATTCGGGTTGTATGGGCGTCTGTGTTTTCTCTGGGGTTTCTGTAAAACTGGGTGCGCGAAGAAGGAGATGATGCAAAATATAGGGAGGTCTTTGGAATTTCGACGACAATCGTTTCGTTTGATGTTGTTCATTTATATACGGCTCGTCGTTTTTTCACGACATGGAGGCCTTGGGCCTTTTGTTGTAGGGACTGATTGATATGAAAAGTTACATATTTGTAACTCCATCGCTTGATTTTCATCCATGAACAAAAGAAGTTCGCGAGCTTCTTACCTCTTGCAAAGTAATTTTTCAGTTCCTTTTTTTATCAAAAGAAGTTGATGTTTTATATCCATTGACAAGGAAATAAAGAAAAAAGAAGATGCACAAGCACATTTGCAAATATTTTGTATTATATTCGTCTTCAAATACTCAATTTAGACCAGTACATACACACATAAAATCAAGAACAAAGTGAACATATGCTCCATATAGGGGCACTTAGTTCATTTATTTAGTAATTTATATAAAATTCTAGTATAAGTACCTCAATCGATTGATTAACAATTGAAAATAGTTTCACAAGTCAAACATAAAGATGGTCATTTAGGGGGTGTTTGGTATATGGGATACTCTGGGATTGGACTGTCTTATTCTCTTACATAAGACTCGTCCCATGTTTGGTTCATACAAGGACTATTTTTAATGGACTATGTAAGCCCAAAAATGCCAATCACACCTTCTTACATAACGACGCCAATTTTGTGTGGACTAACGAAGCCCGACTCCATTCTTCGCTTCGATCACGTTTCACCTCTTTTGCTCCCTATCATTCATCTGGGTTCTCATATATTCGAAGACGTTGTTCATCTGGGTCTGCTCTCCGTGTCCTTCTTCATCAACCATCTCCAAATCCTTCACCTATCTGGGGTTTGAAGGCTTGCAGATTTAGATCTGTTTTTGGTTTTGTGGGCATTACTATTGGTTATTCACTGTGAATCTAGATGCAAATTCTTGTGTTATGTCATTGGGTCTTGATTAGACTTGAAAATTGGAGGTAATTGTTTATCTGGATTCATGAATTGTCTTTGATTCTGGGATGAGGAGAAAGCAAGATGGGCACGACAAGCTAGCTAGTTAATTGAGAATGAAGGAGATAATGAATGGGAAGAATTGACTATTATGGCAGAAAAAATTGCAGAAAATTTTGATACTGGGCCAATTGTAGGTTGATTAGGTTGATGATGATAGTTTCTATAATAATCCTGCAGGCACCAAACATGGGTCCGGCATTCTCTACCATAAGCTGGGTTTGAGGAGAGCTGGGTTGTCGAAGGATTTAAGACGAGCTAACGTAATCCCGCGTACCAAACGCCCCTTTAGGAATTGAAAACTTGAGGAGTTATAGAAAAATTGAGTCGCTATATCGCTGAAGAATAACAATTCCCGTAACGCCTTTAAACTTTCCAGTACCCCCTACGATCGAAATCTCTCTCGGTCCCCTGGAAGCTATGTCCAATGTTCCTTGTGTCTGTATCGTGCTTCCATTATACTCACCGCTTGTGAGCGTAGTAGAGGTGGAAATGCAGTTATAATGTCCGTCTTTAGATGCAATCACAACTAAACCTCGGACTCGGCCAACCCTTCGCGAGTATTGACTTGGTTCTTCAACCACCGGGTTATCAGCGACTATAATTGTTGCCCAGGTGGTCGGGGACCAAAATTCTCCAACAACACCTGCAACAGGTACCGTTGTGGTACTGAGACTATCGGTTTCCAAAAATGTAGTAGATGTAGTACTTCAGCTCAAATTCCTTTTCATACCTAGATTGCTCAATATGTGCAGCTTGATCTGAATATACAGTCATTGGTAGAACGAGGATACACACTAGGTTGATTAGAGAAAGATGAGTCGTCAGTCTTGATATAAAATATAGAGCCATTTGGAAAGCAAGAGGTTATTAATAAGGCTATGAAGATTTTCGAGATAGAACTTGTATACTAAACTAATGCTTTGTGATTATTTTAATGGGATTGGGTACCTATTTATAGTATGAACTATATGTGTATACACAGGTGTATAACTAATTATAATTGATAAATGGTGAGTAGTTTAAACATCAAAATCTACACCGGAAGACCCCACGTTCACCGGAAGTAAGGATATAAAGGTGGTAGTCAGCGAAGACAATAAGCAAGAGTGTTGGTAAACTCTTTACATACTAATTTTGATAATGACATATGGAAATGTGTGACTTGGATTTATACATTTTAGAGAATAATTTGTTTTGGATATGTGACGTTTAGTCATAGTGCATGAGACATGTTTAAAGTATTATGATCAAGTCACACAATATAATTGAGGAGATAGCATATCATTAAAGGGCAATAGGCCACTAAATCGGGTGCTTAATTTGCTATTGAGTGGACTTGCTGGTCTCGCTTTTGGAGATAATAGCTATGTCAAGGCTCTGATCGATCGATCCTTGTTGAAAATTAAGCGTGGCGTAGGTATGCTTCATATCTCACTACTTGTTTAATCATCCATCTCTAACATGGATATTGCAGCAATTTCCTTTTGTCGATCTTCCTTATATTATACATTAATACATGTCGGTGTTATAGATAAGTAGATATATAATTGAACAACATGCAGTTGCAGAAGCCAGAATCATTAAACTTGATCTTAGCTTCGTCGCGGTTTCATTAAGAAACAAAAGCAAGGAAGCTGATGAAAGAAACTATCATATTCAAATTTGGATGAATTAAGAATTAATTGATCCGCAGAAGGCAACATATATATGGCTCGATCTCTGGCAAGAATTCTTTAATTACTCTGGCATGAACATCATAAGAATCTCATAATGGTAATAAGAAAATTTCCAAATTAATGAGAAATGATAGTTCATCTAAATCCTTTTCTTCTTTGTGACCTTCTTGCTTGAAGTATACGATGATGGGCGGAGCAGACCACGTAGCATGGCCAAGACACTGAACCCCAAAAACAGGTAGTTCAATAGCAACAGCTTGTCGGATGCCTTGCCGGAACCGATGAGCTCTGTCAATGCTGTGACCTGCAATATTATCCACCAAGCCAGAGATGTCGAAACAACGTACCAATTTAGACATCAAAAGTACAGATTTATCAACCCGGAGTACTGCTAAAAACATATTTAGCCAAATCCAATAAGTGATGAAGAATCAGTTTGTAATGAAGGAAACAAATATAATTTTACCATGGTGGTGAACATAGAGGCTGTTAGTGTGAGCCATGTAATTTAGGAATGTAAATTAAGTAGTTAATACTTATCTATTCTGTATATGTAGTACATGGTAGTACCAAGCAAGTAGAGTTGTAGTACATCTTGTATCCTCTTTATTAGCCTCCAATGTGAAATGAATATACATAAGAAAATTCATCCTCCAAATCGTATTATATTTGACTTGGTATCAGAGCAAAGATTCGAAAGGACTTTGTCTCTTTGTCTCTTTTCCGCTGCAATCCATTTGTGGTTCGAGTGTTTGACATCGTTCCATAGAATTTCTTTTTTCGTTCAATCCGGCGTCTTGGTGTTTTTCCCAGGCTTCGGCATTGTCTCCGTTTGACGTAGTCCTCAGTCAGACGTGATTTTTATCCTCAATTTGTTGTCCGACACCGTGGGGACCCAAGCTTTTACTTTGGGCACCCAGTACCAGATCAGCATCGTCGGAATCTGCTGGGCACCCAGTAGTTCTCAGTCTTCCATCTCATGCGGCCTCTATCCTCTCCGACGTCAACGTTCGATTCTCAGGTAGAAGCCACCGCGGCACCCAGTAGGTCCAACCGCCGCTGAATCGGTTCCATCTTCCTATCCAGCAGGCCCAGCAGATCCTCTTCGGCTCCGATTTGAAGAAACCCTAGAAAACAAGAGAAGAAGGAAGAAGAAGGGAGAAAATCTGACGGAATCTTCTCAACTCGGTTCTCCTGCCCGACCCGGTTCTTCAGCCCGACCCGATTCCTGCTGTCCAACCCGGTTCTGCTATCCGACCCAGTTCGATCCAGTCCGACCCGATTTCAGATCCGGTCCAATCCGACCCATCAGATCCGACCCGCTTCGGAAGAATGTCTCGGGTGTATATTGGAAATTTGGGTTCTTGGATTTCAGAAGGAGAACTCGAAAATGAGTTCCGCGACTTCAGAATTATCAGAAGAATATGAGTTGCAAGAAGGCCACCAGGTTATGCTTTCATTGATTTTGTGCACAGTAAAGATGCCGAGAATGCCGTTTATGAGTTAGATGGCACGAATGGCTGGAGAGTTGAGTTCTCACATAAATCTATACATGCGGTTGGTCAATACTGCAACAATGGTAATATTCCCATAACTAATAAGACTCCAGCATGTGGTAAGATCGGTATGACTTTAAAGGTTTCTAGCTTTGTTGGTTTTGATACTTGGATTATTGATTCTGGTGCCTCGGATCATATGACTTATGATAATTCTCATTATATTACTGATTTGTCTCCTCCACCCGTGTCATATATCACTAATGCCAATGGTGAAGTTTTTCATGTGTTAGGGATAAGGTCAGTCCGTGTAACCCCTGTTTTAACCCTTCACAATGTTTTATATGTACCTGACATGTCACACCATTTGATATCTGTTCCCCAGTTAAATACTGAGTCTCGATGCTCTGTAACCTTTTATCCTGTATATGTGATTTTTCAGGATCTTCTCACTAGGGAAATAATTGGTCGGGGGGACTTGAGGGGCAGATTGTTTCAACTGGATCAGACATATGCGGGAGAGAAACTAGCACCGTCACACACTGCTTTGACTACAAGTTCGAATCAGCTAAGTGAAATTTGGTTATGGCATCGTCGATTAGGGCATCCATCTTTCCATATTATGAAAAAATCCACGCCGTCTCTGTTTATTGGTGTGGAAGAATCCTCCTTGCGCTGTGAAACATGTGTTCTTGCTAAGAGCATCGTTCTACCTATTCTCCGAGTTTCTCCAAGAGTAGTATCCATTTTGAATTGATTCATTCTGATGTTTGGGTACATTCTAAAGAGCCTACGGTCAAGGGTATGAGGTATTATGTGTCGTTTATTGATGATTGCACAAGGTTGACATGGATTGTTCTTCTTCAAACCAAAGATGAAGTCTTCCATGCTTTTCAAGCCTTTCATTCTCAAGTCCAAACACAATATAATGGCACTATTAAACTTCTTCGTTCTGATAATGGAGGGGAGTATGTCAATCGTGTTTTTCACCAGTTTTTCAAAACTCATGGGATTGTTCATCAAACAACCTGTCCACGAACACCAGAGCAGAATGGGGTGTCTGAAAGGAGAAACCGGCATCTTCTTGAAATGGCTCGTTCCATCATTTTTAGTGCACATATGCCTAAGAATCTTTGGGGTGATGCTGTCGCAGCTTCTGCGTATCTTATCAATCGTCTTCCATCTAGTGTTCTTCAAGGAAAATTTATGTTTCAGGTTCTTGCATCTCATGTCTCTTTTCCTTCCTATCATAATATACTTGTCCGGGTCTTTGGTTGTGTGGCCTTTGTTCATGTTCTTAAGAGCCGAAGATCGTCTAAATTAGATCATCGGGCGATCAAGTGTGTGTTTGTTGGTTATGAAAGTCATAAGAAGGGATACACGTGTTATCATCCACCTACCAGAAAATACAATGTCACTATGGATGTTACTTTCTTTGAGGACATGAGCTATTTTACCTCGGATGATCCAGCCCTTCAGGGGGAGCATTCATACTTTGAAGAGCTGTATCATGGTGATGAGGAGGAACCAGAAGTAGAAGCCTCAGTACCAGCAGTACCAGAACCAACAGGAGCTCAACCAGAGGTAGAAGCCTCAGTACCAGCAGTACTAGAAGCAACAAAAGCTCAACCAGAGGTAGAAGCCTCAGACATCCATGTTCCATGAATTGAACCAATAGCTGAGAGCACAACTGCTGTAGAAGATCAATCTGCCCCTCCTGCCATCACTCATACCCCTGATCCACAACTCCCTGTTGTAAAAGATCAATCATTTGAGGTATGTCATTCCACTGTTCCTAGTAGTAGTGAGCCTAATAGTGAACAATATGTATTACCTAACCGGTCTATTAAAGGTCATCCCCCAAAAAGATATGAACCTAGTTTACAAGCCAAATCAAAATATCCAGTAGCCAACTATATGTCCACTAGGAGATTATCAAAATCATATGAATCATTTGTGATTCAAATATCTTCTGTATCAATACCTAACAAAGTGCAGGATGCGTTGGGAGATCCAAAGTGGAGGAAAGCAATGGAGGAAGAGATGGAGGCATTACAGAAGAATGATACTTGAGAAATTGTATCTCCACCACATGGAAAGAAGGCTGTGGGATGTCGTTAGGTGTTTACTGTGAAGCACAACGCAGATGGATCAGTGAGCCGGTATAAAGTACGCCTTGTTGCAAAGGGATTTACTCAGACATATGGTATTGATTATGATGAGACTTTTACTCCCGTTATAAAAATGATTACTATCAAGGTGCTTCTTTCGTTTGCTCCTAGTTTGAACTGGCCACTCCGACAGTTTGATGTCAAGAATGCATTTCTTCATGGAGAATTAGCCGAAGAGGTGTATATGAGTCTTCCTCCTGGATATGTAACTACTTCTATTGGTGGTTATGTATGCAAATTAAAAAAGTCATTGTATGGTCTCAAACAGTCACCCCGTGTCTGGTTCGGGAGGTTCTCACAGTTCATGCGAAAGATTGATTACAGACAGAGGAATTCTGATAATACCTTGTTTTTCAAGCATCAGCAAGGAAAGGTAGTAGTCCTAATTATCTATGTTGATGATATGTCGATTACCGATAATGATACTATAGAGATTGATAGACTGCAGAGACAGCTTGCTTCTGAGTACGAGATGAAGGACTTATGTGACCTCAAGTACTTCTTAGGGATTGAGGTATTAAGGGAGAGAGAAGGAATCTACTTGTGTCAGAGGAAGTACATTCTTGATCTGTTGACAGAGACATGTATGTTAGATTGCACACCTATTGACACTCCTATTGAGCAGAATCATTGATTAACAGAGTATCCTGATCAAGTGCCTACCGACAAGACTCGTTATCAGAGATTAGGTGGACGCTTGATTTATTTGGCACATACTAGACCATATGTTGCATATGCAGTAAGTGTAGTGAGTCAGTTCATGCATAATCCAAGTGTGGATCACATGGATGCTATTGTGAGAATTTTGAGATACTTGAAGTCAGCTCCAGGAAGGTGAGTAATGTTCTCTAATCACAACAATATTCTTGAGGTTAGTGGTTTCACAGATGCAGATTGGGCTGGAAATATTACAGATAGGAGGTCGACATCAGGTTATTTTACCTTTGTGGGAGGTAATTTGGTTACATGGAAGAGTAAGAAGCAGAAGGTTGTGGCGCGATCTAGTGCTGAGGCTGAGTATAGAGGTATTGCTCATGGAGTGCGTGAATTGTTGTGGTTGAGAAATCTGCTACGTGATTTGGGTGTTAAGTTGTCAAATGCGATGCGGTTATATTGCTATAACAAAACAGCTATTGATATATCACAAAATCCAGTTCAGCATGATCGTACTAAACATGTGGAGGTTGATCGTCACTTTATAAAGGAAAAGTTAGATGCTAAGATCATTAGTTTTCCTTTTTTTCCTTCAGAAGAGCAACTTGCGGATGTACTCACAAAATGAGTGTCTAAAAAGGCCTTTTATGACTCACTTAGCAAGTTGGGCATGGTTGATGTGTATGCGCTAACTTGAGGGGGAATGTTAGTGTGAGCCATGTAATTTATAAATGTAAATTAGGTAGTTAGTACTTACCTATTTTGTATATGTAGTATATGATAGTACCAAACAAGTAGGGTTGTAGTACATATTGTATCCTCTTTATATAGCCTCCAATGTGAGATGAATATACATACGAAAATTCATCCTCCAAATCGTATTATATTTGACTGAGGCGTCATAGACCAAGCAAGTGGTGTTGTACCACGACTTTTCGGCCAACATCCCATACAGGTTAGCAAGGGCAAGAGGCCACTAGAGTACAAGTTCAACCAAGATGAGACCAATAAAGAAATGAGGTTTCTCCACATAGCAATAGTCGTTGAACCCGCCGACGTACCAGTTCTTGTACTCCACCATCCATTCTGGAAAGAGGGTCAAAGGTAGAACTAGCTGCGCGTCGACGATCGGCGCCGTCTCCATTAGGATGAAGAAGAAAAAGAGTATGGCGTCAATTAGCATTAGAAAAGCACCCATTTCTTGGCTCGTTCAGAATCGGGTGCTTAACTGGTACCACTACGGCATTGGGACCAGACTGGATTAATATGTTGTAGTACCGAAGCTCAATCTCATTCTCGGGCCTAAATTGCTCAATAGCTGCAGCTTGAACTAAAAATACAGTCATAGGTAGAACGAGGAGAAACACTAGTGTGATTATAGTGAGAGATGTGTCGTAACCTTAGGTATAAAATTCAAAGCCATTGGGAAACCAAGGGGTTATTGAGTCTAGGAAGATATTCAGGATACAACTTGTCAGTTGAACTAACACAATCTGATTTTTCAAGTGGGATATTTGATTCTTATTTATAATGTGAACTAAAGAGTGTATTTGAGTGCATAGCGTACTAGAAGTGGATGGTAGTTTAAGCATCAAAATCTATGAAAATCTTGTTTTCAAAAGACTACAATAGCTAGGGTAAAAGAATTGCTTTGGCATCGCGTTGTGTGCTATGTGGGTTGGATGGTGAATCATTGCTTCATATTTTTTTATCTTGCTCGTATGCATCTTCGCTATGGAGAGATTGGGTGGCTTGATTTGAGCTGGGTAATTTGCCGTTGACTATTATTGATTTATTATTCTATGGATTGGCTGGTCATAGCTAACAAATTAGAGAATTATGGCTGCTTTGTTTTACCACCACCTTATGATTTATTTGGAAGGCACGAAACAAAATGAAGCATGATGGTTGTCTCATTGGCGTGGATACTTTGCGTAGGCTTATTTTGGGACACATTCAAGCTGCTAATAAGTTGGCTATGGAATGCATGTTTAATTCAGTAGAGGAAGTTCGAGTCTTGAAGAATTATGGAGTTTCTTGTTTTCCACGTAAAGCTCCTAGTATTATTGAGGTAAATTGGCACCCGCCAATTATTGGTTGGGTTAAAACTAATACTGATGGTGTGTGGCAACAAGTCTCAGAATGAGCTGGTTATGGTGGGGTATTTCGGGGTTTTCATGGTGTTTTTCTGAGTGTCTTTGCTTCTAACCTTGATATTCCTAGTTCCGTTGAGGCAGAGGTCATGACTGTGATTCAAGCTATTAAGCTAGCATGGGTTAGAAAATGGAAACACATATGGCTTTAGGTGGACTCTACTCTTGTCCTTAATTATCTCCGGGCTCCTCATTTTGTTCCCTGGCATTTACATGTTTCTTAGAGTAATTGTTTGCACTATATCTCACAGACGCAATTCCGGTCTTCACATATTTTTCAGAGAAGGTAACAAAGTGGCTGATGTTCTAGCTAATATTGGTTTGTCCTTGTTTGGCATGACATGGTGGGATGTTCCTCCTCCTTCCATCCTTCCCTTTTGTCTACGAGATGAGCTTGGTATGTCAAATTTTCGGATAAACTAAGCAATCTTTTTAGTTTATTATGTTTTGGCACAAGTCTTTTGTATGTACGTTATGCGAGACCTTGATCCTTCATTTGGTTGTAACTTTTTTCTTCTCTTTATAAATTGGGATTGGTGATTCCAATCCCAATTCTAGCTAAAAAAATAAATAAAAAAGTCTAAGTAATGTCTACTAGAAGGAGTAGACTAAAACGGGAAGCTAGCAAAGACAATAAGTATAAACTCTCAATACATTAACGTCAATATAGTGACATATCAAAATGTGTCGCTTGAATATTTATACATTTTAGAAAATAATTTATGCAAATAATTTATTTTTGGATGTGATTTTTTATCATACTACTCGAGACATGCATGTTTAAGCTTCTTTTAGTGAATTACAAAGATGGTTTCATTGAGTTACCATCCTTTATCATATCAGGTTCTCTCCCTAGCCGCTTGCTAGGGTTTCGACGACGACCAAACCGATTTTTTTTCATGGAAAAAATTGCAGGTTTATTCATGTTGTTCTCTCTGGCTAGTGCCGGTGTTGTTTGGGGGCAGGCTGAGGTTCGTTGTCCTTCAGTGGAGGACATTTGGAGAGTGGCTGCTGGGATCGGAGATTCTGGTCGTTGGAGGGTTAGCCGCTCTAGTGGCTGGGGACACAACGGCGACGAAGAGTCTTCAAGATCGTGGGAGTTATGGTTCTCGGATTCAAGATCTGAGAGCGTGCTGTGTTCTTAGCGTCCTAGTAGTTGCGCTGTGGAGTTTATCCTTATGGGTGCGGCTTCGGATGGCGGTGATGGAGGTGGTTGCTCTCGACTGTGGTTTGGTGGTGCTCTCGACCGGACTAAAGGTGCAGTAGGGTTCATATTTTTGATTTTAGTCTTGGTCGGATTTTTGCTGGTCGATGATGGTTTGCCGCATCTCGATTTTGGAATTGGGTTTGTGCTGCTGATGGCGATGGTGCAGCGCGACCCTAGCCTGGAGGAGGGTTAGGATGGCGACCCGTTTTGTGGATCGAGAATCTTAGTGATGGTGCCGTCATCTGGCCTCAGTCGGGATCAGCGTTGGTGATGACTGGTCTAGGGCTGCGAGGGAGGGGTATTGTTGTTTACAACGTCGGTAGATTTTTGGCTGTTGCAAGGGGTTTGTTGGCGGCGGTGGTCGGCGCCGGATTGATGGCGGTGATTCTGAACATTGTTTTTAGACTAGGGTTTCGTGTCGGAGTTAGACCCGGCTTAATTTGGGGCCTTCACTCAGGTGTGGATTTGGTTGGACTGAGTCTTTATGGCCCAGAGCATCTTGGCGGGACAGAAGGCTCAGCCTTCTTCTCCTGCTATATTGGATTGATTTTGAATCCAGTCACAGTGTTAGCATATTTGGTTGTTACCCTTTAATCTTACTGTTAAGTATCCTAACACTGCAATTCACTGTGCTTTATCGAGAGAAAAAGTAGGTGTATTCTTGGCTCTTTAGTCTATTATAGGTTAGTGAGTCATAAGAGATAGCTCTTATTGTCGGCCATATATGGGTGTGTTATCTTTTATACTGCTTACTGAATAATAAATTTCTTAACTTCCGATTCAAAAAAAAAAAAACTTCTTTTAGTGAATAGTAAATCAAGTAATATGATCAAAGTCACTCAACATAGTTGAAGAGATAGCAATTCGAGGTCAACCAAGACAACACCAACATGAAGTGAGGCTTCTCCATAATCGCGTACTAATTATTGCATGTACATCCACACTCCGGAAAAAAGCTATGAGGCAGAACTAGATGCGTTTTGACAATCGGCGACATTGCCATTATGATGAAATGAGAAAGAGTATGGCGTTAATTAACATCAGAAAAAGACCCATTTCCTTGGGTGCTTCATTTGCTTGAGTTGGCTTGCTGTCGTTCCTGTGCCCCAAATGTTCCTGAATCTATCATTTTAATTTCTCTTAACTAGGCAATAGAGGGAAATGACAATCACAATCGACGAAGTACAAACGCTCTCTGGGTTGCGAGGTAACGTTCAAACTCTCCTTTCAAACTTCTGGGTTATTACTGCGACATTCATCAAAGTCACAGAGTAATTGACAGTAAATGTTTACAGATTATTTGGAACTCTGTCGCTTGATTTTCATCCACGTATTTTTTTTTTTTTTTTTGCTAGAACTGGGATTGAAAACACCAATTCTAATTTATTAAGAGAAATAAAAAGTTACAACCAAATGGAGGATTAAGGTTCCGCATAACGGACATACAAAAGACCTTTGCCAATACAATATAAACTAAAAAGACTTCTTAGTTTATCCGAAAATTTGGCAGACCAAGTTCATCTCGCCGACAAAAAGGAAGGATGGAAGGGGGAGGAACATCCCACCATGATTTTCATCCACGTAAAAGAATCATTACAAAGAAAAAAGACCTTTTAAAGTACTAGATCATTTTCTTCGGCGTGCCAATTCTTTCTCTTCTTGCTTTGTCATTGCTTGAAGTAGTTGATGGTGGAATCAACCCACGAAGTATGGTCATGACAGCGAGCCCCAAAAATGTGTAGTACAACGTTAAGACTTTACCAGATCATCCCTTGCCTGATCCAATGAGTCCTGCTAATGCAGTCACCTGCAATTTTCACAAGCCACGAAATGTAACAGTACGTATTGTTTGTTTGAATCTTGCGATCAATCAATTAGGCAATTCAAACCAAATCACATAAGTTTACACAAAAACAGAAGCGATTTACTTCTCCTTTTTGTATACAATTAACTAACATCATCTACATACATGATCACTGACCTAGAAATGCATGTCTTTGTATAATGATATAAATTAAATAGAAATTAATTGATTAACTCCAGAGAGTTTATGTCGTTATATATTATATTGACTTAATTGGGTAAGTTTCAATCTGATGCATCATGATCAAGATCGATTTTCCACTGACCGAATGCATATATTGAACCCATTAATAACGACCTAGTAGCTTCAAAGTTCAAACTAAAATCTAACATCGATCATTACAACTAATGAATAATCAGTCAAAGCATAGAAGGGCCATAAATTAAAATTTACTATGGTTGTGAAGAAAGAGGCACCATGAACCAAGCAGGTGGTGTTGAACCAGTTCTTGGAAGCCAACATCCCGTACAAGATGGCAAGGGCGAGAGGCCACTGGAACACAACTACACAAGCTCAACCCAAACCAGACCAATAAAGAAATCAGGCTTCTCGACATAGAAATAGTCATCGAACTCGCGCGTGTACCAGTTCTTCTGCTCCACCATCCACTCAGGGAAGAAGCTCAGAGGTAGAACAAACTGCGCGTGCACCATAGGCGACACTGCCATTATTATGAAGAACAAACACAGTACAACGTCAACTAGCTTCATTATAACACCCATTTTTTCGGGCTCACAATTGGATCTGCTTGGTTAATATGTTGTTCTTTGCTTTCTGTCTCACTGGAATGAAAAGTTAGGGATTTTGGAGGTAATAGCTACCAATCTTTGAAAGTTAGATGGGCAAATACTATATAAATTATGTTTAGTTATGCAATTGGCCGGCCTCTATTAATATATTATGTGATTGTGTGAGTATCGGTTTAGGTATTTAATTATCAACGATGAGAATAGATCCTCAGGTGGTCGCAGCCCAAAGCTTTCCAGTAACACCTGCAATAGGTATCACGTTGGCATTGGGACCAGATAAGATATTAGGTGCTCCGATCCTTGAGCTAAAAACAAAATCATGGTGAGGACAAGAAGACACACCATACTCATTAGAGAGAGATGAGTCGTTACTCTTTTAATAAAATTTACAGTCATTTAGGAAACCTAGAGTTATTAAGGGTATGAAGATTTTCAGGATAAAGCTTGTAATATGAAACTATACTTATAGTGCATTGTACGTATCTTTCAAGTGAGAGTTCTTATTCAAATTATGAACTAAGGATGTATTTGTACGTATATTACTGTATATGATAAATGGAGAGCAGTTTAAACATCTCTAATAACTAGTGATATGGGCTGCATAGTCTTTTTGTTGGCAACATATACCAGTCTACAAAATGGACATTTGTTCCTGAATCACGTTTCCTCTAAATTAACTCTTCACTAGGCAAGGGGGAAGTGGCAATCAACAATGGTTGTTGATTACAAACTTCCGGTTACTTGGGTCACAAGGTAATGTTCAAACTCTCTTCTTCCTACCCGAGGCAGGTCTCTTGCCAATGGTTGCAGAAGAGAACTTGGTTGTTGATGAGTTGGGAAGCAATCCACGAAGTATGGCAAGTACACCCAAACTCAAGAACGTATAGTACACCGTCAATAACTTTTCCGGTGCCCTCCCTGATTTTGTGAGTTCTGCAAATATGGGAACCTGAAAATGCATGGAGTGATGTTTCAAATAAGGTTGTTAGACAATGTTATGCATACCAGCACATATAAACGTTTCAAACCATGTTAAGAATGTAAAGGTCAAATTGTTAGATAGGACACTTAAATTGGCTATGCGGAAGACATAGTATGGATGTATGATCAGGCAAGGATCTAACCTATTTGAAAAACAAAGAAATTAGAAGGACCAAACTGTTTCAAAAGAGTAAAACAACAAAAAGCTATGAAAGCGATCACTATGAGCAATGACCTAACCTATTTGAAAAACATTTATAATCTCTCTTGGTAGAAAAGATCTAACAAATTGGACCTTGCGATCGCTTACAATAGGTTTGGTCCTTGCTCCTTGCGATACTCTTTTTTTTTTTTTTTTTTTTTTTTTTTTTAAGAAATAAAAATTACAAGGAGAAGCTCACAAAAACCTACATTAAGAATTTAAGAGTAAATATATATGTAACTACAACATGGTAGTAGTGAAGAATTGTTACCATGGAAGTGAATAGAGAAATGCCATAACTCAAGCAAGTGGTGTTGAACCAGTGCTTTCCTGCCAAAATGCCATAAAGATTCACAAGCACCAAAGGCCATTGAAAAAGAAGCTCAACCCATATGATCCCAACGTAGAAATCCGGCGTCTCCGTCATGAGGTAGTCACCAACCTCTCCGGCATACCAGCTCCGGAGTTCAACGAGAACATCCGGGTAGAGGGTGATTGGGAGACATGCTTGCCCTTTTATCAAAGGGATTTTGAAAGCGATTGCAAGGAGCAAGATGAAGAGCAGAGCATCAATGAGCTTGACAAGAGCGCCCATTTTTGTTGCTTAATGGCTATTTGCAAGAGGAAAGGAAAATTGCCTAGGTAGAGAGGATTGGTAGCAAAAGTAGGATCTTGAAAGTTTAGAACCTTTGGAATTAACACATGGTGCAAATTATATGGGATGATTTGACTCGCTCACACAAACCTGATTTTTCTTTAACTAGCTAGTCAATTGAGTTAAGCAACAACACTTAAAGAGTGGATATATTTCATTTTTGTAAATCGGAATAATAGTTCTTGTGTGGCCTGCTATGATCGACGTAAACTTGGATGCCAAGAAACTTTCCTCCTTATGACAAAAGGAGTCTGATTGCAAATGGTAGTAAAATTCAGGGTCCATATGGCACATAGTAAAACTATATGAGGGGAAAACAGAAATCGTTAAAATTACAAGGACTTGTATTGTCCATTCAAGCAAAACATCGTCGTTTTGGACAGAGGGTCATTTACATTGTTGGGAATCTGTATTCAGCAAAGTTGGAAGCTTTGAAGAAGGAAGTAATTAGAGATGAGCGAGACTCGACCGGTGCCGAGAAGAGAGAGCCCATGGGGCACGCCGGAGGGAGACCACCGTCAGCCCAAGGCCCATCGCTGCAATGACCGAGCTGAGGACGTCATCCAAGTAAGAACACCCACAAACCCTATGCTTATATGAGAAATCCAGTAATTTTTTTTAGCCAATGTTAGCTCTTATAATCAAAGTTTCCAGCTTTTATGTATTTGGGTATAGATTCAATATTGGGTTGGAGTTTTTGGGTTCTTTCTTGGCGTAATTGAGACTCTGGTTGCTCTTTGTATGTGGCATTTGGAATTTAATTTGTTTAGGGTTTATGCCAAAGTGAATGCAGGTGAGGTTTTTAGTTGCATGTTTGTGAGTTTTGCAGTATGAGAAAGTTTTTAGTTGCATGTTTGTGAGTTTTGCAGTATGAGAAAGTGAATGCAAGTGATTTTGAGCTGAAATGTACTTCACCTGATAGATAAAGTTTCATGTGTGATTGGATCATATTTGTTGAAGTTTTAATCGATGGAATTTTCCCCTGATTTTCTGTCCATATTCAATGAATTTGTTCATGGATCAGACTTTGTATGTAGTGACATTTGCTACATAGTAAACTACAAAAATGGAATTAGTCTAAGGTTGTTGCATATGAAGTAGTACCAGGTAAATAGTACATAAAGGGTTAGCGGAAGGGAGTCTCAGGTGTTGGTTTTCTTGACATGAGGAGAAGGCTCACAAGTAAAAGATTATTTCTTCAGTGTGAAGGTCTGATGAAGTGATTTAGTTTCATGCTTGATTTCGGTTATACTAATCGGGGATGTGATTCAAATGAATTTAAACTCTATTTGCCTTGGCCATTGCCAAAGTCAAGTTAAAACTGCTCTGACAAATTGATTTGGATGTTAGAAATCAACAACAATAGTGTTCTCTCCCAATCTTATGTGTTGATGTTGTCTGTATTATGTAGGCTTGTTTCGAGGGAAACCCATTTAAAACAGTCCCAGGGCCATTCAAGCTCTTCTATCAGTGCATGCGATCTAAACCTGGGTATGATATTGACCTTCCAATGTACTCTTAAGGGATCATTTTTTCTTTTCAAACTTTCAAGTGAGTTTATAACTATGTTCTGCTGTAAACATTAACAATGGTTAGCGTATTTCATTGTGATGAGTCATTGACTGGAGCCATATTGACACCTTCATTTGGAGGCTCCTCTATCTACCTATTAGTAAACTACATGCTATATATGATTGAATACAAGTGTGTATCTGAAGCATTCGTGTTTTTCTGCAGGGAGGAACCAACAGAGCCATATACATATTTGCAGCTGGATCCTCCAACAAGGGAGGTGAAACTTGAGTGAAGTGTTCATCTCTTTGCTTGAAAAATAATCTTGTGTTCAGGTTTTTTGTCTCAAAATTGCCAAACTTGTGTTACAATTGTTTAAATAATATGATTGGAGTGTGCTTAAGATTACGGCTATCTTTGCTTTAATACACAATTCAGCAGCTTATGATTCTGTACGCAGCATGTACTACACAATTCAATTTTTGATGTCTTGATTTAAAGCGTACTGTAATTGCTTTTTTCTGCTCCGGAAGCTCGGCCATTGAAAGTTTGAAACTATGTGATGGCTTTGTTAGCTATTCTTTAGGATCTTCATGGTGAAAGTAGAGCATCAACTTACTATACTTTGATATGCATGATGATAAATATAAACTGCATTACAGGAAAATTCATGCTTTTGGTTTAATTTCATGTTCTTAAACTCTCAAAAATTGACTTGATTCATGTTTGGAGATGTGGGCTCTCCGCCTCTGCCTTTCTCCAAGATCATCAAATGCAATACATGAACGTTTTCAATAACCTTCTGTACTTGGAAGATTACATTCCAACTTGACCACTGAAGACGAGATTATTATCCATTTTAGAAAAGATTATGGTTATGAATTTGATAAAGATAACTAAATCTGGGAAATGTCTGGAGTAAAAGTGGCCTCATAGCCTCATATGGTTGGTATTTTTGTATGCACAGAAAGTTATTATTAAAAGACAAATATATACAGGTACCTTGCATATTTTGAGTAATTGTCCAGAAAAGAAAATCATTTTCACATCCCACCTAATATGGGAATTTCCTGGTGAAAATTTATAATTCTAAGAGATAGAAACCTATCAGCATATGCTGATATATGATATAAAACCGTAGTATTACACGAATAGGTAAAATACTCTGTTTATCGTGTTTGATGCAGTGGGATATCCTCTCCAATGGTGGCGTTGTGCAGGAAATGGCGCACATAGCCAATGGCCGTGACACAGGGAATTGCGTGTCACTACTTCGTGTAAATGTACATTCATATCTTCATTCTTATTGTAGATGTTATTTTGTATGTTACAATACTTTTCACTTTATTCACCCAAATGATTTGAATTTGATTTTGCAGAGTGCCAACTCGAGTCAGAGCAACATGCTCATACTGCAGGAAAGCTGCACGGACTCAACGGCATCATATGTCATCTATGCCCCTGTGGACATAGTGGCTATGAATGTCGTGCTGAATGGAAGCGACCCAGACTATGTTGCGCTATTGCCATCGGGGTTTGCTATACTCCCAGATGGAACTAGCGGGAGCAACAGCGGGGAAGCTGAATCTGGAGGGTCCTTATTGACTGTTGCCTTCCAGATCCTAGTGGATTCAGTTCCCACAGCAAAGCTTTCCCTGGGGTCTGTAGCAACAGTGAACAACCTCATAGCATGCACGGTGGAGAGGATCAAGGCTTCTTTGTCTCTGGACAATGAAGCCTGATCCTCTAGCTGCTCCAGCACAGTTTTTGTTTTTGTAGGTAATTTATCATCCTACTTTGTTAAGCTAATATTTTTCTACTTCATTTTAAGTGTTACTGATCATTGCTCGTATTTTTTCTGCAGTATTTTAGGGAGCTGAAGGGAAGAGAATGGAAAGAAGCAACGATGGTGGTGAGGAAATCAGCTTAAACAAGAAGAGGGGAGAAGTCAAGAGCGCACCCTACATGATCTTTTTCAAATGAAAAGATTAGAAGGGTTCGGGAATTGACTTCCTCGAACATGTCATAGACAAAAATTAAGCTACTAGACCTTAATTTTCTGAGTTGTAATTTTCTTTCTTTCCACCTTCATTAACTTTGTACTCAGGATCATAATTTTGCCTCAATTAAGTGGGGTTTAAGCTCTTTTGAAATTAATATTCCTTCTATTATGTAATGTCTTTCTCTTCAAAAGTAAAGGTAATGCAAAATTGGTTTTACCTGGGTTTTTGTTGGCTTGCTATATGATCTACATCTCTGTTTTGGTCCCCAATTACAAATGGATTTCATAGATGAACAATAAATACCATAGATGCTTACATTGCTGCTTGGTAGTTGAGCAGATGATGTCAGAGCAAGATGTGAATTCAGAGTAATATGGTTAACATTTAATGTATCAACTACAACCTGCCATCATAGTAATGTCATTTCTGCATTCAATTGCATGCTTGCAAGTCAAGAAAAAATAATAAAAATTCATTTTACCCAAGGAAAAATAGTAATCAAGTAAAAACTTTTCACCATGCTGATGGTGGTGGTTGCAAGCCAATAAATGATATAGTTGCAGCACAAAATTTCAGAGAGAGGACATAAGCTCAAAGTACTAACTCAAAAGAAGGAATATTAACATTTATCACAAAGAGGGAAAACCCATGACAGTAATTGACAGTCAAAATCTGTGATATATCATACTTTAAAGATGCCCAGTACTTGAAGAAAAGAAAGAAAATAAAAAATGAATGAGACTGAAATCAAAGTGGAACAATGATGAGTAATACTTAATGAGAATGAACATGTTAATTGAAGCTGGCATCATATGGCAAGGATCTATCAGATCTAAATTTTAAATTCTTTACTGAGAAATTAACAGCAAGAACAGCCTGGAAAATAAAAAGTATACTACTGCACTACTACAGCATGATCAGTGCTTCCCATCCTGGTGTTTTAAATTCTTGTTTCCCCTTTTCTATTTGGGCTTCTGCTTCTCACCTCATTTATTAGTAACAAGAAGGTCAAAACAAGTACCCTGGAAGGGTATGGAATTTCATCTCCCCAAAGCAAGGGATGGAATCAGTCTAGAAGCTATTTTGTAAATTATAATTGCAAGCAAAAGGTGACTGGCAAATGCAAATCTGAGGAGGAGCTCAATATGAGAGTCTTGTCACTTTAACATATTTAGAAAACAGATCTGCTTTGTTGGTTGTTTATAAATCCTACCTTTCCTATATTTCAAATCTCATAGGAAGATATGGGTATCAGAGAAGGGATGTTCCATTTTAAGAAGAATGGAGATGGAAGCAGTATCAGAGTATTCATATACAATCTCTAAAGAGCTGAGCATTCAAGGGGAGGACATGGGATATCGAAAAAGGAAATTGATCAGATTCTGGATATATGGCACTACCAATGAATCCACTTATAAATATCTTTCATTCATTAATAAGATTAGTTTCATCAATAGATTGAGGTCACAGACACAGAGTGAACTGATCAAATTCTGGATATATAGCACAACCAATGAATCCATTTGGAAAAATCTTTCATTCATTCATAAGATTCGTTTCATCAATAGAGGGAGGTAACAGGCACAAGGAGCATTTCAATCAGAAAAATAACAAATACAAAATATCAAAATGCCAATAGAATTACAAAGTCCAAGTCAGTGAGTTGTGTATCTCAATTCTCAAGCCTTCTTTTTCCTGCCCAACATAGGTCTCTTGCCGATCATTGAACTAGTCGTCCTGGAAGGGGTCACCAGCCCACGCAGTATGGCCAAAACACCCAACCCCAGGAAAGGGATGTACATATACAACAGCTTATCAGAAGCCTTGCCGGACTGAATCAGTTCCGACAATATAGTCACCTGAAATTTCACAAAAGCAAAGAATATTAAACAAAAGAAAGTTGCAGGAATAGACAATCAGATGAGAAACAGAATTTTCAATATTTCAGACTTAAGAATAGAAGATCTCCATTCTCACATCCCAATTATATAAGTCTCATCAGTCATCAGTAAACATTAAGGACAATTCTGTGGCTTTAACACATTTCTTCACTGGAAATCTTGTTCTGTTTCTAATCCAAAGCATACTTAAAATGATGATTAAAACATAAGATCTAACAAATGCTGGAAGTTCCTAGGACAATTCTGTGGCTTTAACACATTTCTTCACTGGCAGTCTTGTTCTTTTTCTAATCCAATGCTCACTTAAACAGATGATTAAAACATAAGATCTAACAAATGCTGCAAGTTCTTAGCCATCAAAGTGAGCTGACAACTTTCACACCACTTTGATGTTACAATTTAACTGATACTAACAGCATGCAAAACAAGCAAATAAGTTTACAGAATTCTCTTAGCTGGCAGTTTCTTTCAACCGATATGTAATCTTCAGTCCCCATAGTCTCACAGCTGAGTTTAAGTAAGTTACAGGCATCACCAAATTATAATCTTTTCACATTTGCATATATCTATACAACAGTAAAATATCCAACACATTTGCCTGAATCTAAACAACTCCAAAACAGCAAACACAGTAAAAAGTTACAAACTTGCAGGATCCAGAACACAAACTAGCAAAACTCAACAAAACAAGTAACTGGGTACTAGTCAAACTAACAAAAGACAGTAAATATGAAAATTTTACCATGGAAGTGAAAACAGAGACGCCATAGATCAAGCAGGTGGTGTTAAACCAAGACTTGGAGGCCAGAATTCCGTACAAGTTGGCAAGAGCAAGAGGCCACTGAAACAGTAGCTCAAGCCAGACGACTCCAACGAAGAAATGAGGCTTCTGGGTCACCAGATAGTCGCCATACTCACGCGCGTACCAGCTCTTGAGCTCAACTAAGACGCTTGGGAAGAGGCTCTGAGGCAGACACGTCTGCGCGTCGATCAGCGGCGCCGCCACCGCGATTACGATGAAGAAAAGGAAGAGTACGGCGTCCACGAGCTTTAACAGAGCGCCCATTTTGAGGGTATGAAGGTAATTCGGGTTGTATGGGCGTCTGTGTTTTCTCTGGGGTTTCTGTAAAACTGGGTGCGCGAAGAAGGAGATGATGCAAAATATAGGGAGGTCTTTGGAATTTCGACGACAATCGTTTCGTTTGATGTTGTTCATTTATATACGGCTCGTCGTTTTTTCACGACATGGAGGCCTTGGGCCTTTTGTTGTAGGGACTGATTGATATGAAAAGTTACATATTTGTAACTCCATCGCTTGATTTTCATCCATGAACAAAAGAAGTTCGCGAGCTTCTTACCTCTTGCAAAGTAATTTTTCAGTTCCTTTTTTTATCAAAAGAAGTTGATGTTTTATATCCATTGACAAGGAAATAAAGAAAAAAGAAGATGCACAAGCACATTTGCAAATATTTTGTATTATATTCGTCTTCAAATACTCCATTTAGACCAGTACATACACACATAAAATCAAGAACAAAGTGAACATATGCTCCATATAGGGGCACTTAGTTCATTTATTTAGTAATTTATATAAAATTCTAGTATAAGTACCTCAATCGATTGATTAACAATTGAAAATAGTTTCACAAGTCAAACATAAAGATGGTCATTTAGGAGGTGTTTGGTACATGAGATACTCTGGGATTGGACTGTCTTATTCTCTTACATAAGACTCGTCCCATGTTTGGTTCATACAAGGACTATTTTTAATGGACTATGTAAGCCCAAAAATGCCAATCACACCTTCTTACATAACGACGCCAATTTTGTGTGGACTAACGAAGCCCGACTCCATTCTTCGCTTCGATCACGTTTCACCTCTTTTGCTCCCTATCATTCATCTGGGTTCTCATATATTCGAAGACGTTGTTCATCTGGGTCTGCTCTCCGTGTCCTTCTTCATCAACCATCTCCAAATCCTTCACCTATCTGGGGTTTGAAGGCTTGCAGATTTAGATCTGTTTTTGGTTTTGTGGGCATTACTATTGGTTATTCACTGTGAATCTAGATGCAAATTCTTGTGTTATGTCATTGGGTCTTGATTAGACTTGAAAATTGGAGGTAATTGTTTATCTGGATTCATGAATTGTCTTTGATTCTGGGATGAGGAGAAAGCAAGATGGGCACGACAAGCTAGCTAGTTAATTGAGAATGAAGGAGATAATGAATGGGAAGAATTGACTATTATGGCAGAAAAAATTGCAGAAAATTTTGATACTGGGCCAATTGTAGGTTGATTAGGTTGATGATGATAGTTTCTATAATAATCCTGCAGGCACCAAACATGGGTCCGGCATTCTCTACCATAAGCTGGGTTTGAGGAGAGCTGGGTTGTCGAAGGATTTAAGACGAGCTAACGTAATCCCGCGTACCAAACGCCCCTTTAGGAATTGAAAACTTGAGGAGTTATAGAAAAATTGAGTCGCTATATCGCTGAAGAATAACAATTCCCGTAACGCCTTTAAACTTTCCAGTACCCCCTACGATCGAAATCTCTCTCGGTCCCCTGGAAGCTATGTCCAATGTTCCTTGTGTCTGTATCGTGCTTCCATTATACTCACCGCTTGTGAGCGTAGTAGAGGTGGAAATGCAGTTATAATGTCCGTCTTTAGATGCAATCACAACTAAACCTCGGACTCGGCCAACCCTTCGCGAGTATTGACTTGGTTCTTCAACCACCGGGTTATCAGCGACTATAATTGTTGCCCAGGTGGTCGGGGACCAAAATTCTCCAACAACACCTGCAACAGGTACCGTTGTGGTACTGAGACTATCGGTTTCCAAAAATGTAGTAGATGTAGTACTTCAGCTCAAATTCCTTTTCATACCTAGATTGCTCAATATGTGCAGCTTGATCTGAATATACAGTCATTGGTAGAACGAGGATACACACTAGGTTGATTAGAGAAAGATGAGTCGTCAGTCTTGATATAAAATATAGAGCCATTTGGAAAGCAAGAGGTTATTAATAAGGCTATGAAGATTTTCGAGATAGAACTTGTATACTAAACTAATGCTTTGTGATTATTTTAATGGGATTGGGTACCTATTTATAGTATGAACTATATGTGTATACACAGGTGTATAACTAATTATAATTGATAAATGGTGAGTAGTTTAAACATCAAAATCTACACCGGAAGACCCCACGTTCACCGGAAGTAAGGATATAAAGGTGGTAGTCAGCGAAGACAATAAGCAAGAGTGTTGGTAAACTCTTTACATACTAATTTTGATAATGACATATGGAAATGTGTGACTTGGATTTATACATTTTAGAGAATAATTTGTTTTGGATATGTGACGTTTAGTCATAGTGCATGAGACATGTTTAAAGTATTATGATCAAGTCACACAATATAATTGAGGAGATAGCATATCATTAAAGGGCAATAGGCCACTAAATCGGGTGCTTAATTTGCTATTGAGTGGACTTGCTGGTCTCGCTTTTGGAGATAATAGCTATGTCAAGGCTCTGATCGATCGATCCTTGTTGAAAATTAAGCGTGGCGTAGGTATGCTTCATATCTCACTACTTGTTTAATCATCCATCTCTAACATGGATATTGCAGCAATTTCCTTTTGTCGATCTTCCTTATATTATACATTAATACATGTCGGTGTTATAGATAAGTAGATATATAATTGAACAACATGCAGTTGCAGAAGCCAGAATCATTAAACTTGATCTTAGCTTCGTCGCGGTTTCATTAAGAAACAAAAGCAAGGAAGCTGATGAAAGAAACTATCATATTCAAATTTGGATGAATTAAGAATTAATTGATCCGCAGAAGGCAACATATATATGGCTCGATCTCTGGCAAGAATTCTTTAATTACTCTGGCATGAACATCATAAGAATCTCATAATGGTAATAAGAAAATTTCCAAATTAATGAGAAATGATAGTTCATCTAAATCCTTTTCTTCTTTGTGACCTTCTTGCTTGAAGTATACGATGATGGGCGGAGCAGACCACGTAGCATGGCCAAGACACTGAACCCCAAAAACAGGTAGTTCAATAGCAACAGCTTGTCGGATGCCTTGCCGGAACCGATGAGCTCTGTCAATGCTGTGACCTGCAATATTATCCACCAAGCCAGAGATGTCGAAACAACGTACCAATTTAGACATCAAAAGTACAGATTTATCAACCCGGAGTACTGCTAAAAACATATTTAGCCAAATCCAATAAGTGATGAAGAATCAGTTTGTAATGAAGGAAACAAATATAATTTTACCATGGTGGTGAACATAGAGGCTGTTAGTGTGAGCCATGTAATTTAGGTATGTAAATTAAGTAGTTAATACTTATCTATTCTGTATATGTAGTACATGGTAGTACCAAGCAAGTAGGGTTGTAGTACATCTTGTATCCTCTTTATTAGCCTCCAATGTGAAATGAATATACATAAGAAAATTCATCCTCCAAATCGTATTATATTTGACTTGGTATCAGAGCAAAGATTCGAAAGGACTTTGTCTCTTTGTCTCTTTTCCGCTGCAATCCATTTGTGGTTCGAGTGTTTGACATCGTTCCATAGAATTTCTTTTTTCGTTCAATCCGGCGTCTTGGTGTTTTTCCCAGGCTTCGGCATTGTCTCCGTTTGACGTAGTCCTCAGTCAGACGTGATTTTTATCCTCAATTTGTTGTCCGACACCGTGGGGACCCAAGCTTTTACTTTGGGCACCCAGTACCAGATCAGCATCGTCGGAATCTGCTGGGCACCCAGTAGTTCTCAGTCTTCCATCTCATGCGGCCTCTATCCTCTCCGACGTCAACGTTCGATTCTCAGGTAGAAGCCACCGCCGCACCCAGTAGGTCCAACCGCCGCTGAATCGGTTCCATCTTCCTATCCAGCAGGCCCAGCAGATCCTCTTCGGCTCCGATTTGAAGAAACCCTAGAAAACAAGAGAAGAAGGAAGAAGAAGGGAGAAAATCTGACGGAATCTTCTCAACTCGGTTCTCCTGCCCGACCCGGTTCTTCAGCCCGACCCGATTCCTGCTGTCCAACCCGGTTCTGCTATCCGGCCCAGTTTGATCCAGTCCGACCCGATTTCAGATCCGGTCCAATCCGACCCATCAGATCCGACCCGCTTCGGAAGAATGTCTCGGGTGTATATTGGAAATTTGGGTTCTTGGATTTCAGAAGGAGAACTCGAAAATGAGTTCCGCGACTTCAGAATTATCAGAAGAATATGGGTTGCAAGAAGGCCACCAGGTTATGCTTTCATTGATTTTGTGCACAGTAAAGATGCCGAGAATGCCGTTTATGAGTTAGATGGCAAGAATGGCTGGAGAGTTGAGTTCTCACATAAATCTATACATGCGGTTGGTCAATACTGCAACAATGGTAATATTCCCATAACTAATAAGACTCCAGCATGTGGTAAGATCGGTATGACTTTAAAGGTTTCTAGCTTTGTTGGTTTTGATACTTGGATTATTGATTCTGGTGCCTCGGATCATATGACTTATGCTAATTCTCATTATATTACTGATTTGTCTCCTCCACCCGTGTCATATGTCACTAATGCCAATGGTGAAGCTTTTCATGTGTTAGGGATAAGGTCAGTCCGTGTAACCCCTGTTTTAACCCTTCACAATGTTCTATATGTACCTGACATGTCACACCATTTGATATCTGTTCCCTAGTTAAATACTGAGTCTCGATGTTCTGTAACCTTTTATCCCATATATGTGATTTTTCAGGATCTTCTCACCAGGGAAATAATTGGTCGGGGGGACTTGAGGGGCAGATTGTTTCAACTGGATCAGACATATGCGGGAGAGAAACTAGCACCGTCACACACTGTTTTGACTACAAGTTCGAATCAGCTAAGTGCAATTTGGTTATGGCATCGTCGATTAGGGCATCCATCTTTCCATGTTATGAAAAAATCCACGCCGTCTCTATTTATTGGTGTGGAAGAATCCTCCTTGCGCTGTGAAACATGTGTTCTTGCTAAGAGCATCGTTCTACCTATTCTCCGAGTTTCTCCAAGAGTAGTATCCATTTTGAATTGATTCATTCTGATGTTTGGGTACATTCTAAAGAGCCTACGGTCAAGGGTATGAGGTATTATGTGTCGTTTATTGATGATTGCACAAGGTTGTCATGGATTGTTCTTCTTCAAACCAAAGATGAAGTCTTCCATGCTTTTCAAGCCTTTCATTCTCAAGTCCAAACACAATATAATGGCACTATTAAAGTTCTTCGTTCTGATAATGGAGGGGAGTATGTCAATCGTGTTTTTCACCAGTTTTTCAAAACTCATGGGATTGTTCATCAAACAACCTGTCCACGAACACCAGAGCAGAATGGGGTGTCTGAAAGGAGAAACCGACATCTTCTTGAAATGGCTCGTTCCATCATTTTTAGTGCTCATATGCCTAAGAATCTTTGGGGTGATGTTGTCGCAGCTTCTGCGTATCTTATCAATCGTCTTCCATCTAGTGTTCTTCAAGGAAAATTTATGTTTCAGGTTCTTGCATCTCATGTCTCTTTTCCTTCCTATCATAATATACTTGTCCGGGTCTTTAGTTGTGTGGCCTTTGTTCATGTTCTTAAGAGCCGAAGATCGTCTAAATTAGATCCTCGGGCGATCAAGTGTGTGTTTGTTGATTATGAAAGTCATAAGAAGGGATACACGTGTTATCATCCACCTACCAGAAAATACAATGTCACTATGGATGTTACTTTCTTTGAGGACATGAGCTATTTTACCTCGGATGATCCAGCCCTTCAGGGGGAGCATTCATACTTTGAAGAGCTGTATCATGGTGATGGGGAGGAACCAGAAGTAGAAGCCTCAGTACCAGCAGTACCAGAACCAACAGGAGCTCAACCAGAGGTAGAAGCCTCAGTACCAGCAGTACTAGAAGCAACAAAAGCTCAACCAGAGGTAGAAGCCTCAGACATCCATATTCCATGAATTGAACCAATAGCTGAGAGCACAACTGCTGTAGAAGATCAATCTGCCCCTCTTGCCATCACTCATACCCCTGATCCACAACTCCCTGTTGTAAAAGATCAATCATTTGAGGTATGTCATTCCACTGTTCCTAGTAGTAGTGAGCCTAATAGTGAACAATATGTATTACCTAACCGGTCTATTAAAGGTCATCCCCCAAAAAGATATGAACCTAGTTTACAAGCCAAATCAAAATATCCAGTAGCCAACTATATGTCCACTAGGAGATTATCAAAATCATATGAATCATTTGTGATTCAAATATCTTCTGTATCAATAACTAACAAAGTGCAGGATGCGTTGGGAGATCCAAAGTGGAGGAAAGCAATGGAGGAAGAGATGGAGGCATTACAGAAGAATGATACTTGAGAAATTGTATCTCCACCACATGGAAAGAAGGCTGTGGGATGTCGTTAGGTGTTTACTGTGAAGCACAACGCAGATGGATCAGTGAGCCAGTATAAAGTACGCCTTGTTGCAAAGGGATTTACTCAGACATATGGTATTGATTATGATGAGACTTTTACTCCCGTTGTAAAAATGATTACTATCAGGGTGCTTCTTTCGTTTGCTCCTAGTTTGAACTGGCCACTCCGACAGTTTGATGTCAAGAATGCATTTCTTCATGGAGAATTAGCCGAAGAGGTGTATATGAGTTTTCCTCCTGGATATGTAACTACTTCTATTGGTGGTTATGTATGCAAATTAAAAAAGTCATTGTATGGTCTCAAACAGTCACCCCGTGTCTGGTTCGGGAGGTTCTCACAGTTCATGCGAAAGATTGATTACAGACAGAGGAATTCTGATAATACCTTGTTTTTCAAGCATCAGCAAGGAAAGGTAGTAGTCCTAATTATCTATGTTGATGATATGTCGATTACCGATAATGATACTATAGAGATTGATAGACTGCAGAGACAGCTTGCTTCTGAGTACGAGATGAAGGACTTATGTGACCTCAAGTACTTCTTAGGGATTGAGGTATTAAGGGGGAGAGAAGGAATCTACTTGTGTCAGAGGAAGTACATTCTTGATCTGTTGACAGAGACATGTATGTTAGATTGCACACCTATTGACACTCCTATTGAGCAGAATCATCGATTAGCAGAGTATCCTGATCAAGTGCCTACCGAAAAGACTCGTTATCAGAGGTTAGGTGGACGCTTGATTTATTTGGCACATACTAGACCATATGTTGCATATGCAGTAAGTGTAGTGAGCCAGTTCATGCATAATCCAAGTGTGGATCACATGGATGCTATTGTGAGAATTTTGAGATACTTGAAGTCAGCTCCAGGAAGGTGAGTAATGTTCTCTAATCACAACAATATTCTTGAGGTTAGTGGTTTCACAGATGCAGATTGGGTTGGAAATATTACAGATAGGAGGTCGACATCAGGTTATTTTACCTTTGTGGGAGGTAATTTGGTTACATGGAAGAGTAAGAAGCAGAAGGTTGTGGCGCGATCTAGTGCTGAGGCTGAGTATAGAGGTATTGCTCATGGAGTGTGTGAATTGTTGTGGTTGAGAAATCTGCTACGTGATTTGGGTGTTAAGTTGTCAAATGCGATGCGGTTATATTGCGACAACAAAACAGCTATTGATATATCACAGAATCCAGTTCAGCATGATCGTACTAAACATGTGGAGGTTGATCGTCACTTTATAAAGGAAAAGTTAGATGCTAAGATCATTAGTTTTCCTTTTTTTCCTTCAGAAGAGCAACTTGTAGATGTACTCACAAAAGGAGTGTCTAAGAAGGCCTTTTATGACTCACTTAGCAAGTTGGGCATGGTTGATGTGTATGCGCTAACTTGAGGGGGAGTGTTAGTGTGAGCCATGTAATTTAGAAATGTAAATTATGTAGTTAGTACTTACCTATTTTATATATGTAGTATATGGTAGTACCAAACAAGTAGGGTTGTAATACATATTGTATCCTCTTTATATAGCCTCCAATGTGAGATGAATATACATACGAAAATTCATCCTCCAAATCGTATTATATTTGACTGAGGCATCATAGACCAAGCAAGTGGTGTTGTACCACGACTTTTCGGCCAACATCCCATGCAGGTTAGCAAGGGCAAGAGGCCACTAGAATACAAGTTCAACCAAGATGAGACCAATAAAGAAATGAGGTTTCTCCACATAGCAATAGTCGTTGAACCCGCCGACGTACCAGTTCTTGTACTCCACCATCCATTCTGGAAAGAGGGTCAAAGGTAGAACTAGCTGCGCGTCGACGATCGGCGCCGTCTCCATTAGGATGAAGAAGAACAAGAGTATGGCGTCAATTAGCATTAGAAAAGCACCCATTTCTTGGCTCGTTCAGAATCGGGTGCTTAACTGGTACCACTACGGCATTGGGACCAGACTGGATTAATATGTTGTAGTACCGAAGCTCAATCTCATTCTCGGGCCTAAATTGCTCAATAGCTGCAGCTTGAACTAAAAATACAGTCATAGGTAGAACGAGGAGAAACACTAGTGTGATTATAGTGAGAGATGTGTCGTAACCTTAGGTATAAAATTCAAAGCCATTGGGAAACCAAGGGGTTATTGAGTCTAGGAAGATATTCAGGATACAACTTGTAAGTTGAACTAACACACTCTGATTTTTCAAGTGGGATATTTGATTCTTATTTATAATGTAAACTAAAGGGTGTATTTGAGTGCATAGCATACTAGAAGTGGATGGTAGTTTAAGCATCAAAATCTATGAAAATCTTGTTTTCAAAAGACTACAATAGCTAGGGTAAAAGAATTGCTTTGGCATCGCGTTGTGTGCTATGTGGGTTGGATGGTGAATCATTGCTTCATATTTTTTTATTTTGCTCGTATGCATCTTCGCTATGGAGAGATTGGGTGGCTTGATTTGAGCTGGGTAATTTGCCGTTGACTATTATTGATTTATTATTCTATAGATTGGCTGGTCATAGCTAACAAATTAGAGAATTATGGCTGTTTTGTTTTACCACCACCTTATGATTTATTTGGAAGGCACGAAACAAAATGAAGCATGATGGTTGTCTCATTGGTGTGGATACTTTGCGTAGGCTTATTTTGGGACACATTCAAGCTGCTAATAAGTTGGCTACGGAATGCATGTTTAATTCAGTAGAGGAAGTTCGAGTCTTGAAGAATTATGGAGTTTCTTGTTTTCCACGTAAAGCTCCTAGTATTATTGAGGTAAATTGGCACCCGCCAATTATTAGTTGGGTTAAAACTAATACTGATGGTGCGTGGCAACAAGTCTCAGAACGAACTGGTTATGGTGGGGTATTTCGGGGTTTTCATGGTGTTTTTCTGAGCGTTTTTGCTTCTAACCTTGATATTCCTAGTTCCGTTGAGGCAGAGGTCATGACTGTGATTCAAGCTATTATGCTAGCATGGGTTAGAAAATAGAAACACATATGACTTTAGGTGGACTCTACTCTTGTCCTTAATTATCTCTGGGCTCCTCATTTTGTTCCCTGGCATTTACATGTTTCTTAGAGTAATTGTTTGCACTATATCTCACAGACGCAATTCCGGTCTTCACATATTTTTCAGAGAAGGTAACAAAGTGGCTGATGTTCTAGCTAATATTGGTTTGTCTTTGTTTGGCATGACATGGTGGGATGTTCCTCCTCCTTCCATCCTTCCCTTTTGTCTACGAGATGAGCTTGGTATGTCAAATTTTCGGATAAACTAAGCAATCTTTTTAGTTTATTATGTTTTGGCACAAGTCTTTTGTATGTACGTTATGCGAGACCTTGATCCTTCATTTGGTTGTAACTTTTTTCTTCTCTTTATAAATTGAGATTGGTGATTCCAATCCCAATTCTAGCTAAAAAAAAAAAAAAGTCTAAGTAATGTCTACTAGAAGGAGTAGACTAAAACGGGAAGCTAGCAAAGACAATAAGTATAAACTCTCAATACATTAACGTCAATATAGTGACATATCAAAATGTGTCGCTTGAATATTTATACATTTTAGAAAATAATTTATGCAAATAATTTATTTTTGGATGTGATTTTTTATCATACTACTCGAGACATGCATGTTTAAGCTTCTTTTAGTGAATTACAAAGATGGTTTCATTGAGTTACCATCCTTTATCATATCAGGTTCTCTCCCTAGCCGCTTGCTAGGGTTTCGACGACGACCAAACCGATTTTTTTTCATGGAAAAAATTGCAGGTTTATTCCTGTTGTTCTCTCTGGCTAGTGCCGGTGTTGTTTGGGGGCAGGCTGAGGTTCGTTGTCCTTCAGTGGAGGACATTTGGAGAGTGGCTGCTGGGATCGGAGATTCTGGTCGTTGGAGGGTTAGCCGCTCTAGTGGCTGGGGACACAACGGCGACGAAGAGTCTTCAAGATCGTGGGAGTTATGGTTCTCGGATTCAAGATCTGAGAGGGTGCTGTGTTCTTAGCGTCCTAGTAGTTGCGCTGTGGAGTTTATCCTTATGGGTGCGGCTTCGGATGGCGGTGATGGAGGTGGTTGCTCTCGACTGTGGTTTGTTGGTGCTCTCGACCGGACTAAAGGTGCAGTAGGGTTCAGATTTTTGATTTTAGTCTTGGTCGGATTTTTGCTGGTCGATGATGGTTTGCCGCATCTCGATCTTGGAATTAGGTTTGTGCTGCTGATGGCGATGGTGCAGCGCGACCCTGCAGGAGGGTTAGGATGGCGACCCGTTTTGTGGATCGAGAATCTTAGTGATGGTGCCGTCATCTGGCCTCAGTCGGGATCAGCGTTGGTGATGACTGGTCTAGGGCTGCGAGGGAGGGGTACTGTTGTTTACAACGTCGGTAGATTTTTGGCTGTTGCAAGGGGTTTGTTGGCGGTGGTGGTCGGCGCCGGATTGATGGCGGTGATTCTGAACATTGTTTTTAGACTAGGGTTTCGTGTCAGAGTTAGACCCGGCTTAATTTGGGCCTTCACTCAGGTGTGGATTTGGTTGGACTGAGTCTTTATGGCCCAGAGCATCTTGGCGGGACAGAAGGCTCAGCCTTCTTCTCCTGCTATATTGGATTGATTTTGAATCCAGTCACAGTGTTAGCATATTTGGTTGTTACCCTTTAATCTTACTGTTAAGTATCCTAACACTGCAATTCACTGTGCTTTATCGAGAGAAAAAGTAGGTGTATTCTTGGCTCTTTAGTCTAATATATGTTAGTGAGTCATAAGAGATAGCTCTTATTGTCGGCCATATATGGGTGTGTTATCTTTTATACTGCTTATTGAATAATAAATTTCTTAACTTCCTATTCAAAAAAAAAACTTCTTTTAGTGAATAGTAAATCAAGTAATATGATCAAAGTCACTCAACATAGTTGAAGAGATAGCAATTCGAGGTCAACCAAGACAACACCAACATGAAGTGAGGCTTCTCCATAATCGCGTACTAATTATTGCATGTACATCCACACTCCGGAAAAAAGCTATGAGGCAGAACTAGATGCGTTTTGACAATCGGCGACATTGCCATTATGATGAAATGAGAAAGAGTATGGCGTTAATTAACATCAGAAAAAGACCCATTTCCTTGGGTGCTTCATTTGCTTGAGTTGGCTTGCTGTCGTTCCTGTGCCCCAAATGTTCCTGAATCTATCATTTTTCTCTTAACTAGGCAATAGAGGGAAATGACAATCACAATCGACGAAGTACAAACGCTCTCTGGGTTGCGAGGTAACGTTCAAACTCTCCTTTCAAACTTCTGGGTTATTATTGCGACATTCATCAAAGTCACATAGTAATTGACAGTAAATGTTTACAGATTATTTGGAACTCTGTCGCTTGATTTTCATCCACGTATTTTTTTTTTTTTTTGCTAGAACTGGGATTGAAAACACCAATTCCAATTTATTAAGAGAAATAAAAAGTTACAACCAAATGGAGGATTAAGGTTCCGCATAACGGACATACAAAAGACCTTTGCCAATATAATATAAACTAAAAAGACTTTTTAGTTTATCCGAAAATTTGGCAGATCAAGTTTATCTCGCCGACAAAAAGGAAGGATGGAAGGGGGAGGAACATCCCACCATGATTTTCATCCATTTAAAAGAATCATTACAAAGAAAAAAGACCTTTTAAAGTACTAGATCATTTTCTTCGGCGTGCCAATTCTTTCTCTTCTTGCTTTGTCATTGCTTGAAGTAGTTGATGGTGGAATCAACCCACGAAGTATGGTCATGACAGCGAGCCCCAAAAATGTGTAGTACAACGTTAAGACTTTACCAGATCATCCCTTGCCTGATCCAATGAGTCCTGCTAATGCAGTCACCTGCAATTTTCACAAGCCACGAAATGTAACAGTACGTATTGTTTGTTTGAATCTTGCGATCAATCAATTAGGCAATTCAAACCAAATCACATAAGTTTACACAAAAACAGAAGCGATTTACTTCTCCTTTTTGTATACAATTAACTAACATCATCTACATACATGATCACTGACCTAGAAATGCATGTCTTTGTATAATGATATAAATTAAATAGAAATTAATTGATTAACTCCAGAGAGTTTATGTCGTTATATATTATATTGACTTAATTGGGTAAGTTTCAATCTGATGCATCATGATCAAGATCGATTTTCCACTGACCGAATGCATATATTGAACCCATTAATAACGACCTAGTAGCTTCAAAGTTCAAACTAAAATCTAACATCGATCATTACAACTAATGAATAATCAGTCAAAGCATAGAAGGGCCATAAATTAAAATTTACTATGGTTGTGAAGAAAGAGGCACCATGAACCAAGCAGGTGGTGTTGAACCAGTTCTTGGAAGCCAACATCCCGTACAAGATGGCAAGGGCGAGAGGCCACTGGAACACAACTACACAAGCTCAACCCAAACCAGACCAATAAAGAAATCAGGCTTCTCGACATAGAAATAGTCATCGAACTCGCGCGTGTACCAGTTCTTCTGCTCCACCATCCACTCAGGGAAGAAGCTCAGAGGTAGAACAAACTGCGCGTGCACCATAGGCGACACTGCCATTATTATGAAGAACAAACACAGTACAACGTCAACTAGCTTCATTATAACACCCATTTTTTCGGGCTCACAATTGGATCTGCTTGGTTAATATGTTGTTCTTTGCTTTCTGTCTCACTGGAATGAAAAGTTAGGGATTTTGGAGGTAATAGCTACCAATCTTTGAAAGTTAGATGGGCAAATACTATATAAATTATGTTTAGTTATGCAATTGGCCGGCCTCTATTAATATATTATGTGATTGTGTGAGTATCGGTTTAGGTATTTAATTATCAACGATGAGAATAGATCCTCAGGTGGTCGCAGCCCAAAGCTTTCCAGTAACACCTGCAATAGGTATCACGTTGGCATTGGGACCAGATAAGATATTAGGTGCTCCGATCCTTGAGCTAAAAACAAAATCATGGTGAGGACAAGAAGACACACCATACTCATTAGAGAGAGATGAGTCGTTACTCTTTTAATAAAATTTACAGTCATTTAGGAAACCTAGAGTTATTAAGGGTATGAAGATTTTCAGGATAAAGCTTGTAATATGAAACTATACTTATAGTGCATTGTACGTATCTTTCAAGTGAGAGTTCTTATTCAAATTATGAACTAAGGATGTATTTGTACGTATATTACTGTATATGATAAATGGAGAGCAGTTTAAACATCTCTAATAACTAGTGATATGGGCTGCATAGTCTTTTTGTTGGCAACATATACCAGTCTACAAAATGGACATTTGTTCCTGAATCACGTTTCCTCTAAATTAACTCTTCACTAGGCAAGGGGGAAGTGGCAATCAACAATGGTTGTTGATTACAAACTTCCGGTTACTTGGGTCACAAGGTAATGTTCAAACTCTCTTCTTCCTACCCGAGGCAGGTCTCTTGCCAATGGTTGCAGAAGAGAACTTGGTTGTTGATGAGTTGGGAAGCAATCCACGAAGTATGGCAAGTACACCCAAACTCAAGAACGTATAGTACACCGTCAATAACTTTTCCGGTGCCCTCCCTGATTTTGTGAGTTCTGCAAATATGGGAACCTGAAAATGCATGGAGTGATGTTTCAAATAAGGTTGTTAGACAATGTTATGCATACCAGCACATATAAACGTTTCAAACCATGTTAAGAATGTAAAGGTCAAATTGTTAGATAGGACACTTAAATTGGCTATGCGGAAGACATAGTATGGATGTATGATCAGGCAAGGATCTAACCTATTTGAAAAACAAAGAAATTAGAAGGACCAAACTGTTTCAAAAGAGTAAAACAACAAAAAGCTATGAAAGCGATCACTATGAGCAATGACCTAACCTATTTGAAAAACATTTATAATCTCTCTTGGTAGAAAAGATCTAACAAATTGGACCTTGCGATCGCTTACAATAGGTTTGGTCCTTGCTCCTTGCGATACTCTTTTTTTTTTTTTTTTTTTTTTTTTTTTTAAGAAATAAAAATTACAAGGAGAAGCTCACAAAAACCTACATTAAGAATTTAAGAGTAAATATATATGTAACTACAACATGGTAGTAGTGAAGAATTGTTACCATGGAAGTGAATAGAGAAATGCCATAACTCAAGCAAGTGGTGTTGAACCAGTGCTTTCCTGCCAAAATGCCATAAAGATTCACAAGCACCAAAGGCCATTGAAAAAGAAGCTCAACCCATATGATCCCAACGTAGAAATCCGGCGTCTCCGTCATGAGGTAGTCACCAACCTCTCCGGCATACCAGCTCCGGAGTTCAACGAGAACATCCGGGTAGAGGGTGATTGGGAGACATGCTTGCCCTTTTATCAAAGGGATTTTGAAAGCGATTGCAAGGAGCAAGATGAAGAGCAGAGCATCAATGAGCTTGACAAGAGCGCCCATTTTTGTTGCTTAATGGCTATTTGCAAGAGGAAAGGAAAATTGCCTAGGTAGAGAGGATTGGTAGCAAAAGTAGGATCTTGAAAGTTTAGAACCTTTGGAATTAACACATGGTGCAAATTATATGGGATGATTTGACTCGCTCACACAAACCTGATTTTTCTTTAACTAGCTAGTCAATTGAGTTAAGCAACAACACTTAAAGAGTGGATATATTTCATTTTTGTAAATCGGAATAATAGTTCTTGTGTGGCCTGCTATGATCGACGTAAACTTGGATGCCAAGAAACTTTCCTCCTTATGACAAAAGGAGTCTGATTGCAAATGGTAGTAAAATTCAGGGTCCATATGGCACATAGTAAAACTATATGAGGGGAAAACAGAAATCGTTAAAATTACAAGGACTTGTATTGTCCATTCAAGCAAAACATCGTCGTTTTGGACAGAGGGTCATTTACATTGTTGGGAATCTGTATTCAGCAAAGTTGGAAGCTTTGAAGAAGGAAGTAATTAGAGATGAGCGAGACTCGACCGGTGCCGAGAAGAGAGAGCCCATGGGGCACGCCGGAGGGAGACCACCGTCAGCCCAAGGCCCATCGCTGCAATGACCGAGCTGAGGACGTCATCCAAGTAAGAACACCCACAAACCCTATGCTTATATGAGAAATCCAGTAATTTTTTTTAGCCAATGTTAGCTCTTATAATCAAAGTTTCCAGCTTTTATGTATTTGGGTATAGATTCAATATTGGGTTGGAGTTTTTGGGTTCTTTCTTGGCGTAATTGAGACTCTGGTTGCTCTTTGTATGTGGCATTTGGAATTTAATTTGTTTAGGGTTTATGCCAAAGTGAATGCAGGTGAGGTTTTTAGTTGCATGTTTGTGAGTTTTGCAGTATGAGAAAGTTTTTAGTTGCATGTTTGTGAGTTTTGCAGTATGAGAAAGTGAATGCAAGTGATTTTGAGCTGAAATGTACTTCACCTGATAGATAAAGTTTCATGTGTGATTGGATCATATTTGTTGAAGTTTTAATCGATGGAATTTTCCCCTGATTTTCTGTCCATATTCAATGAATTTGTTCATGGATCAGACTTTGTATGTAGTGACATTTGCTACATAGTAAACTACAAAAATGGAATTAGTCTAAGGTTGTTGCATATGAAGTAGTACCAGGTAAATAGTACATAAAGGGTTAGCGGAAGGGAGTCTCAGGTGTTGGTTTTCTTGACATGAGGAGAAGGCTCACAAGTAAAAGATTATTTCTTCAGTGTGAAGGTCTGATGAAGTGATTTAGTTTCATGCTTGATTTCGGTTATACTAATCGGGGATGTGATTCAAATGAATTTAAACTCTATTTGCCTTGGCCATTGCCAAAGTCAAGTTAAAACTGCTCTGACAAATTGATTTGGATGTTAGAAATCAACAACAATAGTGTTCTCTCCCAATCTTATGTGTTGATGTTGTCTGTATTATGTAGGCTTGTTTCGAGGGAAACCCATTTAAAACAGTCCCAGGGCCATTCAAGCTCTTCTATCAGTGCATGCGATCTAAACCTGGGTATGATATTGACCTTCCAATGTACTCTTAAGGGATCATTTTTTCTTTTCAAACTTTCAAGTGAGTTTATAACTATGTTCTGCTGTAAACATTAACAATGGTTAGCGTATTTCATTGTGATGAGTCATTGACTGGAGCCATATTGACACCTTCATTTGGAGGCTCCTCTATCTACCTATTAGTAAACTACATGCTATATATGATTGAATACAAGTGTGTATCTGAAGCATTCGTGTTTTTCTGCAGGGAGGAACCAACAGAGCCATATACATATTTGCAGCTGGATCCTCCAACAAGGGAGGTGAAACTTGAGTGAAGTGTTCATCTCTTTGCTTGAAAAATAATCTTGTGTTCAGGTTTTTTGTCTCAAAATTGCCAAACTTGTGTTACAATTGTTTAAATAATATGATTGGAGTGTGCTTAAGATTACGGCTATCTTTGCTTTAATACACAATTCAGCAGCTTATGATTCTGTACGCAGCATGTACTACACAATTCAATTTTTGATGTCTTGATTTAAAGCGTACTGTAATTGCTTTTTTCTGCTCCGGAAGCTCGGCCATTGAAAGTTTGAAACTATGTGATGGCTTTGTTAGCTATTCTTTAGGATCTTCATGGTGAAAGTAGAGCATCAACTTACTATACTTTGATATGCATGATGATAAATATAAACTGCATTACAGGAAAATTCATGCTTTTGGTTTAAATTCATGTTCTTAAACTCTCAAAAATTGACTTGATTCATGTTTGGAGATGTGGGCTCTCCGCCTCTGCCTTTCTCCAAGATCATCAAATGGAGGAAACTGTCATCGAACTGAACAACTGAAAAATCCGGGAACCGGTTTACTGCTTACGATTTCTGTGGTTAGAAAGAACCTGCTATCTACAAAAAAGTACACAGGGACTAGAAATCAATAATGGGCTCTCCAATTGTCAGATTTCGCTCCACGGTCCAGGGCAAGTCGAAGAGCTTGGCTGTAATGAATTTGAAGATTTTGTTCACATTTATGTTGTAGGTTGCACTTGAAAAGAAAAGTGTTGCGTTGAGTGCCTTTGCATAAGCCCTTGCCTGCAGTCACAATTAACAAAGAGATTCAATCAACACAATTTCATATCAATCTTTCTTATTTTCCCAGAAACCAAACAGACTTAATTATTCCATTCATCAAAAGTCGGTGGCTGTTATGAAGTCTTCATCAATTGGGTGGTGGATCAATTCATTTGAAAGAGTCATTGTCCTCTCCATGGCTTCCTTAAGCTTAAAAGAATTCCTTTATGTAGTTAGTTGGTGTTCAAGTTGCATGACTTGTTCTGATGAGCATTTGCCTACATGTCTTGCTATTTCTAGAAGATTAGTCACTAAGCTTTACGGGCAAGATTAGCCCTTCTTAATTGGTATTCTTTGACAAAACAAGTTGTTTTGATGTTGCAGTCAGCACAACAATATAAGGCAGTGTTTCCGGCTCTAAAGACTAGAGGATATAAAGATGTGCCAAGTGAAAACGATTGGAATCTCGTGAAGGAGATAGCTGAAAAGTTACAGTTGTTTTATAAGGTGACTGAATTGTTATCTGGTACAAAGTATCCCACAGCCAACTTGTTATTCCCAAAGATTTGTCAGATTAAGTTGGCTATATCTAAGTGGCTTGATTCTGAAATCTTGGAAGTGAAGGAAATGGCAAAGAAGATGGAGGAGAAATTAGAGAAGTATTGGGGAGTGATTGGGACTATAGCTGTTGCTACTATTCTAGATCCTCGGTATAAGCTGAAGTTGATTGAGTTCTATTTCAGGCAGATTTATCCTCGTAAAGCTATATTAGAAGTTGAGAGAGTTAAGAAGCTTGCCTTTGACTTGGTTAAGGAATATAGGTCAAGTACTGTATCACATGTAGCTGACAACTCATCTTTGTTTGAAAGTTCAAGGACGAGTGATGTTGATTTGGAGGATGATGACATGGATGCCTTTGATGCTTATGTTTATGGCTCTAGTAAGGACAATGACAAGTCTGACTTAGAGAGGTATTTGGATGAGGCTGTTTTACCCAGGATGAGTGATAAGGATTTCGATATCTTGTACTGGTGGAAGACTAGTGGGATGAAGTATCCAACTTTGTGCAAGGTTGCTCGAGATATCTTAGCCATTCCTGTATCTACAGTTGCTTCAGAGTCCGCATTTAGTACTAGTGGACGGATTGTGAGCCCACATCGAAACCGACTTCACTCAAACACATTGGAAGCATTAATGTGTGGTCGGGATTGGTTGAGGAGTCAGTTACGAGATGATCCTAACACATTAGAGGATGATGTTGATGTTGATGAGGAGACTAGCCTTGGTAGTGAAGCTGATTTTACTCCATTTCAGGGGATACCTGGCGATATTGGAAGAGCACACTCTTCCCCTTTGTTTTAGTATATTGTATTCATTCATTTAAACTCTCATTTTGTGATATAATTTGACGTTATATTAAAAAGTTATTTATTTAAAGTAATTTTAATTATTTAAATTGTTGTTCGAACAAATGTAATAATATCATAACAAAGAAATGGAGCAGGAAGAAATGGCAACAAAGTTGCTCATACTTTGGCAGCATATGCATGCTCTTTGAAGCCGGAAGAATTTTATTTCTCTACCCCTTCATTTTTACAAGCTGCTATAGCAGCTGATTTCACTACTGTGTAATTTTCTTATTTTAATAAAGAGTTGTCTTCCGATTTAAAAAAAAATATCATAACAAAGAAAATATAGTAACAATTGTTGTCATCAAAAAGGATTTTTTTTTTAATTTTTATTAAAGGTCATATTATCATGTTAACACCAAGTAAAATACAGTAGTATGTTGAAAAAATAAAACCTAAAAAAAAAATAAAGTGAAAAAATAAAAACTGCACAAAAAATAATTAAGTGAAAAAATAAAAACTGAAAAACAAATAATAAACTGAAAAAATAAAAATGGGTAATTGGGTGGGTAGTGGGTTTACCCATTTAGAAATGGGTGGGTAGTACCCATACCCAATAACTAATCTAATGGGTATTTACCCAATGGGTATTACCCAGTATTTTGTATGGGTGGGTAATTACCCATGGGTTTTACCCATTTTCACAAAATGCCATCTTTAAAAACAACTATGTTTGTTATAAAATTTACAACTGATTCGCAAAGCAAAATTTGTTAAACATGAATTCTAAGGATTTTTCTTCAGTGTTTTTTTTTTCCTACAAGTATCTGGGGCTAGAATAAAGATCAAGCAATTGAAGAAAAAAAATATATGCTTTGTTAATTAGATGTTGTTATTTCTTACCTGACTTGCGATTGCCCATTGCAAATCTAATGGGAGCTGGATGAAGTCATCGAACTTTGTTCCTATCAATATAGGGATTGCCGTCTGCAAAAACAACCATGCAAAGACGAGAATAAGAACATCTATCTCAAACGTCGAACAAAAAATCGTTTTCGAATTTGGAAAAAGATCGATGTACCTTGTTTCTTAGTAAGAGAAAATAAAGTGCATATAAAATTTACCTGATTCCATTTCCTGGCTCGGTTAAACCATGTTGGAATGCTGCAACCACAGAAATCAAAATTTCAGGGATTTGTCATTAGTTTCTATTTAATCAAGGTGATCAAGAATGCCAATCGAAACAGCATAAACAGTGAAAGTGAAACACACCTATTCAACGTACACCGACTTGTCAAGTCGAACATGAACAAAATTGCTACGGAGTCGTTGCAAGCAACGTGAAAATTGTCCTGGGATTTCCTATCATCTACACCAAAATCAAGCACATTGCATGTTAGACGAAAAATTCTCGATAGAGTGATAGAATGTAAATAGTTAATTAAGACAGACAAGACGAGAGGCCCTGGATCGAATCACCATGAATCGATACACAAGGCCCTCGCTTGGCATGTGTTTGATGTACCACGCTTCTGAAGAATGGTAATAGCTAGAGCCTAATTCCGGTGATAAAATTACCTCCGACTTCCCAAATACTATACGAAATCCGAGCATCTCTGACCATTAAAGTTTTGTCCATAAAATTTAATCCGGTGGTCTGTGGCTCTCCTTCTGCTTTCTCATCATCTCCTACGTACTTTACCTGCAAAGATCCACAGATGAAGTTACAAAAATAAAATAAAAATACAAGAACATATGAAGCTATTGGTACATGAAAGATTACGTACCAAAAAACTCGTCTTTCCGATTTGGCTATCTCCCAACAGACTGATCTTCAAGGAGACCAGGTTGGAGTTGGAGTCTGTGCTTTCCCGACCACTGCAAACCTTCAACGACTTCTGACGCCGGACGGCCGGGACAGTTGTGTCGGGGCTGGCGATAGAGCCGGAAGGAGGAGTCATAACCGAAATCGGCAGCATCCGGTAGTGAACCGGCTTTCCTAAACAGCAAGTAAGAACCCTATCCATGACGTGTCGAATGCAACGGCGGAGAACCAAAACGCGGCGGTGAACTCTTCGCCGGAGGGTGGACTGGATCATATCGATCTCTCTCTCTCGGAGCGAAGAGGAAAAGAAATAGTAAATCTTTGTTTTTTCAAAGAATATTAATGGATGGTGATCCTGGGGAGATGGCCTCAACAACAAGGCTTAGTGATTTGCTCTTGGTGTATTTTGGCCATGGAAAATGAAAGCGAGTTTCTCAAGCTTCTCATATTTTCATTACTTGGTGGTATTTTTAGCATTTTTCTTTTTTCGATTCGTAATCCTTTTTCTTTGTTTTTATATTTTTCAGTTACAACTACCTGTTGCCATCAATATGACTGATTTAACGGGACAGTTGACCGGTAACAAATAGGGAGTCCTAATTGCCGTCTGAGATTAGATATCAATATCTTGGCTTTCTATCTTGGACGTCCATTTGGATTGAGAAGCAAGGTTGCCAAAAAAGAAAGATGATCTAGAACCTCCATCACCGACTTCGCTCTTGTTTTTCAGGTACGTGTTGAACATTTCCGCTCACTTATATCTAGCTAGCAAGCAAGCCTATATATCACATTTGCGCTCACCGATTAACAATGATCTTTTTTTTTTTTTTTTTTTTTAATGAATGTCTGATTCAAAAGGTATCTCATTTCTAATGCCTATATAAAAACAACTGAAAAAATGTATCTCACTTGGAAAATCGTTAGTGTTTCCTCAAATTGTAAGACCAAACAGCTTTGGCTTCAATAGAAAGCCACTTTCTGGTTTCTTCCCTTGCAAATCAAGTTGCATTACACCAGAAAATTGGTGTACAAATCAATCCATGTGAGTGTAATGGACAGACCAGAATACTACAATGTTAATTTGAGTCTGTGAAAATATAAACCAGAGTTTGGGGGAGTTATTATATAAACTTCAATTATATACTTTGAATAATATGGTTGAGAGTTTATACACAAAATTGAATTTAAGTTAAAGAGGCCTTCAAGTCCTCAACTCCAGTAGCTAGCTATTTAATTAGATTTTTTTTTTCTAATGGAATATGTTTAAGGTTTGCATGTATGACAACATTACTCTTCCCACGTCGATCGTCGATCGCTCGAATTATTATCAATATCATTGATCTCACCTGAGGACATCAAGTTAACTAAGCTTACTAGTGTACGTAGCTCAAAGCAGTTTGCGTGGTTGGTTGGCTTGCGAACTTGTAAGTGATTGTGAATCTCTAATTAAGCTACCATATACATTTAAATTTCGATCGGGATTATAACATAACATATTCACACATACAAACAAGGTTATACAATCTTTAGAACATATATCACACGTTTTTTTCTATCAAAAACTCTCCTTATTTTTGATGTTGATAGTATGTTTGTAACATTGAATGGTAAACATTTTTGAATATGTACATACAATTTGATGCCTCATAGTAAAAAAATTTTTTTTTTTGAGTTTACGATTTAGAATCAATGGTCAACTGTATTTTCGGGGATTGTATCAAGAGATATGACTTTGGATGTGGTATGCCATTATGACACTGTTAAGGGGTCGTCTACAATATCCTTAATTTACAATAAATTAAACAAAATTTACTCTTTTTTTACACTAAATTTACAACATTGATAACAGATTTACAACATATGTTTTATATATTTACATATAATTAAATAAATTTACCACATTGACAACCATTTGTTCATAAACTTGTAATTATGTCGTAGGTGAAGTAATTACAACTCACAGAACTACAATTATCCAAACAATATATTTACCACAATGACAACAAAATCTGTTGTAAAATTTATAAATTAGGGTATCATATACATGAGGGTATTGAAAAAAATTTCTGAAAGAGATTTTCTTAGGTACCCGGATGTTTGCTATACCCCTATTTTGACGAATATTTTAAGCCATTAGATTTATAATATATCCAATGGTCTAGGATATTCTAAATTTTACCCTTTTTAAATAATTTTTTTTTTGTTAGGGTTTAATTAGGACTATCTATGAATACTTAGACACATTTTGTTATAAAAAATGAATAGAAAAGAAAATTACTCACACACAGCCGCAAGAAGAAGAAGAAAAAGAGGAAGAAGAAGAAGAGTGGTTCAGTGGCCATTTCGCTAGGCTTTAGAGATATTTTAGTGATATTTGGCTTCAAATCAAGAAGATGATTAGAGGCAAAGATCCACCACTATTGTCGTTATTTGGTACAAATTAACTTCCTCTTCATCTTTTTCTTCTTCAATTTTCATCAGCTTTCAAGAATAATCAATTTTTTCACAACTACCCGTTGTCATTAAGTGTGATTCTTGCAGCAAATTGATTTTATTTTGGGGATCTCTATTTTGTTTTATTGAATTTTGTTGTTGATGTCCTTCTTTACAATAAAGTGACTTTATCTTGTGTGTTATCAAATGTCAAGTGTAGACATATGAAACGAAGTTCCAATTTTCGATGATGATTTGCAAGTCCAAAATATGGAGAGTGGATGTGACATCAATCATCTGCAACATAATAGTATATTGTTTTATAAATTGTTTGCCTATGATGTTCTAGGTAAGGAGTTCAAATCTATTGAGGAAGCAAATACTTTTTATTATACTTACGCCAAGGCAACGGGTTTTGATGTTAGAAATGATGACAAGTATATAAGTGCAAGGACCGGGAGAGTCACAATCCGTCAATGAGTTTGTTTTGCAAAGGGAAAGAGACAAGTAGAATATATGAACAACAATCTTGAGATTCTGGTTATTTTTTTCTAATTTTGTAATTCAAACTACTTTGTTATATCACTTATATGTAATGGAGTACTTAAGCCAACACAGGTTATGTACATTTGATTCCAAACTGATGGATGTGTACTCTGTTTTAGGTAAAAATGTATTGTCTTCTAATCTTTGCTAATTAGAAATTAAATTGGTGAGATTAATTTAAAATGTGTTGCCTATTGATTGGATGTTAAACATACTTCTTAATTATGAGTCACGTATTGGAGTGAACATCATTTTTTGTGGGAGCTAATAACGTAAGAATGTACAAACTTCATTCCACTAACGCAAGTAGTACTGGGGCATAAAGCTCAAATGATACAACTCCAATCCAGATTCAGTCGGTCCAATTATTTCTTCCATATGCATACACTGATACATACTCTTCATTCTTTGTCATGCTGGAACTATAAGTAACCTTTTACTAATCAAACTCCATATAACCACTCATTGCGTAGCTACAAAACGGAACAAATCCTAAAATTATAGTTTAAGTACTACATATAAAAATCATCAAAACACATTACCTAGTTAGAAGAGATATTTAATTGTAGATAGTGAAATTAAAAAAAAAAAAAAAAACTAATAATTGTACATGATATCAAGAAACACACATTGACTAATTAAGTACTTAAGTTAACAAAATGTAACTCCAGACCTCAATACTACTCATTTCCAAGAGAAATATTATAAAATGGTCTCGGAACATAGTCCACATGATGGTCCCCACATTCTTATTTTTTTTCTGAAAATTGGGGCGTCATAGTCCATTAATGTGATAAGAAGATTACATTACCAGCATGACTCACCAGGAGATCCCTGGCTATGTCAGAAGCTAGCCATGAAAGGCAAACCTAAGCAAAAACCTAGCTTCATCTAAAGCAATACAACCTTATGAATAAGTTTAAAATAAGTAACCAAGTAACAAGCGACGATACCAAGAAAGACCCCGAAGCGACGTCAAAGACCTATCTCAATTTATTGATGCAAAAATAAACGAACAACTACACTTGGGGGAGAACCCCAAGTTCATCAGCAGCAGTTGAACCACCACCAACAACTGGAACAAGCACCTCCTCCACCAGAGTCTTCTCAATCCCCGGAGCAGACACCGGAGTAGTCACCCCAACTCCCATTTTCTTCGAGCTGTTCTTCTTACGAACCTGTCGACCCTCAAGAACCTTCTCTAGATTTTTCATGGCCTTAGGGTTGTTCTTCCGACCCGGAGGACGACCCACCACTACCAGATATGGGAGAATAGCCGACGAAAAAAATTTCGTCGGCTATGCCAATTTTTCGTCGGCTATACCCTCTACCGACGAAATTTTCGTCGGCTATAAGTCGTCGGGAAAACCCCGTCGGTAATACAATGGCCGACGAAAAAATCAAATTCGTCGGCTATAGTAGAGTATGGCCGACGAATTTACCGATGAAAATATTTTTCGTCGGCCAAACCTGGGAGAAATTGCCGACGAATTTCGTGGGTTTTTTCGAGTATGGCCGACGAAATTCAGTAACTATAGCCGACGAAATTCGTCGGCTATTGTGTTTTAACTATAGCCGACGATTTATTAAACTTTCGTCGGCTATTTTCTCGAAATATATTAATATTTTAATAGGCATTAATTAGTTATAGCCGACGAAATACTAGAATTTTCGTCGGCTATACAACTTATAGCCGACGAAAATTGGTAAAATTCGTCGGCTATTCTTAAATTTTAGGGAAAAAAAAATAAATTATGCTTTGGATGGAGGAGGGGAGCCTCCGGAGGAGGGGAAGGAGGAGGAGGAGGCCGGAGGAGGCCGGAGGAGGAGGAGGAGGAGGAGGAGGGGAAGGAGGAGGAGGAGGGGAAGGAGGGGAAGGAGGAGGAGGAGGAGGAGGAGGGGAAGGAGGAGGAGGTGGGGGAAGGAGGAGAGAAAAAAGGCGGGAGGAAGCGATTTAAAAGATTTAGAAAGAGAATAGCCGACGAAAGTAAAAAATTTCGTCGGCTATACTTAGAGAATAGCCGACGAAATACAATGTTTCGTCGGCTATACTTTGAAAGATCAACAGCCGTCAGATCTGAGCCATCCAACGGGGGACAATAAAAAGGCGCGGATCAAGAGTTTAGCCGACGAAATACAATGTTTCGTCGGCTATTCTATGAAAACATACTAAACTGCCGTTTTGAGGCCCTAAACGAACTCGAAAGCCCGAAAAAGCCCACACATCGTAGCAAAGCTACGAGTTTGATTCCTGGCGTCGTTCCCTTTCCGGAATGGTATCACAATCATCATTCTGACGCCGGACGCCAAATCTACAGTAAACCGGGTTTTGACTTATTTTATTATTTCAGCACACGGATTTTATCGGAATCTTGTCATTTTTCAACCGTAGACGTATTTCATTATTTCGGTCATATCTTATTTGACTACATATTTGCATTTGAAGAGTGTACGTATAGTAACTATTTGAAACTATACATTCACTTAAACACTTAGTAAACAAGTTAAGGAACATTAGTGCATATGTTCCGATTTTGAATCTAAAAGTTTGGAAAATCTATTCCAACCGTCAGATATCACCGTTAAGATTAAATACATGTATGAAAAAAAATCCAACTACATCTGACAACGTTAAAGGCTCGATCGGGACGGTCAACCGGGTGAGTCAACCCTTTAAACGCTTAGAAATGGTAATTGGCCTGTCTAAATGACGTTTTTTTGCCTGACCTTCAACAGATAATAGTTTCAAATCGATGAGACGCAACTAATCGTATAAAAATTTTCCTCAAAATATTTACCGACCGTCAGGCTACCCATAGGAAAACGGAAGTAAAAAACAGTTAACCGCAACATTCGGCACACAGATTTTGTCGGAATCTTATCATTTTTCAACCGTAGACGTATTTCATTATTTCGGTCATATCTTATTTCACGACACATTTGCATTTGAAGGACGAAGCAATGGTTTGTCGATAGTGATAGAAAATGGAAGCTGTTTTTTTTTTTTTTTTTAATCATAGCCGACGAAATCAAACCTAGTACTCGTCGGCCATACTTCCAAAAAATTTCGTCGGCTAAAGTTTCAGAGAAAGGCCGACGAAAATTCAAATCGTCGGCCATTCTAGGGGAATAGCCGACGATTTTTTTTTTAGCGACGAAAAAAAAAAAACCGTCGGCCATTCTAGGGGAATAGCCGACGAATTTTTTTTTTACCGACGAAAAAAAAATTCGTCGGCCATTCTTGGGAATAGCCGACGAAATTTTTTTTTCGTCGGCCGTTTTTTTTTATTTCGTCGGGAAAAGCCTTTTTTCTGGTAGTGCACCCGCTTGCCTTTAAGGTTCGGCGAGATAACCAGTTGACCATCAACACTCGTAAGTGCTAGGTCACCTTCAAAAGAAAACTCTGAGGTCAAGGCAGCCGGTGCAGATGAACCCCTCTTACGGTACGTAAACATAGGGGTATCAGTAGCCTTACGTTTAATCCCTGCCACAATAGGAGTCACGACCGGGACCATATCCACAAGGGGAGGAGGGATGACCACTGCCGACGAGTCCCGAGTGGGGATTATTACACCCGAAGTCCGAAAGCGGGCAGCTTGCTCTGCTAGTTGACCGGCCGACATGCCGGGAACAGAGAAGAGGGACGATGCAGACTGCGAGCGAGCGGCAATCATAGAGACACCAGCAGAACCAGTAGCCATTGAAGAGAAAATAGGGTTAGATCCCTTCACGCTAGGGCTGGAAGATACTTCCACCCCCACAACTGAAGACGCTCCCACACATTCTCCATTTAGGTGGGAGAAGAAACCACAGGACCGACAGAAGCCAACAAGCCTATTATATTTGAAACTGACCTTAGCTTCGAGTCCCATGAAGTCAAAAACCTGGGAAGGGAGAATCTGCTGCACCCTATGTGAGAGATGATGCAGGACACGCACCCTTACTCCCTCCATCAACTTCGGTTTGTCAACCACACGGCCGAGAGTAGCACCGATCAACAATGCCGCATCCACCGTTCTCAGCTTCGGGGGCAGCCCGACCAGTTCCATAGTCACCGGGATGGTCTGAATCACCACCTCAGACACCGGTTGCACACCATCATGATAGGTGATAGCCAGAACATGTTTACCATAAAACCAAGGACCCCTTCGACAATTTTCCGGCGTTCCTGTTCTATCTTGAACTCCAAGACGTAGCAGCCATCCTCGAATCACATAGAGATCTGATTGTGGAGATCCCACAGCTTAGTCAGCGTACCGATTAGGGCTTGGGGTTCTGGCCAACGGCCATGAACAGAAATCCCCTCATTCTTATTGGTCTATATTACTTATACTCTTGAACTAAAATTAATAAAGATAGGCAAAACAATAAAAACCAATTAATATTTGATTACTAGTTGACCATACACAAACATGTTTTTTCCCTTTTAAGAAAAACATTTCAAAAACTATTAGATAGGAAAACAATGAAGTCAATTAGTAAGACAATTACTTTTTTATTTATTTTTTTCCTTTTTTAAGAATTTTTTCTTTAAAAAAAACGTTTATCTTAGCTAGAATCACCAGATTAATTACTAATTTATTATTAGTTAAATACATAAGAAAAATAATAAAATTAATTAATATTTGATTATCAATTGACCATTCACAATTAAGTTTTTTCTTAAAAAAAAAAAAAATCTTCTATCTTAAGATCATCGAAACACAATCAATCAAATAATCTTTCATACTAGTTATTTCCTTAATATTAGTTATTAGTGGGCAATTACTCCTTTGATAATTACGTTATTTCTATCTAAAAATAAAAACCTTCGAAGATGAAATGATTACTTCATTATTTCATTATTGAATAACTATTATTTCATTACTTCATTACTTCATTACTTCATTGGCAATTACTTCATTATTTCCTTAATGAATGGGTATTAATTCAATAGTCTTTATCACAAATTGATTCTGTCATTAGTAGTTTCCTTAATTAAATATATTTCTTTCTACATGTATTTTACAACAACCACAATAATTAGCATATAAAATAGATAATATTTATTTTAGATGTGGTAACTACTTCACGTACAACCTGTGATTACTATTCTTTGAACAACTTTAAACATGTTACCACAATATGTTATCAAATTGGTAAACTATTATGTTTTGACTAAAATTATGTAATGTCTTAATTAGTGTAATGAAGTTCTCCCTTATGTAATTAAGTAATAATTTGTGTAATTTTCATTGTCAATGTAGTAATTACATTTAATCAACGAAATTTACCGAAAATTATAACAACTGATGTAAAAAATGATATTTTTGTTCTAATCTTAGTAATTACTCCGCCTACAACCTATTTACTAATTTATGCACAATTTACATATTAGTTATCAAAGTGGTAAATCTTTATGTTTTTATCATTAATCAAATGCTTACTATAACGACTAGATATTTTACCACAACCCACAACAATTGATACTAAAGTGATAAATCTTGTTCTAGTCGTAATAAGTACTACTCCACCTAAACTAATGTACTAGTTTATAAACATTTTAACAAGTGCGAAAATAAATTTGTTGTCACACTAGTAAATCTTTATGCTTTTATCATTAATGAAATGATTACTACAATGATTACACGTTTTAATACAATTTACACTTATTGATGTGAAAACAGTAATTTTTGTTCTATTTGTGGTAATTATTTTAAAACTTTATCATTTACAACGATTATCAACGATTTTACAATTCCAACAACATTTGCGTTGTGTACATGGTAAAATTGAAATTTGACAAAAAAATATATAAAATCTCGTTGTTGTAATATGGTTCTCCACTTGATAATTAAGGTTCTCCATTTGATAAAAGTTGTCCAAATATGATATTTACATTTTTGACAACTCAATTACAGCTATCGCAACAAGTGTTGTCATAAGTTATAAGTGTAGCTCTACGAGGTGTAATTTTTTATTCTGACCATATTAGTTACATAATTTTGAACGATTTACTTATTAAGAATTAATTTGTTGTAATGATAAATTTTATTTTCAAAATTGACACATGTCAAACTTTAATTGGTTAACGTATTAACCTATTCAATAATTTTCCACTATATTATTAAAATAAAGTAAAAAATAAGGGTATTGCATACCTCAAGGTAGTCTAGACGACCCCTTACATTCCAAATTGCCAAGAAATAGAAAGATTAATTATTTTCCGTTCTAGAAAAGATTATAGGTTATGCATTTGATATGGACAACTGAATCTGGGAGATGTTTTGACATTTAAAATTGGCCTCGTAGCCTGATCAGGTTAGTACTATGGCATGCATAGAACGTGTTAGCATTAAAAACAGGCATATAAAGGAACCATACACATTTCAAGTAACTGTATAGAAAGGAAGAAAATCATTTGCACATCCCACCTAATCTGGGAATACTCTGGTGAAAATTCAAGATCCAAGATATGGAAACCATCTGCATATGATGAAATGAGACTATAAAAGCGTAGCACTTCACGAATAATTTCAATTTACCAGATTCTATTTTGTGTGATCGTGATTGATGCAGTGGGATATCCTCTGCAATGGTGATGTGCAAGAAATGGCGTACATAGCCAATGGAAGTGACACTGGAAACTGCGTGTTACTTCTTCGAATAAATGTACCTTCATATCTTCCTTATTGTTGATGTTTACAGACTTAGAATATTTTAAACTTAGTTAACATGATGAATGTTAATCTTATTTTGCAGAGTGCCGAGAACAACATATATGCTCGTGGTGCAGGAGAGCTGCACTGATTTAATGGCATCATATGTAATCTATGCCCGTGTGGGCATAGTTGCTGTGGATGCCCTGCTGAGTGGCAGCAACCCTGACTACGTTGCCATGCTACCATCTGGGTTTGCTATACTCCCAGATCCTGAAACCAGAGGGTCCGTGGTGACTGTGGCATTCCAGATCCTGGTGGATTCAGTTTCCACCGCGACACTCTCCATTGGAGCTGTGGCGCCAGCGAAGGACCTCCTAGCTCTCACAGTGGAGCGTATAAAAGCCTCATTGTCCGTGGACAATGAAGCCTGATCAGCTCTTCTTGCTGATCTACTAGACTATTTATTTCTGAATTGTAATTTCCTTTCTTTTCACCTTCGTTAAGTTTGTACTCAGGATTACAGTTTTGCCTCAATTAAGTGGGGTTTAAGCTCTTTTGAAATGAATATTCCTTGTATCATGTTATGTATTTTTCTACAAAAGAAAACATAATGAAAACTTGTTCCATGCTTCAAAGTTCAAACAGATCTGGAATCTCTTTGCTATTAAGAGTTACTTTAGGGTCCATGCACTTTGTGAATCCAGTAAATCAAAACAATCAAGAACCTAGACTTGCCAATGGTTTAAGTCAAGCATTCGATCTACTCAGATTTTCTAGGCAAAGTATAAGAGATTTTTATCTACAAAGTACAAACTGTAGAACTCTATCATTCAGTTAGAATAAAGAGTGGAAGCATTATTGTGCAAATCAAAATTTATCTACAACTAACAGAGATTCTCTCGCTCATTGTCTTTCTTTTCTTTCTATAAACCATGTAATGTTATTCTAATTACCTAAATTATATATTACTACAAATAAAATTATGATTAAAAGTGTGGTTACCAGAGGACGTACTGGAAAATCAACCAGCTGAAAATTTTCTTCAAGAGGGTGAATGGGACTTGCCATCAGTGCTTGGGCTAGCTTCTTGTTTGTTATCGCTACTCTTTCTCTTAAGCATATGCTTGATCTCTTCTTCCTTCTTATCTACAAAATCCATCAAGTCCTTGAAACTAGTTGTCCGGAGGGAGCGTCTAGATCTGGCAGCAGGTTCAATTTCCTCAACATCCCCTTCGACAGTCTCTGGACTAAATCTGCGGTATTGACATGCGATTCTACAGAAGAACACGGTAAGAGCAATGAAGCATGCAACACCACATATAAGGAACAGGCCCCAAAAGCTCGTCAGGGATAGTCGGTCTGCATCAATTTCATTGAGCTGCATGGAGCACTCGCTAGTCCTAAGCCATTTATTACGGATCTTTTGGAGGTCACCATTTTCCGAGAGTTGAAGAATGGCAGTTGACAAATCAACAGCAAGAGGAGAATCCCTTTGGAATGCCTGAGAGAGGCAAGAGACTATGAGAAGGCTGTTTTGTGAAAAACTGTAGAAATGCATCATTGATTTAAAACTTGAAGTGGCATATGTAATTTTGTATTATTCACATGACTAATGCATACTGAATTTTTCATGTCTGATTTATCCTCTGGTATAATAATTTAAGGCAGTATGATTTTAGATGAACAGATTCTCATGCTATATGTGTTCCATTTTATATGGATGATATTCAAGCTTTTAAATCAGAATCTAACATATGCTAATACTTACAAATCCCCATCCGCTTTTTGTAAACTCCTGCCCCACAGTCCTGAATGCACACTTAGTGGAGGTCATAAACAGCTCAATGTAAGGAAGCTCATCGACAATGGCAGCTACTCCACCACGTTTTGGGCCATCCTGAAGGGCTTTGGCGTAGTCTTCCATGGTTTTTAAGGTAACAAGTCTAGACTTTGCTATATTCAGCTCATCAACCAGATATTTCCTTGAAAAGGACCCATCTTGAATTCCAATTGGATCATTACTCGATATCAAGCTGTCTATCCCTTCAATTCGTGATGTCAGCTGTTGTACAGTGAGGATCGATGTCAAACTAGCTGTATAGCTTGAATTGATAATCAATACCACAAATAACCATATAATCAGCACCAGCCGTCCTAGAGTGCTCACAGTGTTCTCTCCTGAGCCAAGTTCAGTAATAGAAAATGTTAGTATTACCAAAGAGGAAGTGCATTCCTGAAATCAATGAAGATTAAGCATAAAGTACATACTATGTGAGAAGAACATTGTTGAGAAACTAAACCTGCAAGGAAAAAGCAGTTTCAATAAAATTACACATGGAAAAGCGAAAATGTGCAAGCAGCTATAGAATCATATTCTAACTTCCAAAAAAATTCAAGTACAGAAATTTCAAGTTATTACATGCCAATTGCTGCTTTTGCCTAACCACAATCATGATTTTCAGGAATTTTTTGTTTTTCAAATAAATCACCAGTGGTTTAATAGGCAACATCTAGGTAATCAATTAGCGAATTTGGGCAATTTTCTTTTCCAGAAAGACACCTTGTGACTACATGAGTCAGAAGTCTCAAACAAATCATAGGCCTCAATGATGTATAACGTACTAACCAAAAAATAGTCATGAGCTGTTGGCTCGGTGGACCACGGAACTCATGATTGATCCTGTGCTCAAGAATCCAAACGACGACTCCCACAAGAAGGAAGAATGCACCGGTGACTAACCACATCTGAAAAGTAAATGGCTTCAGGAAAGCCCAAGGGTTTGTTTTCTGCTGTTTGACTGGAACAACTACAACTAGTCCTGATTCCATGTAAGGCTGTGTAAAATCAACTAATCTTGTTCTATTAGTAGTTATTGTAACATCCCCAACAGCTGCATCAAAGTTCTGAAAAAAGGAAATGAGCATTAGTCAGCAATCCAGAAATCCCAAACCATGCCCACTTAGTCATTGGTACAATTCTGACAGTCCTTGTTATCAAAAAATGATAACGGTAACTTATACAGGTTAAAATCATTTAGCATCTAAATTCAATCCTAAGCAGACATATTTATCTTTTAAGGTAATATTTTCCACCTCAAACTGAAAAGCTAAAGATTGGACCGAGATACTCACATTTAGAGCAACTTGGGATACAAGATCATTATAGTCGGGATTCCTCTTGCCACCGCCATACAACACATATGTGCGCGGCACAGCATAAGGCAACAAGTTTATAGCAGCTTCAATTACATCAATACAATATCCTCTGACCCCAGGAGGACTATTGGCTTTAGACACAAAATCTTTGTAACTAACTCGGTCAGGTACAGCAATACGAAGTGGCTTACCATTGTTGGGAAATACCCATCCCCGAGGTGTGTTTATAGTTTCACCAGGCCATATGACACTATAAAGATGTGGAGTACTGCCAGAAGTATTGAATGACTTCTCATATAATGTCTCTGGCTCGGTGGTTGAAAGACTAGTAGAATTTGACCAATAACCAATTTTACGAAATCCAGTTCCACCAATGTTCAGAACGTCGTAAGATGGATGAATTAAATTCTTATCCGGATCAAACTGAAACTGACCACTTACACCTGTGAAGTTCATCTTAAGAATTGTCTGCAGGTAATGTTGGCCTCCATCAAATATTCGGAGTGATGACAAGTGCAGTGCGCTTCCATTTGTGTCTTTCAACTTTGGGTCATTAGAGAATGATACAGTCCATCCTTCATTGAAAAAGACATCAAGGGCATGAGCTGCTAACCAAACCGTGTCATATGCATAGAGAGCATAAGAATTGAAGCCCGGACTCCCTTCATGCTTTAGCTTGTTCCATTTAGATGCAAAACTCCTTTTGAGGTCAGTATCCGGGGTATGATGACGAACAGCAATAACCCCTTGTAAAAGATTCATAGTGTCAGGGTCAGGTGGCACTAATGAATCTATATGAGTAGGAAGCCAATCTGTAGCAATCCAAACATAGCCACTGTTCATCATTCCAAGATCCTTGGCAACAGAGAAGATTGACAAACCGGAGTCAGGATTTACATGTACAATATACACCCGAGATTCCATGAGGTTTACTCCCACTAACAAGTCATTGATATCGCTTAAGGGGGCTCCAGGAGTGAAGGCAGCCTTGTAAGCAATCTTGGAACGCTTCTTTGCTAAGGCATCACCTAATACAGAAATCCCATTTCTGCCATAATCATCATCTACAAATATAGCAATTACTTCTCTCCATCTAAAATACTCAACCATATCAGCAATTGCATACATTTGAAAATAGTCACTCTGCGTGGTGCGAACAAAATATGGGTATTGTAGAGCACAAAGGGAGGGGTCTGTTGCTCCAAATGACAGAAGTGGTATATGAAGCTCATTAACAACATGGGATATGACATGAGCTATTCCAGAGGATTGGGGGCCAATTGCAGCAACTACATCATTTTCGATCAGCTGCAAAGCTGCATGGAGAAAGAGAGGAAGACACCACCATTACGACTTGTTGTAAAAGAGAAAGAAAGGCACAGATAACAATTAGAAATATTGTCCTAGTTGATTATTAGCTCATCCATAACTTCATTACTGGTTATCAGACAAGAGGTGAGTCAGGCATGGGATCAACTTAAATGAAGTTTGATATATCACTTTAAGAAAGAAATAAAGGTACACCTCTTGAGATTCATATTTGATATTAGGGCATATCCACTCAATAAGATCAGAACTAGTGATCATTCAGTATATAAAGTTAAAATTGCAGATGAGCAGAACATTAAGAAACTTATGTTAATGTAGTGTTCAACCAGGAAGAAACACATCTGCAATTTATAAGAAAAATACAAGGGCAAAATCTTGAGATATCACTTTTAAGTATCCCTGAAAAAAAAAAAAAAACAAACCTGAATTAACATTGGTATTTTCATGCCACTGATTTCTTAGGATTTTCAAGTACCCCAGCTTCAAGCAGGATAAAAATCAATTTACAACTGAAAAACAGATAATTAACAAGAAAAAGACTATTCTATTATCATGATAATCTACATTCTACACCAATGAACATTGCACTACTTAGAAGTCCAAAATGCATGTGATGCCCGAATTCTTAACTTGAAAGACAACATAACAGAAAATGAAAATTCAAGATTACAGTGGCAATTGAATGGTTACTAAATACGTTCCCAATTCAGAAAATCATTCACAATCTAAAAATTAATAGCAGTTCGGTTTTCTAACCTCCCAAAAATGGAGGGAATTCACTCAATTCAGAGGTTACTAGACTAAGAGAAAAAATGAATTGAGTTTCAGGATATACCTTCAACAGTTCCGAGAAATCCACTGCAATTTGTATCATGGAAAATAATGTTCAATTTAGTCCCCTTAAGAACACTTGAATCAGAATTAACTTCATCAACTGCAGCGAGGATTGCCGGTTTGGCCGACCTTCCAATGGCTGAATTGTAAGTAAACATAGCTCCAATGTTCACAGAAGTCGGCCTCTTAGACGAGATGGTGCCATTTCCAGTCTGAGCCATCACTTCCATGGGAACCCAAATGCATAAGATCAATGTAAGCAGTGTTCTTGTCTTGCATACACCAGGCAAGAAAGCCACCATTTCTACAGAGCTCTGTCGATTCTTGAGCTTTGAACACTACACCAGCATTGATTAAAGGGGCAAAATCTGTCAACAATGGCTGATTGAAGAAAGAAAAGACAAAGAAATAGTTTCTGCTCAAGCCAACATGAGTCCAAAATTCTCAGAACTGAATCAAATACAAAGATTTACCTTGAACACTAAGATTATTCTCCGAATGCCCAACCAAAATCCAGTAGAAACTAGATAATATCAGAGCTAGGCCACCTTGGATTCTAGAAAATTGATGCTCACTTGGGAAACCAGAAGAACAAGTTTCCAAATGGGCACTACTCAAAACACAATATATTAAACTCCTATATCATTACCAAATCAAGCCTGGAATCTCTAAACAACAAGACTCTAAACTATAAAACTAGTTGGTAAGGCAACCACATGCCAGACTGGTAAAGTATAAAGGAAAAGAAAGCCTATATAAAATGATAAACTTGGCATTTTCAGTTACCTGAAGGCCGAGCTTTGATAAAGGCCGTACAAACATATGCTCAAGGATACAGAAGAGAGCACCTTGCCATTATCAGCCAAAAAGAGAGACAGAGAACCTCAAAGCTCAGAACAGTGTCCCTGACCCAAGTAAAGAATCATTCTTTCTCAAAATCACTCTTCAGACTTGAGCAACTGGGCTACTCACAATATTTGCATTATTATACACACGACTGGGTTATATGCCCATTTGAATTATTGTGGCTCTGATGAACACACGTCGGCCAAGAAGATGGGAACCCAATTTTGGTTCTTGCACTTCTTTCACACCTCAAAGCACAATGCCAAATATCTGAGAATGATCCTACCCTCAATTAAGAAAGAAAACAAAACATGTTTGTATTACACTTGACTTTCGGCCTTCTGGATGACATAAGCACTCACAATATTTTTGACCGAAGAATTTCACTATTACATTTTTCACCCAATGCATAAACTCAAGAACATTATGGTCATTAGTTTCATTTTCAAGATGTAAATAAGAGCAAGTATTTATAGTGATAGACCCTACTTCTGTGGACTGTAACACTTCAGACGACAAACTGATTCTTACACTAATTGCTCCTGATAAATGAGATTTCAGCATTGATTACATATGAAATGAACCCACCTACAAAAATGGATCCCAAGAATAAATGCTGGTCTTGACATTTCAAAACAATATTCGCTGATTTCTCGTGTGCTATAATTATCTGGGTCAACCTCACTGCTAACAAAAAAGAGTCGCATTCCCTGTAATTCACAATGAGATCCAGATGCTGTAAAAATTTAACAATATTTTCAGATAGTGAAAAGCTTTTGGATTTTAGTTTTCACAGTACTAACAATTATTATGTTATAAGGGAGAGCCTGTGTTATAATATCATACTAGCAATATACATAGTGATAGCAGCCCTGCATAGAGATTCTGGGAAAAAGACTCTTAATGTGGGGTTAATGACTCGCTTAGTCCAAATGAAGATAGTGATGATCTTACCATCACATCCATATACTTCATCATCATGATCGTCAATTCGTCATGTAAAACCTTTCTCTCTATTTATATTTTAATTTATTTTATTTTCTGTAGAAATCTGACAGTTCATGTCGACAATGTACTAAAAATCAATTGAGTACATAATAGTTGTGTCAAAGAATCACTTGGTCTTGAATAGTCATGGTTGTTTTTTTATTTTTATTTTTTGGAATTAGAATAGTCATGGTTGTTAAGAAAGCAGAAAGAGAAAAAGAATGAGAGCTCAAACTTGCCGATTGACGCATTGAAATTCTTGTAGGTGAGGCAAGAGCTGCAAGGCATTTGTCATGGAAGTAAGAATCTTCTTATTATTTTTTCAGGGTGGCCTGAAACAAACTTGCTGCTACTCAAAATGATTGCATACCAAAACCATAATATTGCCAAGTAAACCAGACAGGATAAAGTCACAATTATCTCAATTTTTATGATGGCAGGAGTAAGACAACGATACTTTGGAGTTTGGAGTTTGGACCCAGAAGAAGTAGATTATTCATCATTGGATAAGGATTATTAAAAGAACCACGCAGTTCATAGAGTTGAAGTTCATTTAAAAATGATTACTGAATGCATCATATTTTATATGAGATATATTGGGTCTTCAAGCCGTGCCAAATATAAAAGAGACTGGAGTTCTTCACTTGGCACTTGGCTCCAATGCAACTTTCCCAGCTCATGACTGTCGCATTGTTCATTAGATTAATAGAGCTTGATTTTGAGGGCATTCTTCAAATCCATACTACTTTAGTATCAATCCCAATTTTTACACAACTTGGTCGAAACTGAATCAGAATAAGGGCAAGTAACCTCAACAGAGCAATCAATCCTACAAAAAATATGGACCATCACAATTCGCAAAGATGAACTAATCCAAGTGTAAAGCAATATGAAATTGAAGAAATCTGACCACAATTTGCAAGAGCATCAACGGTCAAGTTTGTCTGAAACGTGCTTAAACCGACTTGAGTCAAAAGAGTGATCATCATCAGTTCCGTTCATTTTATACCAACCATTTGTGTTTTTAGAAAAAGAAAGCCGACATGATACATGTGTTCCTTGGCACTCACACCTCTTGTTCTTCTTTGGTTTAGGCCGTAACAACTGTAACAGTAAACACACAACAGTTGGAGTGTTGGACCATCATTTCAGATCTTGGTGGTTGCTTAGCTTCATTGCCCTCCATCTCACCTCAACTGAAGCAAAATATCTGATGTAGTCGACAGTGTCAAAACTACGTGACCTGAAAACTACCTGAAGCTGTCAAACGAGCATCAAGCCACTTTATGTGACTGATCTTTTCCATTGTTGCAAGATATTCCACATATGCACAATCAGACATGGCGATCCTTAAGAACAACCACTCCTAAGGGACAATGACCGAGATCTTAAACAATGTGATCATTTAATTTATAGATATGATGCTCGAATTTCTTCATTTAGTTCATTGTCGACATTACAAAAATCAGATATTGATGCCTTGCATTATTGGTATATATATATATATACAGTCTTTCTCCGGTACGGACGTCCGCACGGTGCGGATTCGGCTTTTCCGGCGACCGGCGAGGCGGCGACGGCGTATCCGGCGAGTGGGCTTTGCTCGCCCCGGCCCGGCGACCCTGTCTGTGCCGGCCCGAAGTCCATCGCCGGCCGGAATCTGCAAATTTGCAGAAAAATGAACAGTACATGTCATTTTTCTGCAAATTTGCAGATTCCGGCCGGCTGTCGGCCGGCGATGGACTTCGGGCCGGCACAGACGGGGTCGCCGGGCCGGGGCGAGTAAAACCCACTCGCCAGATACGCCGTCGCCGCCTCGTCGGTCGCCGGAAACGCCGCATCCGCACGGTGAACAGTCGGTGCGGACGTCCGCACCTGAAAAAAATCCTATATATATATATAGTAGCTGACTCAATATTAAAACTTTCATGGACCAGCAATACAGATTACAAGGCATCAAGCAAATGACTAGTGATTCTGAGTCATTGGACCTGAGAATCTGAGATCCTTTCATTTTGTAAATAGTTTGTTATAGTTTTTGGATACTTGAACTACTGGGATGGTGGCTGACCTTTCAATTTCTGTAACTAGATCACAGTAAAGAAAATTGAATTGTTTGCACAGACAAGAGTGGGGCTAGTACTCTGGCATGGACCCCTATGGTGCTAATTGCTAAACGGAGGTGGGGTATACTGAAGATTACCTGAGGGTATACAAGAATCATTTAACTTGGACCACTGGAAGGAGGCAAGAAACTTCTCATTTGTGCATCAACTTGGTGCGGATGCAATCATCCAAAGCAAGTTACTTGATCTCATTGCACCAATCAATCTATTATTAAGGTTAATTAGCAGTTACCATGTATAGTAACTGCTTTCAATTCCTTTTGTTCACACTTCCAATTTTAATTTGTTCATACAGCAATGTCATTTCTTGCGCCTCCTCTCTTTTTTTTTTTTTTTTCTTCTGTTGCCAGAATGGAGCAATTTATTTGGAAGCCATAGTAGGTACTGCAATAACAACATAGTTAAGCAGATTGATACAGAGGAGCAATATCTCAGGATCATCCAACATTTCCTTCTTGATACAGGATTGCCTTAAGAATGAGAGCATCAATATGTCTGAAGATAAGCACCAATCGAACAACATTTTAAGCTGCAAATAACTACTCACATCACAGCTCTATGATGTCATTCTTGTCATAGAGAATACTCGGAATAGTCTTTCTCAAATAAGCACTGAGCTAAGAAAGTGATTATATACATGATTTCTAAGTGTGTCATAATATTAAGATCCAATTACCAGAAAGATAGGCTCAATTTGTACTATGAAACGTCTGAGCTTTTCTTTCTTTGACAACATATCCAGATTATCAGCTAACCTGAACTTGAGGATTATCATGCTGAAACATTCTCTTGATAGCTTCTTCCTTCTCATCAACAAAGTCAACAAAGTTAGATATGACCTGAGAACATCGAGTATTTGATGAGCCTGCGGATTGAGGAGAAGGAGGACATAGTTGCCTTTTTTTGTACCGGACAAATTGGTAAATCATTCTTATCAGAAACAATACGAATGCAGCCACAGAGAAGGCACCACATAATAGGTATAAACCCCAGAAACTGATCATGTGGAGTTGGTTAGGCTCAATGTCCTGATCCTTATCACCAGGACAACCCATCTTACAAAACCATTTCTCGTGGATCTTCCGAAGCTCTCCATTCTCAGAAAGTTTCAAAATTGCAGTCGACATGTCAACAGCTAGGGGAGAATCTTTTTGAAAAGCCTATATCATATAGGTGAACACACAAAGTAAGAAGAGGGAATTAAAAATAATCAGTAAACAAAATGCCAGGGCAGTATAATGGCCTTAATTTCATGATGCTGGTCTCACTATGCAGCTACTCTATCTTATTGATGACAAAGAGGAGACATAAAAACAGTACATTCCAAGGGCACAAATAGATTTTGTTAGCTTTCTATTTTGTTACATTCCAATGTCCCTTCTCCTGAATGTATGGAAAATCATCCCAATATTTCCCCCTCCCGAATAAGATGCAAAAATCTCTGACCTAAAAATCAAGTACATGTAATATTTAATGTAAACCAGTAAGGAAGCATGTGCACTTGCTGTTTCCCCGAGAAAAAATATCAAGCATGCATGTATGCACATCTATTGAAGCTATAGATAAAGCCATAAAGGTACTTACAAATCCCCATCCGCTCCTGGTAAATGTTTGCCCAATAATCCCAAAGTCAGTTAGCCTTGAGAGAAACAATTCAATATAAGTTAGCTCATCTATAACGGCTCCCACCCCTCCATTATTTGGCCCTTTCCTTAGTGCTTCCTCATACTCTGCCGGGGAACCTAGAGGAACAAGTCTTGAACTAGGAATGTAGAGCGTTTCTGTCAGATAACTATAAGCAAATGACCCTACTTGGTACCCTATGGGCAAATTGCTTGCAATCAAGCTATCAATTCCAGTGATGGGTGATGAAAGCTGCTGAACTGTAAGGATTGAAGTCAAGTTTGCAGTATAGCTTGATGTGATTACCATTAACAGGAAAAGCCATATCACCATCACTATCCGCCCAAGTGGACTCACAGTATCTTCTTCTGTAATTCATGAAAGAGTAAACACTTTACTATAACATTATGTGGCTCTAAAGTTAACAAAAAACAAATAATATCAAATAGTTCAGAGCTTATTCATCCTTGCAAAACAGAAGAACCACAAACTAGTCTTATCCATCCTTGTAAAACTAGTAGCCAAATAGTTCAGAGCTTACAAAAGAAAATACTCAAACTCGTGTTGACATCCCATTTTCTGTAATAAGATGACATGTAACAGGTCATTTTAAGGAACATGCAACAGTGTTTAAATTTATACATGCAAATTTAAAATGTCCCGAATTCCTAGGAGAAAACATATAAGATTAATAGAGATTAAACTTTTTAGACTTCATTAAGAACATACTGTGGCAGCAACAGCTGATGTGGCTTGTTAAACCACTGAGTGGCAATGAAAACTTAGAATGAACACACAATATTCTGTGTATTTTAGTTTTATTTTAGTTTGAGTAACATTCAAGTTTCTAGTTGTTGTAGACAATGTATAATTGGCCAAAGAAAGAAGATAATGTATAATCAATGACAGTGTATCAGAAAACACTAGCCCCTTAAAACTACCTTATCATTCCTCTATTAATGTTTAAACTTAAAAATTAGAGAACCAGAGAGACTAAGAAGTAATTATATTGGAAATCCCACACAAATGCTTACGATTTTTCTTGAAAAGTGTTGAGAAGCTGAACCTGCAACAAGAAAAAGCAGAATGGCATCAAACCCAGTAGATGATTGGTAATTGAAACATTAAACTCTTACATTAAGCAAGAGAAATAGCACAATATTACTTATCTAAGATTATATTGAATATATTTATTTTCAAGAAGAGTTGTACTTGTAATGGTCTACATTTCAACATATAGATAGATGGCTTACAGGAACATTGTAGCAAGCTGCTTCTTAGGGGGACCTCGAAAATCATCGTTGACTCGATGCTCAAGAACCCATATAACCACTGCAACAATCAGAAACGAAGCTGCTGTGACAGACCACAGCTCCCAAGTAAATGGTTGAAGAAATACCCAAGCATTTGACTTTGAATTGGTAACGGGCGCCACTATCACTAACCCAGTGGTAGCATAGGGCTGAGAAAAATCCACAATCATTGTCCGGTTTTTCACAATTGCAATGTCCCCGACAGCTGCATCAAATACCTGTCAAAAGTTTCAAATACATAAGTGTTTGATCAAATGAAGTGGAGAGATATTCCTATGGTCTCTCCATCAAACTATGTTTCCAGTTCATACTTGGAATGTGAATTCTTTTGTGCTTCCTGCAAGTGCTAACTCATACATCATGTTTCCATGTATTGGTGTGTTATCTTAACCCAAAGCAGACTCACAATTTTAAACATTCTATGGATATACCAATTCAAAAGCCAGTTAAGTTTACTTACATTTTGTGCTACCATCTTCACAAGCTGATCATAACTGGGATTAGACAGGCCGTCCCCAAAAGGTACAAATCTGTAAGGAACATAATATGGAACTAACTTTTGTGCTGCTATGAAGACGTCAATACAGTATCCTTCAATCATGTGGCTGTTGTTCTGTTCTGTAACAAATTCAACAAAACTCACTCTTTTTGGGACTCCAATTCTCAATGGTTGTTCATCATCTGCAATCACCCAACCACGTGGCGGAACTGTATTTCCACCTGGCCAAGTTACCTTACCAAGTTTCTGATCCAGTGGGAGATAGCTGCTTGTCCCTTTTTTAACAGTTTCTGGAGGTGAAACTGAAAACCCTGAATAATTAGACCAAAAACCGACTGTTTGAATTGCCATCTTCTCAATATTGATGACATCATAACCACCACCAACAATGTTTCTGTCTTGATTGAATTGAACCTGACCAGTTAAACCACTCATATTTGTCTCCAATAACTTCTCTCGAAGTAGAGGTCCACCATCAAATATTTTAAGCTTCCTCAGCTGAATTTCAGATGGCTTCAATTCTAGTAATTTGTCAAGAACAGAGAATGAGATATTTTCGTGTTCATCCATAAAACGTTCAATCGACTTTGCAACTGTCCAGACTGTATCATAAGCATATAGTCCATAGACGTTTAACTCGGAACTTGCTAAACCTTCTTGCTGCATCTTTTTCCACCTAGACATATATGCACTCTTTCGATTGGACTTTGGGATATGTTGACGTAGTGCCACTACACCATCAAGAACAGCTAGTGACGTTCGATTCATTGGAGAAAATGAATCAATGGTAGTAGAAAGCCAATCCGTGGATAACCATACGTAGTCACTGGTCATCATTTGAAGCCCTTTGGCAACATGAAAGATTCTCAACCAGGGGTCAGGATCAATGTGAACAACATAGACACGAGGACCAAGCAATTTGGATTCATTGAGCAAATCACTGAGGTAACTTTGATTAAATTCGACAGGCAAAACCAACTTATAAGCAATTTTTGACATTTTCCTCTCAAGTTCATCACCTAAAGCAGATATTCCATTCCTCCCATATTCGTCATCCACAAAGACAGCAATTACCTGTTTCCAACCATAGTAATCGATCAAACCAGCCATGGCAGCCATTTGATAGCCGTCACTTTGTGTAACTCGGAGGAAGTAAGGGAATTGAAGAGCAGACAAAGTTGGATCAGTGGCAGCATATGAGATAAGAGGTACTTGAAGACCATTAGCTATCTCAGATATCATATGAGCTATGGCAGAGGACTGTGGACCAATTATGGCCACTACATTTTTGTCAAGTATCTGAAAAGCTGGTCCGAGAAGCATGTTATTAAAATAATGAAGTTGCAATAATTTGAATTCCGAGTCAAGTACAGTATCAAACTTACGAGGAAAGGAAAAGAAGCATAGAAAAATTAACCTAATATACTGATTGATAGTGGGGTATAAAGGTAGCATATGCATATTTTTATAGGGTTCACTTTAAAAGCAGATGTAATGCGGTTGAAAATGACGAAAGGCAGGGAAACAGCTGATAAAGGGGTTCAAACTTATGTTGATGAAAAACTTCAACACCAGTAATCTCCAGCACCAGAAATGAACAAACTTTACCATCAATATTTGGAGCAGATGTGCGTAAATCAGCAACAATTATAAGAGGTTCCATAGATTATGTAGTCCTAAGCAAACTGACATGAGCTTGAACTAGGAAACTGAAACTATATGCATGAATGTTTCACAGACTTTAAAAGGGTAATATCAATTGCCAAAATCAGTTAATGTACTGTAATTTCTAATTTTTGGTAAATAAAGAAAATTGACAACTGCCATAAACAACAATAAGAAATGGTATTCATATACAAAAACAAAATTACTAATTACAAGGTACCTTCAATGGATCCCAAGAACGCACTACTATCTGCATCCTCCTTATACAACCTCAGCTCTGTGCCTTTGAGTATTGTTGAATCTGCATTAACATCAGAAACTGCTGCTTCCATAGCTGGCTTTGCAACTCTACCAATAACAGAGTTGAAAGTAAAAATTGCCCCAATGTTCACCACAGAAGGCTTTTGGCAGTAAAAAGAAGCAGTGAGCAATACCCATATGAGAGTATGAAGTGCCAAAACCACAGTATATCTCATACTGCAACAAAGTTAGAGGCTTTAAGCCCACCACTCTAATTCCTCAAAGTAAAGACTCAACCTTGTCAGAAACCTCGCTGGGTTCTTCAAAAGGATGAACCATATTAGTTTCTATTAGTTTTGGATAAAAGATTACAAGGCTCTTTTGAGGGTGCCAAGAGAATTACTGAGAATGAAACTTAAAGTTGAGAAAGGCACTCAAACTTCAATACTGAGCTATACAAGTAATAAAGTTGAGAACTTTCACCAATGAAGTATTGATTTCCAGAAAAAAAAGATTGAACTTTGAGAACTGAGAACTGGAAATTGGCTGTTTAAACTCCAAAGCTAGAACTGAAGTTCAGACAGAGCTTACAGAACTGGGTTTGGTGAGAACACCTAAAGGGTTTAATTAAAAAAAGAGGAATTTTGAAGTAAAAATAGGATTGTGGTGGTTGTAAAATTGAATTTGGGATCTGGGAACATGAGATGTTCCAAGTTGGGAGAATGAGAATCACATTGTCGAAGGGAAATTTTTTTGGGTCCACTTGCATGTCATATTCTCAGGGTTTTCCTTTTATCCTTCTTTAGATTCTTATCATCGTTAGATGACTGTGCTTAAGTTTTAATTGTATAAAATATGATCAATGCTTTTCTCACCCCAATATATAACTCTTCTTTTTTCTTTTTGGCTCAAACCTAATAAATATTTCTCGAAATTATCTGCATCCAATGTCAAGAAGAAAATGGATTGCGCTAGAGAAGCCCAAGTTTCTATTTTCATTAAGGCCCAAATTTTGAGGGTAATTCGGTCATTCCATGAAATGCTGGAACTGGATAACAAAGTTCCATCCTTTTCTGCGCTTCTCATCCGTCAAGAGGAGCAAAAGGTTCACAGAGTCAGCTGATGCTCTCTAGCTCTTAAACAATGGCTTCTCCAATCACTTCGTCTTTCCAAACCAGGTCTCAATCCCAACCCACCCTTCTCTTTACTACCTCACTCTATCTACTCTTCTCTCATGTTTAATTCTGCTTTACTCTTCTGTAATATAAATCATTGTTACTGTTTCCTTATCTTTTGCCGCATATCACATTGCTCAAGTTTCTTTCTTTATGGTTTGTGGGTCACAAGTTCTGCTGATATATTGACAAAGTTGTAGTCTTTATTGTTTTTCTAAACCTTTTCGAGTAGATTGTAGTTGTACAATGGGTTGTGTCCATGGCGGATTTTGATTTTGAAGGTTTGGCTTAGGCTCATTTTTGTTTAGATTTTAGCTGAAATAAACAGCCTTATCCTTAATGCATATTTTATACAGAAGTACTTATGTTTATGAAGTTTGTGTTACTTCTGAGTTCTGACTGACTAGTGTTCAGTTAGTGTTGTAATGATAAACTCGGCAACTGTTGTGGGGTGTGTTTGATTTTCTGAAGAACTGTGTTGGTGTTATGGTTTCAGCAATTTGCGGTCGGCTTTTTTGGGGGAAAGAAAGGGTTTCAGTGTTTACAGTGCTCCTGCAGCTAATGTTGGGTTTTCGAAGAAGACTGTGGAATGCAAGGAATCGAGAATCGGGAAGCAGCCGATTGAAGTGCCGAACAATGTGACACTGAAATTGGAAGGTCAGGCTATTGAAGTAAAGGGGCCTTTGGGGCAGCTTTCGATGATTTACCCACGAGAAGTAGTGGTGGAGAAGGAGGACTCTGGGATTCTTAGGGTCAAGAAAGCTATGGAGACTAGACGAGCCAACCAAATGCATGGCCTTTTCAGGTAAAGTTTTCTTCCATCCTTCAGCCATGTACTTCCAAATGAAATTAGTCTTTTCAATTCTTCATATTTTATCTTCATCTTCAAATGTGTTTTCTGTTGATCTACTGAGTTTTCTAAAGAAATTGTATAAGAGACTGGGAATAGATAGAGTTGTGATATTGTAATATTCTAGTTTGTCATTGGATCTCTGCTTTCCCATATCATTGGTCGTATAATTAACAAAGGAATCCTGCTATGGGATTATTCCTGGGAAGGAGATTAGTTTGTGAACAGAATAGCTGTTGCCTGGAATGAAATCACCAGTTCTTTTATGATTTACTAGTTGCTGTTATTCGAAAGGATTTTCATACCTGTTATATAGGGTTATTGCATTTTTCAAAGTGTACTTGATTTTAAAAGGGAATTAAATATAGCCATGTTGGGGTACATACATGTCCAGTTTGAGATTCATCAAAGGTTGTCAAATATCTCTAACCCTTCAGTGCCTGTGTGATGATTTTCTTAGGACACTTACGGACAATATGGTGGTGGGAGTATCCAAAGGATTCGAGAAGAGGCTACAGTTGATTGGTGTCGGTTATCGAGCAACATTAGAAGGAAGGATCTTGGTATTGAGTCTTGGGTTCTCCCACCCGGTTAGGATGGATATTCCTGATGGTATACAAGTGAAGGTGGAAGAAAACACCAAAATCATAGTTAGTGGATATGACAAGAGTGAAATCGGCCAGTTTGCTGCTTCCATCAGGAAATGGAGACCTCCAGAGCCATACAAAGGTAAGGGTGTGAAATATGCTGATGAAATTGTTAGAAGAAAGGAGGGAAAAGCAGGAAAGAAGAAGTAATATTCTTTCCTTGGCGGTTGTTTATTTTTGTATTCTCACATTTGTGCTTGTCAATATGTATCAGAATTATTGAGATTATTGTTAGCTGTTGTTCATTCTTCTGGCATTCTGCTTGTTAGTCCACTGTAGCTTGTAATACATGAGACTTTGATCATGCACAATGAGAGAAATATTTTTAATACAATCCTGCACCATTCGTTATTCTCAGTCCATTTTATTTTTCTACAGTACTAAAATATTTAGAATTCCACAGTTAATGAGTGATAATGGTGCATGTATGTTGCTCACAAAGAAAGAACCATTCACACGAGTGGATGGACCTGTAGTACTAGATAGTGGATCGTGCTGCATTACTAGTTTTAGGAAGGTGTCATCAGTCATGGACTCATGGGATCACAAATTGAAACTAAGGGCCACTTCACAAGAAGTTCTCCGGATATTGCTTTTGTAAATGGCTCCAGATGATTTAGAACTGACGTGACTGAGCCCTAATCCTGAAATGAATCCAAAGCGAGCAAGGGATCACTGTTCACTGTTGTAGTTGGACATACCAGGAGGAAACGCTGTGTAAAGCAGCATTTGCCATCATCCCCATCATCAGGGCCGGCCCTGGGTATAGGCCCAGTAGGCACAGACAGGCCTAGAGCCCCAAATTTGAGAGGCCCCAAATTTTTTTTTTTTTTTTGCTGTATTGAAAAAAAAAAATTTAATTGTTATAGAAAGTAGACCAGCCACAGTACGTATTCAAGAGTAGTTTTTTAAAAACATCAATCTGATGACTTTTGTATTACATTAGTGATTATGATCATCTTATTCATGTGGTTGAACATCAAAGCATATATAAATTGAAAGAGATTTTGAACATCGGCCCCATTTTTTTTTTTTTCGCCTAAGGCCCCCAAAAAGTCAGGGCCGACCCTGCCCATCATTTTATGTTTTCAACTCCGAGATGAAAATGGCACCGGCCAAGATGCAGGACACACATACACGCGCTAGGCACACACCTTCGGATCTTGTTGGACAACCACTTGCGGCGCCATTCTCATCATATATGCCCTAGGCACACACCATATCTCTGATGCTAGTTCTACTGTAATATGCCAACGGATGCAGTTAATTCGTTAGGATTCTGGTTTCCATTAGGATTTAGGAAACTCAGATCCCAAGACTTGGACATGCGAACTTAACTATCCCAATTGATGTAGGAAAATCTTGGCTTCTCAAGTATTCCGTTAACCACTGGGAGAATTGGATCTTCTTGTTATATTACAACAGTCCATGCCCATGTTGTATTTGTTGCATAAAACGCTTTTGGGAGAGAAGTAAATGTAAATGTGAAAGTATGCACAGGCAGAGAATTACCTTGCAAAGGAGGCGTTCGTGTATCAGGTCCGGTGGCAATGGAGCCGGCATGGACGGTAGGGGATGGAATCTACTTCACATTGGTTGCCGCAAGGGTGATCTCAAAGAGGTGAAGCAGCTTCTCGACGAGGGCATACTAGTGTGAATGTGGCTACGTGTGGTGGTCAGAAATCAAGAGGGGTCACCCCTCTTCACTTCGCCGCAGAGGGTGGCCATGTTGACGTCATGGATGAGTTGCTTAACCGTGGGGCTAACATAGACGCTAGAACTAAGAAGCTGGGCGGTGCTTGCGGCTGGACTCCGCTTCACAATGCGGCGAAAGAGAGGAAGAGGGAGGCAGTGAAGTTTCTGGGGGAGAATGGGGCGTTCTTGCCGGTTGACATGCATGATTGTAGGTTTAATCCTCCGAGTGGGCCTATGAAGAGATGAAGCGCCTTCCGCAACAAACATCATCGTCAGGGGAGAGCTCTTTCACCTCTGAAATGTGATTCTGCTTTGCTTGGTGGGTTGTAGTGACGATAATTTGGCTGTATTGACCCGATTCATCTTCAAGTACGTGTGATTATAATCAGTAAAATTGTTCAAACTGAAGAACATACATATAGTGAATTTTGGAGGACAGTAATGTGGCTATATGCCTATATTATTCATGGACATAATAAGATTTGTAGGCTAGTTTAGTTTATTCTATTTCACCACCGCCTTCTACACACCCACTTCTCCACCACCTTCAACTCCACCACTACCGACACCTTCTTCACATTCTTTAGTGCACATACAACGTGGATGGCATAACCCTCTTCAACTTGATTTTCAACTTCAAATTCAATTTCTAAACCTCATCTAGAATTGTAAATCGAGTATAAGGATTAAGGAGTATAAGCCAGTTCCAAACTCACAGTAAACACAAAAAACCTATGCAACTGATGTTGGGTCGAACTCCAGAAGCCCAATCACATTCGTATTCACGTTGATCAGAACTCAGATCGTATCCGACGCGTATCATACCTATTTTAACACGTATCCGAGGGTATTATCTGTTTCATAGTTATTAAACCCTCAAAAGCTCGTCGAATATGCTTTGGAAACGCTCGGAAACGCGCCTAAAACACTCAGACACGCTCTGGAAACGCGCCGGAAACTTTATGTCAATGTCAATTATACCCCTCTGAGCCCAAGTCTGAAAACAGGGTCAAACTCCGGAAGCCCCTCCACATCAAAATCTTGACCCGCCTCTCTCTAAAACCAAACCCGCCATCTCAAAAATTTGAAACACAATTGAAAAACAAGTTGCCGCCTTTAAAGTTCACTCTCATTGGCCCACTTGACCAGCACGCGGATCGCCATCCATACCGTCAATAAAAAATCTAATCAACGGTCCAAATTCCGTCTCCAAAAATTTCAAAGCTTTTCAACCTCAGCGCTTCTCCTCCACAGTATAAATACCCCCACCAAATGACCCCCAAATCAACAAATTGAAATCCCTAAACCCCAAAACCCCCAAACCATAGTCCATCTCAGATCTCAGCTATGGCTCGTACCAAGCAGACTGCCCGGAAATCCACCGGAGGCAAGGCCCCAAGGAAGCAGCTGGCCACCAAGGCAGCCCGGAAGTCGGCTCCGGCTACCGGAGGAGTGAAGAAGCCTCACCGGTTCAGGCCAGGGACTGTTGCGCTGAGGGAGATAAGGAAGTACCAAAAGAGCACTGAGCTTCTGATCCGGAAGCTTCCATTCCAGAGGCTTGTGAGGGAGATTGCTCAGGATTTCAAGACTGATCTTCGATTCCAGAGCAGCGCTGTGGCGGCGCTTCAGGAGGCAGCGGAGGCTTATTTGGTGGGTCTGTTTGAGGACACTAATCTCTGCGCTATTCACGCCAAGAGGGTCACCATTATGCCCAAGGATATTCAGCTGGCGAGGAGAATTAGAGGCGAGAGGGCCTAGATTTCATTTGCTTTTGGTGTTGAGAGAAATCATTATTTAGCTTTGGTTGTATATTGTTTCGCTTATGAGCATTGTTTTAGTGGAGATGATTGTCCCCTCTTTGTTTTGGTTTAACAAATGTTTGCGTTCAACTCTTATTTAAGAACAAGCTTAATTGTGTGAACTACTCTAAGATTCATAACTTGCACATAAATCAGAAGAGAAATCATAGTATAAAGTCTGCAGGAACGTTGAGAATCTCCCAAGATCCCCCGAGTAATGAAAAAACTTCAAACGTAGATGGCGTCTTGGAACCATAACTTGTACAAGCTTAACGTCATTGGTACTTGAATCATAGCCTAATTGATGGACCGGAAAAACAAACTCTTCAGGAAAATTTGGACTAGGAAGAATCAAAAACTTTCGAACACAAGGATTCCATAGTATTGGTATCATAACGCGTTTTTCTTCATCAAGAGAAACCACGCAGATGATGCCGTTAAGAGTTCATGGTTGATCCAGATTGATTTCTCTTCCTCTGTAGATTGAAGGAACTGCTCGAATGTCAGAAGTGGGAATTACACGAGGCTTGGTATATTCATCATCGCCAGTATTATCACAATCCAACAGGAGAAGGAGGAGTCTTGACCCTCTTTGATGCATCGGGCATGTAGTAGAAGGAGGTCCTTTTTGTTCTTGTTGGATTTAAGATGGGTGAGAATGAAAGCAGAACTCTTGACCAGAGAATTCCACGACTTGCATTCTACCCTGCATTTGAGTACTGAACTGATCGGCAGCCTAACTAGGATTTCATATATAATTTCGTCTGGTAGTCTGCGTCTTGCATTTGCTAACGAGCCGCACATCTCTATCAATTGTTTTCGATCACTAGGTTATGTGTATATGTAGGGTGTTGCCTCTAGCAAAACTAAGAAAGGTTTGGCAAAAGTATGAAGCTTTCGAGAAAATGATGAGACACGAGAAGGGTACACACACACACGCACCTAACCTTAGGTTACCTAAACGTACTAGGAATAGTAAACAGTAGGTAATTACATACAAGTGATTACCTACTAGGACAGTAATTCTATTCCTAGTACTACTATGACTCGCATATAAATGCCAGGAAGAGAAAAGCAAAAGGTCTAGAATTCATAATCCTATTATTGAAATCTCGCTTGATTTGTCCATGTAACAAACTGTTATTAGCTTTGGTGCTACATATATGAAAGCCCATTTATAGACAAGCATATAGACAACAATCTCACAAAATGAAATGTTTTGGTTTAACATATGTGATGTGTAGTCCATATTGAGTATCCCAGTGTAATTTTTCGACTTCAATTCAGCACTAACTTAAGAACAAGAGTATAAATTGGGTAAACTTGTATATGCTGATAGAACTAATTGGTTGAACTACTCCTTGATGTAGGATTTACTGTGTTCCTGAATGGCTAAAACTGCAAATCACTTGACATTTAACATGTGATTCTGCCTTTTATATCAAGTTCAAATAGCAGTAACATACCAGACAATTAAAACTTAAAACTTCATTTTCTTCACAACCAACTAACCGTTTAAAGAAACAAGATACCAGATACCAGATACCAAAAGCATACACAACCTGTTTCAGACACCAGTGCAGACCTGAACCAAACCTATACACAATCTAACCATTTGCAAGCTTTTAATTAATAAGAAAAGGCATCAGATCGATCAAGTAAAGCAAGGCTCTCGACGAAAGGATCTATGTACGAGATATCGAGTCTGTCATCTACTATAGTCTTAACTTGCTTGCTTTCAGGGTCAAGTGATTGCACTACACGCTGATATGTCCCAAATATTACTTAGCCACTCTTTGTAAAATAAATCGGCTGGTCTACCAAAAAATTCCCATCCGGTAGGTGTATAGTTAGTAATTTAGTCCACGATTCTGCCACACCATATTCGTTCATCACCCACAGATCAGTTAAGTAGTTTTCAGTCCGAGACCTCCGAGACATCAAAGCAAAGGATTCTCTGTATCTCAGCTTATAGCAAAAATTCTTTGGTGAATCTTTCTTAAGAGCTTCAGGAATCTTCAGCCTCCCAAATAATTCACTAGACAAGTTAAAGCTCACAATGACCGTGCTCTCGTTGATCTTATTATTGGGTTTACCACAAATCCAATGCAAAGCACCACTAACCTCCACAGGTTTAAGATCCGAGTAGAAAGGTATAAAGTCTTCCGGGACATTAACATTCTTCCAAGATCCCCTGAGTAATGAAAAAACTTGAAATGTACATGGTGTTTCGTCATCTTGAAATTTTGGAACAATAACTTGCACAAGCTTAAAGTCACTGGTACGTGAATCATAGCCAAATTGATAGACCGAAAAATTAACCTCGTAAGGTGAAAAGTTGGGACTAGCTCGAGTAGGGAGAATCAAAAACTTTCGAACACAAGGATTTCATATTATTGGTATGAAAACTCGTTTTGTCATGATAACCAGACAGATGAGGCCGTTGCAAGCTCCAACCTGATACTCACCTCGTTGATCGATTGATTTCTCTTCCTCCATAGTTTGAAGAAACTGCTTTAACAATGTCGGGACTGGGAATTACACGACGCTTGGTATATTCATGGTCAAAATTATCACAATCCAGCACAAATGCCTCACCACCAGGCGGACCCTGTTTGTTGCATCGAGCATGTAATAGAAGGTGTTGAAGATTTTATATAGTTGACCCCAATATATGTTTTCCTAGTTGCAGCCTTAGTTGTACCTTCAAACTAAGTTGAGCTGCTGCCTGTTCTGAGGTGTCCTGCAGCAGCTGTTCTCGAGCTCGGCACCTCTCTGTGGTGCCTCATCTACATGCTCTAGCTCTAGTTTACTTTAGTTGTACCATGTATAGTTATTTTACTCCCACTTGTATGTTTACTGTAGCTAACACTCTTAGCATGGCTGGATATATACTTGTAATTTTTTTACTGTTTTCATCATCAAGAAATCTAAGAGAAAATCTTCACAATTTCATTGTGTTCCTCTTGAACTCATTTCTTGTTCTTAAATTCATTATGGTATCAGAGCAGGAAAATTAATTTCCTATCTCTTTTACTCCTTTTCTCTATTCCTATTGAAGCATCTGATTCAGTGTTATCATGGCTGAATCCGAAGTTTCATCTCGGGATACCTTCTCAAACTCCGTTGCTACTTCTACCGACTCTGAGAGCAACACAAGTCATCGCCTTAGCTCAACCTTGTTAAATGAGTTCAACTATCTCTCATGGTCAAGAGCAGTTACTCTTTCTCTTGGAGGGAAGTCCAAGTTGGGATTTGTCAATGGAGCCACTTAGATTCCAGCTCCATTATTAGAAGGATATGAAGTTTGGCTTTGCAAAGATAGGCTGGTTATGACATGGCTCCTCAACTCTATGGAGCCTCAGCTTGCAGAGATCTTCAGCTACTCTGACTCCTCTAAGGATCTATGGACAAGTCTAAAGGCGATATATGGACATCAAAACAATGCTGCAAGAGTATTTCAGCTAAAGAAAGAAATCACTGAGCTTCAATAGGAGGAAAAATCTTTTGTCAAGCACCTTGGAGCTCTTACCAACAAGTGGAATGAGCTGAACCTTTACAGGCCTCACACCACTGATGCTGATGTTCTTCTTCAACGTGCAGAAGAGGACACGATTTTTCAACTGCTGGCTAGTTTGAGTCTTGAATATGAAGACCTAAGAAGCATCATTCTAATGAATTCAACCATGTCCTCCTTCACTGCTGTATGTGCTACCATTCAAAGAGAGGAGGTTAAGAAGAAAGTGATGAATTTGGAGATTAAAGGCAACATTCTTGAAGTTAGAGCTTGTGCATCGAGTTACAAACAATCATAAGTGAGGAGCTTTAAGGGGAAGAAGGCTGATGTGAGGTGTGATCATTGCAACTCCACTACTCACATTATTGACACTTGTTGGATCCTTCATCCAGAGCTTAAGGCCAAGTTTAAAAGAGATCAAGAGCAGAGAAACAACTCAAGAAGGCCTGCAAGTGACAGCTTCAAGGCAAATGTGTCAACTTCTCCTTCATCCATAGTGCTGGACTTCACTGCAAATCCTACCGCCTTAATCAATGAGTTTGCTATGTACCTGCATCAAAGGCAGATGAACAATGAAGGTTGCAGCTCCAACACTTCAGATAATCACACTGCTCTTCTGGGACAATTTGCTGGATTCCTAGTTGAGTCTCCTCATACCAAGCTTGTTGACATTCAAGGTATCACTCCACAGCCTTAGACTTAACTAGCAATCATGACTGTTGGATAATAGACTCAGGTGCTACAGATCACATGACAAACAATTTGACTTGTCTCCATGATTTTAAAAACATGTCCTCTAGAGTTTCAGTTGCAAATGGGAAATGAGCTACTGTCTATGGGAAATGAAAACTTAGGATTTTGTCAAAAACTGTCATGTCTAATGCTTTGTTTGTGCCCTCATTTCCTTTTCAACTCTTATCTGTTTGTCAGATTACAAATTTGTTAAAATGCTTTCTGATTTTCACACCTCAGAAGGTGTTTTTTTTTTCAGGGATATTCTCACCAAGAGGATGATTGGTGAATGATTTTTTAAAGATGAACTCTATTATCTTTCAAGAGAGTCTTCTGCGTCAAAAGCTCTTCTTACTAGTTCATCTCAAGATCTTCAACTTTGGCATAGAAGACTTGCTCATCCATCAGACAAAGTTTTATCCATTTTGTTTCCAAATCGGTGTAATGATAACACAGTATGTGATGTATGCCATTTGTCTAAATCCTCCAAACTGCCTTTTCCTTCTTCTGCTTCTAGAGCTAGTTATCCCTATGAAATCATCCATTATGACATTTGGGGACCTGTCAAGGAATCACTTGATGGTTTCAAGTATTTTGTAACTTTTATTGATGATTTTACAAGGATTACTTGGATTTATGTTTTAAAGTTTGAGAGTGAATTATTCACAATGTTTCAAGATTTTCACAAACTGGTCACAACTCAATACTCTTCAAAAATCTCAATTTTAAGATCAGATAATGGCAATGAGTACTTATCCAACAAAATGTCACAATATTTGAGCTCTTGTGGAATAATGCATCAGACCAGTTGTGTAGGAACTCCCCAATAAAATGGCCTAGCTGAAAGAAAAAATAGAGATATTCTTGAAAAGACCAGAGCTCTTATATTTCAGATGAACATCCCTAAGAAATTCTGGTCCCATGCTGTCCTTGCTGCTGCTTACTTGATTAACAGACTTCCTAGCAGAGTTATTGAGTTCAAGTCTCCCCTTGAAAAATTGAGAGGCAGGAATATTGAGTTGTCTCACATTAAGAATTTTGGTTGTGTGTGTTATGTTCACATTCAGTCTAATCACAGAGACAACATTGATCCCAGAGCCGCTAAGTGTGTATTTTTAGGCTACTCCTCTACACAGAAATGATACAAGTGTTACAATCCTATCACCAAGAAGATCATTGTGTCTCGAGATGTAAGGTTTGAAGAGTCTACACCTTTCTTTGAAACTAATGGACAGGGGGAGTCTTAGTCAGACCTCACACCCATGCCTGTCACAACATATGGCTTAGGACTTGATCATGACAATCATGCAAGTCAATCATCAACTGATGCAAATGTCAACTCTAATTTTTCACATGAGGGACCAAATAATGAAAGTCAAAATGCTGCAGGTCAAGATGTTGAAGACCTCAATCCTGCAGAACAAGCAAATGTCCCTGAAGTGGCTGCTGATTTCATTCCTAGAAGGCCTAGTCGCACTAGGAATAGACCTGCAAGGTTCAAAGACTATGTTCTGATGACTTCAAGACATCACATTTCAGATTCCTACTCTTTCAAAAGATTGTCTGAGTCTCACTCAGCCTTCTTGAGTAGTCTAGACAATGTTATTGAGCCACAGACGTTTGAAGAGGCTAATGAGCATGAAGACTGGAGACAAGCCATGTCAGATGAACTATATGCTCTCCATGTTAACAGAACTTGGTCAATAGTCAGGTTGCCTCCAGGGAAGAAAGTCGTAGGAAACAGATGGATCTTCAAAACAAAGTTTCACTCTGATGGAAGAATTGAGAGAAAGAAAGCTAGACTGGTTGCTCGTGGATTCACTCAAACATATGGAGTGGACTACAAGATGACATTTGCTTCTGTAGCAAAGATGAATATAGTAAGGGTTTTAATCTCAATTGCAGTTAATAAGGTCTGGAATCTTCATCAAATGGATGTGAATAATGCCTTCTTACATGGAGACTTAGAAGAAGAAGTATGCATGCGCCTCCCTCCAGGACATGAATAGGAACACAACCCTGAAATGGTCTGCAAACTCCATAAGGCCATATATGGCCTAAAGCAATCTCCTAGAGCATGGTATGCAAAGTTGAGCTCAGTACTTGAAGAAGCTGGTTTCAAAAGCAGCAATGCAAATTCTTCATTGTTTGTTGGAAATGGATCATCAGGTAAGGTTGTGGTTCTTATCTATGTTGATGATCTAATTGTTACTGGTGACAACATAGATGAAATTGAGTCTCTAAAACAAGCTCTTCACAAGAAGTTTGCTATCAAGGATCTTGGCAAGCTCAAATATTTCCAAGGCATTGAGATGACATCATCTCATAAAGGTCTGTTCTTGAATCAAAGGAAATATACTTTAGATCTCCTCAAGGAAGCAGAGATGCTAGACTGCAAACCAGCTAAATCTCCTCTTTCAAGTAAGTTCAAATTGGAAACCTTAAGTGAATCTCTTCAAAATATCAGTCATTATCAAAGGTTAGTGGGAAAGTTAATCTATCTCCCCATTACCAGACCAGACATATCTTATAGTGTGAGTATAGTTAGTCAATTCATGCATGCTCCCACTATATATCACCTAGGTATTGTGAAGAGACTCCTTCGATATCTTAAGGGATCAGTTGGTAGAGGAATCCTATTCAAGAACAACAGAGCCATTGATATTGTTGGCTATGTGGATGCTGATTGGGCAGAAAATGCTCCAGACAGGAAGAGCACCACTGGTTTCTGCACTCTAGTTGGAGAAAACATGGTCACTTGGAAGAGCAAGAAGCAGTCTGTTGTTGCTAGGTCTAGTGCTGACGCTGAATATAGGGTTATGGCTTCTGCAGCCTGTGAATTGTTCTGGCTCAAAGGGCTTCTTTATGATCTTGGATTTCCTGTCACTAAATACATGATGCTTCATTGTGACAATCAAGTTGCCATGCACATTGCCTCCAACTCTGTGTTTCATGAAAGAACAAAGCACATTAAGGTTGATTGTCATTACATCCGCTCTCAAGTTCAAAGCAAAGTGATCGAGACTAGGTACACTCGCAATCAAGATCAGCTAGCTGATATCTTCACGAAATCATTGCCTACTGCTCAGTTTTTTCTTCTCTTATCCAAGCTTGGCTCCATCAATCTTTTGGATCCAGCTTGAGGGGGAGTGTTGAAAATTTTATATAGTTGATCCCTATGCTTTCCTAGTTGCAGCCTTACTTGCCCCTTCGAACTAAGTTGAGCTGCTGCCTGTTCTGAAGTGTCCTGCAGCAGCTGTTCTTGAGCTCGGCACCTCTTTGTGGTGCCTCTTCTACATGCTCTAGTTCTAGTTACTTTAGTTGTACCATGTATAGTTATTTTACTCTCACTTGTATGTTTACTGTAGCTAACACTCTTAGCATAGCTGGATATATATTTGTAATCTTTTACTGTTTTCATTATCAAGAAATCAAGAGAAAATCTTCACAACTTTATTGTGTTCCTCTTGAACTAATTTCTTGTTCTTAAATTCATTAGAAGGAGGTCATCTTTTTTATTGTTGCTGGATTGGATGAATAATGTGGACATGAGAAGGGTGAGAACGAAAGCAGAACTCTTTACCAGAGAATTCCACGACTTGCATACTGCCCTGCATTTGAGTACAGAGTTGATTGGAAGCCTCGCTAGGATTTCATATATAATTTCGTCTGGTAATCTGGCCTCTCTTTTCGGTTTTTTCGCTAACGAGCCGCTCATCCTTATGAATTGATTTCGATCACTAATATGGTCTTATGAGATGAGGAGGTATGTATATGTAGGGTGAAGGGTGTTGCCAGAGTGAAAACTAAGAAGATTATTCTCCAAAGATGATGATAAATTATCGATACGATGAGGCCTATAAATTTATGTATATACATATACCACCTGACCCTAGGTTACCTACACCAACTAGGAGTAGTAAATTACATACAACAACAGCTTGCTTCCTAATACTTGCAGGACTCTAGTTAGGTCTCAAAATTCAAAAATGGGCCAATGAGACCGACGACATCTAAGACCACTTTAGATCGCTATCCCCAGTCCCCACCGTCCCCCTCCCAAAATTTCAAAGATTTCAACTACATTGGCCACGAACTTGTCAAAACCAGCTTCAACTTGATTCGCACGTCCAATTCAATTTCTTTACCTCATTTCTTTTGTTAATTCGAACTCTATGGTCACGATAAGCAAGTTCCAAACCTCATAATATTTCATTATACAACCGATGTTGGGTCTTCTAATCGGAAAAAAAAAAAAAAAAAAAAAAAAAAACGATGTTGGGTCACTTTCAGTAGCCCATATATGATGGATCAAACTCCAGAAGCCCAACTTCGTCAATTCTATTATCCCCGCCATCTCAAAAATTTGATCACAGTTGAAAATGTAGTTCCCGGCTTTACTTCCCGCCTTAACAGTTCGCTCTCATTGGTCCACTTGACCAGCACAGAGATCGCCATCCACACCGTCAATAACAAATCTAATCAACGGTCCGTACTCCCCATCCCAAAACCCTTCAAAATTTAAAGCTTTGAAATTTGAACCTCACCGCTTCCCCTTCATCACAATAAATACCACCCATCAGTTCACCTCCAAATCCACCCAAATTGAGAATGGTCTTTTGTTGAGATGATGAGGCCATGTTTGTGTGAGTGTGAAAACTGACGTGTTTCCATTTATCAAATGTGCGCAGTTTTTGGAATATCAAGTTATGATTTCTATTTCAGTGCAACCCTTGGTTAAGAACAAAATATAAATTGGGGAAACTTGTATTTGCTCATTGAACTAACGGGTTACTTCCAAGCATTAACATATGATTCACGCCTTACACATCAAGTTCAAATAGCAGTCATATATCCAGACAGTTAAAAGTTTTTTTTTTTTTTTTTTTAACAATAGTTTTTATTGTATTTTTTTTAGAGTTAATTTCAGTTTACGTGCTTGAATTTTGGTTGAATCATCACTTCAGTCCCTATACTTTTGATTTCATCAACTGCACCCATGTACTTCCTAAATTAATCAACTAATACCAATTTTGTAAATTCCGTCCAAACGATCTATCAATACCAAAGGCTTTTTGTATACTTTCCCTACATTGATGCACCGTTACCATATTACGATTATAAACAAGGCTAAACAAATCATATAATCAAGTTAAACAATAGAAAACAAACAAAAACAAATCATATATGGTGATTTCTTTTTGTTTTACCATATATGATTTGTTTTTTTTTGTTTTCTATTGTTCAACTTGATTATATATTTGTCTAGCTTTGTTTATAATCGTAATATGGTAACAGTGCATTAATGTAGGGAAATGGTACCAATAAGCTTTTTGTATTGATAGATTGTTTGGACGAAATTATAAAATTGCTATCAGTTGATTAATTTAGGGAAATACAGGAGTATAGCTGATGAAATCAAAAGTATAGGGACTGAAGTGATGATTGAGCCAAAGTTTAAGTAGGTAAACTGAAATTAATTCTTTTTTTTATCCAGACAGTTAAAAGTTAAACTCACCCTTTCCTTCTTTACCAACTAACCATTTAGAGAAGCAAAGACAACATAAGTATACAGTTCAAACTGTTTCAGACTCCAGGGTAGGCCTGAAACAATCAGCTGCAACACAACCAAGCCTGTGCCGCCAGGAATATGTCTCAGGAAGCATCAGTAACCATGTTCAATACAGGTCAACACAAAGACTTGCAGAAGGTGTAATCCTGTAAGCTAGCTCAATTGCTGCAGCTTAATTCTAATATAAATGACAGAAAGAGGCAAGCAAATGTATAGAATAGTATCCTATTATTAACATCACCATATAATTTGTCCAAGAAGCATATCACATTTCGGTGCCACATATAAAAAGAGCCCAAGCTCGCAAATACAAAAGACTAGACAACAATCTCCCTGGGTCTAAGACCCGAGTAAATCAAATAGCAGCATAAGGGTACGTGTAAAGTATATTAGTATTAGTATGATTGTACTACGTCATTATAAAACCGACCAAGGGATTCGGAGAAGGACATATACGGTGTTGTATCACTTATCTTCTGAGAAAAAGTCATCATTCTTCATTGGCTCACATCGTCTTCTTCCTCAACAGTTTATACGTGGTGGTCTCCTGAAATTAAGTATTGAGAATTATACGAGTGAAACTACACTAATATTAATAATACACTAAAGCTTGAGTTTGCAAACTAACAAAATAACAATAAAACAACCATCAGTTTGCCAGGGGGAAAAAAGGACATATATGTAACGCATTCCTTCAATTTTGGTCTGACAATTAATTAACAATCAACCTATGCAAATGACAGGAAGATACAAAAAAGGCAAAAATGAAAATTTGGTATTTTCCAACATAAACAATACAGGTAAGTGATCACTCGGACGTTCATAAGCAGCAGATCTTGAGTGTGTGTGTGTCTACCTGGGAGGTTCTATAATGTAGGAAGAAACACATTTGCATCCTAGTTGAAGGTTATAACATAAGAATTAAACCCTATTTGGGGTGCTTATGTTGAGAAGCTACTTCAAAGCTTTTCCGCTGCAGCTAAAAGTGCTGCAACCACATGAGTTTACCCTTTACCACTTGACTTTACCCTTTACAAACATTTTCCCCAATGAACGGGCTTTTGCTTTCTCTCTCATATGTTTTCCCTCAGTCCTATTATTTTTCAAGCATTTATGGTATATAAGATGACCTCAAAAATCCGCCTGAAAGCCACCTTTACAAGTTCATAGCTTTTTTTATGTCTTTTTATAAATGCATTATATGTTGTGTGCAATCATAAATAGATCCCTCTTACTTCAGGAACTTCCCGATTAATAAGTCAAAGTCTCTCATTGATGCATATCAACAGAGCCCGAAAAGAACCCATAACATTATATAGCAGAAAAAGTCAATAACTAATCAGCACTCAGCAAACACTTTCCCTGTATCATTTATCATACAATAACAGATTCCTTATCTTCATTTATTTTATCTTTTAAAATGGATTCCTTAGCTTCATTTAACTCCACAAAACCTCAAAACTCACATGCCATGTATACTAGACTGAAAAATTAAACAGAAAAAGTAGTAATCTAAGAGCAGCAAATGAAAGAATGCAACTATTTGCTAAAGAGTGTAAAATTTAAGATGCTTCACCTCTGTGTGTTCCCCCTTAATAAGAGACTGAATAAGGTCTTCTCTCTCTCATTTCAGTAGGTTGACAGTCTCCAGTAAGATATTGTTGTCAATACCCTGAGTACATATACACCCAAAGAACATATGTATACATAAAAAAAGAAAAACCCTAAAGCAAGCATGGATACAGAATTAAAGAGAATAAGAAAATAAAGAATCTGAAATAAATAAGGGTATGAAACTACCTGATCAAAATGAGGATCATTTAGGAACGTTTGATCCCCATCTAGGAACCACTGGTGACCCTTAATTTCTGGGATGGTGATACGATCATTTGGTTCTCGTCTGGTCATTTGACGTATAAGGTCTTGTGCCTCTGGTGTGGCTGTCTGAGGAATGACGAGTTCGTCAAATGCAAAATTCTGTGGTGATGGGCAGCCGTATATGAGGTGGAACAGTGTCACACCACTGCTGTACACATCAACTTCAGAGCCATTGTACCTAGTACCGCGTTTGCCTATCTGAAAGAAGAATAAACATATCTTCATAAATAGTTTTCGATACATATATACCACTTAAACAATATTCAGAAATAAGAATTAAATGAGCATATCACCTCTGGAGATTGGTACAAGTTGGTTCCACAAAAAGTACTCAAGGTCAAATCATCTGTAACGTAGTTAGATATACCAAAATCAGCAATCTTCAGATATTGCTTTGACTTATTCAACAGCAAATTCCTGGGTTTAATAACCCTGTGAATCATAAGGTGTTGGTGGCAGTAAGCCATTCCGTGAATCAGCTACACCACACAAAAAATGAAAAGAACATATATCATTAATCACGTATACTGTGAGGTTAGCCATAAACAGGAACATTTAGACAAAAGTTAGTAACTGTAAGTAAACTATAATACCAGTGCAATAAAAATAGACACAGCATGATATCCCCAAATGGCAGGAAACTACCAGAACACTGCACACAACCCAGATTCTCTCATTTTGAAATGGTGTATTAGTCATACGCAGGGGAAGTTGTTGCTGATAAATGAAAATAGATGAAACCCTGGATCAATCTTTCTAATTCAGGCTTCCCGCTTTGAGGTTCCCTTTTGTACCTTACTAGAGGATTAAACCATGCTTTGCATGGGAAAAAAAAAAAAAAGCATGGGAAAAAAAAAAAAAAACTTACTGTTCAAGTAGGAACAGTAAAACCCACAAATGTTATATAGTAAATTGCACAAGCTGTTTATCGTAGGTTCAGATGATAAAATGCCTTATTCTCTCCGATTATGATAAAATGCAAAGGAAATGCCAATATAGGAAGATAGTTTTTTTTTTTCTGAGGATGATGAAGTATATGATGACGATATTGATTGGGCATTGTTCAATGCATTAATGTGTTTTTTTTAATAGAAAGCATGGCTCCGGAATTGAAAGGGTACAAGTTTGGTGAAACAATTGCTGGGGGTTCTGGTGCAAAGGTGAAAAAGTGCACACATGTTGCTACCGGAGAAACCGTAGCAATCAAGATATTATCATATAAAGGATTTGCACCAAAGAATCATGGGGCTCTGGATAAATCCAAGCAGAGAGGTTAGAACCTGAATCATTAATCACACACTGTATAATACTATAATAGTTATATATAATAATGCAGAATAGTTTAAAGGCACTTAAATATCTATTTCGTTGAAACATTTGCATAGGAAAACGAGAGATGTTTCTTGCACAACATCTAAACCACTCAAATGTCATTAGTTGTTATGAGGGTCATATGATGAAAAAAAAGGGATACATCGTCATGGAATGGATGGAGGGGGGCAGTTTGCATGAGTATTTAGAAGAAAAAGGAGGGACACTAAGTGAAGAGGAAGCTAGGAGTTACTTGCGGTAGGTACTTTCGTTTTAAATTCACCAATGCTTCATTTCAAGTTAGCTTCTGTGCACAGCAAGCAAGACAAGAACCTTAGAGGTATTAGCCTAATCACACTAGTTCTAATAGAATTAACATTTGTGCACTCTGTAATACCTCTAAGGTTCTTGCCTTGTTTGCTGTGCACAGAAGCTAACTTGAAATGAAGAATTGGTGAATTTAAAACGAAAATACCTGCCGGAAGTATCTCCTAGCTTCCTCTTCACTTAGTGTCCATTCTTTTTCTTCAATATACTCATGCAAACTGCCACCCTCCATCCATTCCATGACGAAATATCCCCTTTTTTTTCATCATATGGCCCTCATAACAACTAATGACATTTGAGTGTTTTAGATGTTGTGCAAGAAACATCTCTCGTTTTCCTGTGTAAATGTTTCAACGAAATAGATATTTAAGTGCCTTTAAACTATTCTGCATTATTATATATAACTAATTATTATATATAACTATTATAGTATTATACAGTGTGATTAATGATAAATAATGATTCAGCTGCTAACCACTCTGCTTGGATTTATCCAGAGCCCCATGATTCTTTGGTGCAAATCATTTATATGATAATATCTTGATTGCTATGGTCTCTCCGGTAGCAACATGTGTGCACTTTTTCACCTTTGCATTAGGACCCCTAGCAATTGTTACACCAAACTTGCACCCTTTCAATTCCGGAGCCATGCTTTCTATTAAAAAAAAACACATTAATGCATTGAACAATGCCCAATCAATATCGTCACCATATACTTCATCATCAGCATCAGCACCATCCTCAAAAAAAAAAAAAAAGGCCAAGTCAAGCACTACAGGGGACAACAATAAATACAGTATGCATGAAATAAATAGAAACTTCAAACATTCAGATCTGAGTACAAGAAGCGAAGCAGAAGAAGAGGAGCCCAAACACTAAATAAAAAGGAAATGTAAGTTCAATTTCGATTCATGCTTCAAATCATTGATTGCTTTTCCAAATAAACTAAATCAAAAGCTTATAACACTCAAACAAGAAGAATCGGAGCCAAGCACAGTGTGTGTGTATATAAAGCAATATAGAGCAAGTTCACTACACTTCCATGTCAATTTCAGGCTTAAATTTCAATCGCAGGCTTTAATTTCAATGGTAAGCAAAAATAAGAATCGAGATCGGTACCTGAGAATAACGAGTCAACTGAGTGAAGCTTACGACGGCCTCTATTTCCGATTCTCTCTCCTCTCTACAATGGCGAACCGACTCGTTCTGAAATTTGGGGGCAGTAATATAGAGCTGTAGAGCTGGGTGCGGGTCGGGGCAAGAGTTGGGCCCAGGTACGGGTTGGGGATATTTATTTGATAAATAATTTTAAAAAATAAATAGAAATAGAATTTTATATAGAAAAACAATATACTGTTAAAAAAAGAAATAACATTTGTGTGTCTTCGTCAAAATAATGACGATAGTAAATTAGTGATCATAAATATAATTGTTATTACCGTTGTAATCGTCACCCTATATAAAGGGATTCTCTAATTAAATGAGTAGACAGATTTCCATTTTCACTATTACACGTTATCAGCACGAATTCTCTACGTCTTTAGCCAAGAAAAAAAACCCACCCAACCTTCGATCGGCGTCTGCTCCTCCGCACAGCAGCAGAGCTGCTCAACCAAGTCGGACCCAGATCGGCCTCACCATCGAGGAAGACTTCGGTGAGCTTCAACAAATATCCAAGAGCTCTCATAGTAGGCCCTTTCGTCTTTAGCCATCTCTACTCCGTTCCAAATCAAATCTGGATCGAAGTCTCCTCATCTCAACCACTACAACCTCACGATCGTATCGAACCCAGATCGAAGTACCAAGACCCTATCCAGCAACCTGGAAGGCTCCCAAGTGTAAATGTTGACCACTGCATCGACCCAGCAACGTGATGAGATCGGACCTCCGTCGCGTCGACCCAGAAGTCCCACGTCGTTGACATCGATCTCAGATCGAACCCAGCACTCGGCTCCCGCGTCTACCCTCTGATCCGACCAGCCTCGATCCTCCTGACCCGAGGCCAACGCTCCAGCCCAGCAGCATCGTCGACGCCGCGCTGCTCCCCCCGACGCTCCAGATCGGAACTCGACCCGAAAATCCGGATTTTCGCTCGACCCGACCCGTTTTGTTCAACCCGGTTGCAACTCAACCCGACCCGCGAACAGGAAAGCGATATTTACCATTTCTGGTAAATTAAGGTTAGTTTTTGAAACTTACCGTAGTGAAAAAAAATTACTTTTTTTTTAATGAAATTAATTATAAAATATGAAATCTGTTTTACTGCCTACGAAAATGCATATATATTTTTGTTTTTAAGCATTAAATTTTATGTAGGCAATATTTGTCATTTATATGTTATTTTGTACTTAATGTGACATAGTTTTTATATGCGAATATTGTGTGCTCTACATTTTTTTTTATTAATTATCAAGCATGCTATATGTATTTTGTTAATGTTGAATTATTTCACATATTATATGTCAAGTATAATGCCATGATAAAGAAACTTCATGTGTGTTATCAAATCAATACACATTTACCATGTGATAAAGTATTTTCACAAAGCATCGAAAAAAGTGTGACCACTATGAATTATGGTCTCAAAATACAATTCACATTCTTGGAAATTAATTATCGTGGATGTCTTATGACTACATAGTTAATATACCCTTCACTCTTGTATATGTAGATGGTTGATTCAACTCGACCCGAATTTGAAAAATATTTGACTCAGAATGAATTGAGTACCACCGTTGGGTTTCAGATGTGGAAACTGTCTTTATTGGAAATATACTTTCACTATCACACCCTCCACCGACTCTAAGGACGAAAAATCGTCTGCGAAAGTCAAAGCAAATGCCCTAATGTTTTTTATGCGACATATTGACCCTAGCTTATGCTGGGACTACATTCAATTGAAAACACCCAAAAAACTGTGAGATGCCCTAAAGAGACGTTTTGAGAATATTCACGACACTTTACTCCCAGAACTGAATGCTTAGTGGAATGAAATCCGCTTGCTTGACTATAAAAGGGTTAATGAATTCAACAAAGACATGTTGCGCCTTAAAACACGCCTAAATTTATGTGGCAAGGAACTCACAAATGATGATATGATCCAAAAAACTTTTTCCATTTTTCCTACTTCAACACTTATACTAGCGAACCAGTATAGGCTGAAGTATGATAAGAAAAATATCACAACATTCAACAAATTGATCAACATCTTGCAAGTGGCTGAGCGGCATGATCAAGTTCTTATGAACAATAATGTCAGGCCCATTGGGACAAAGAAAATTCATAAGGTTAACTATAGCAAGATAAAAGGTGGAAAGTACCCCAAAGAAAATGGGGTTGGACGTGCTGAGCCCTACCCACGTGGACACAATGCACCACGTGAATTGACACCTATGGGCCGCTGTATGGGCTGTGGGATGGGCTGTGGAGGCCCTCCTAATGTATGGTGCAGAGAAAGCGGTGTTGGTCCTAGTGGCCATGGTGGTGCTAGGACCAAGATGCAAAATGCACCCAAGTACCCTCTAGTTAAAAGGGAGAGAGTTGGAAATGAACCTTGTTATAGGTGTGGAGCTACTGAGCATTGGTATAAGAACTGTCAAGCAAGTAATAAAGTAGCAGCTAATTACAAGAGGTATAGAGAGTCTAAAGAACAAGAGACTCACTATATGGAAGACGGAGGCGATGACACTGATGTCAACCTCAACCTCACAATTGCAGACTTCAATGACAATATGAATCATGCCCAGTCTATGGATGTTCCAGACTTTGATGATTGATCTGCTTTATTTATTTACTTTTCCAAGAATGCTATAAAAAGACGACATGCCTTATTTTAATTAGACTATTATTTTAGTCTTAAAGTTTATTGAAATAATAGTTTGTTGAATTGGATTTTGATGCCCAAGACTTTGATTTGATTATCGTTGACTTATTAATAAATTTCGGATTCTATTCTAAAGCATTGAATATTATTCAATTTTATTCCCTATATATACATGGTCGAAAATAGCACTATTACGATGTAAAATAATACATCTAGTAATTACGATGTAAAGTAATACATCTAGCAAATAAAAGAAAAAAAATAATATTAGAATGACAAGCATATCATTCTACCTCAATCGAAATACTCTAAAGAATATGAGATATATTTTTCAACTTTATAATCTCCTCCAATTTAATTGTAGAGATGTATCGAGGAGAAATAGAGTGCTATCTGCTTGGGGTTATGCAATATTGCACGCAACTTTACTTATTCGTTTCAGACCCACTGCTATTTTGCGTACCAGTTGGTCACTGGATATGAGCCTGATATTTTACACTTACGCATATTTGGTTACGCAGTATATGTGCCTATTGCGCCCCCATAGCGCAATAAAATGGGTCCTCAGAGACGATTAGGTATTTATGTTGGATATGAATCCCCAACTATTATCCGTTATTTGGAACCTTTGACAGGCGATCTTTTTACCTCTAGATTTGCGGATTGTAACTTTGATGAGACAGTCTTCCCGTCGTTAGGGAGAGATAAGAAAAAAGAATTTCTAAGGGAACGACAGGAATTGTCGTGGTTTGTCCCCACTCAGTCTCATTTTGATCCCCACACTTCACAATGTGAAAGTGAAGTGAAAAGAATAATCAATCTTCAGAACTTAGCAGATTCGATGTCTGATGCGTTTTCTGATATTGTTAAAGTGACAAGATCACATATACCAGCTGCAAATGTGCCTGCAAGGTTGGAAGTCCCAAAAAAAAGGGGCACAATGCCGCAGAGAGAGGCATTGCTACCATACTTAGTGGAGGTGTGGTTGAGGCCGTGGCTCCCCAAAGGAAGAGGGGAAGGCCACATGGTTCGATTGACACTGACCCAAGAAAAAAAAGGGCGAGTAAGGCACAACCTGATTTATTAATCATCAATGTAAAGAATTTCTCCCATGAGATTGTCTCTGACTATAGTTATGTCCATGAATCAATACTGGAGGACGCTTCGATGTTTGAAATGATTCTAGAGAACAAAGAAATCTCAATGGATTATGAGGATGCATACGAGTTGATGGAAAGATCTTCCATGTACATTGATGATGTATTTGCATACACTGTTGCTCAAGAAATCATAGAGCACGATGATATCGAACCACGCTCTGTTGCAGAATGTCAACAAAGAGCATATTGGCCTCAATGGAAAGAATCTAGCTCTGCCTTGAACTAGAACACCGAGTTTGTGGAATACTTATCCACCAGGCTGCATATGTCCAAAAGATGCTCAGGCGATTTAACATGGACAAAGCGCATCCTGTTAGCACTCCCATGATTTGTCGAAGTTTGGATATAAAGAAAGATCTATTTCGTCCAAAGAAAGATGACGAAGAGCTATTGGGAGCTGAAATTCTCTACTGAAGTGCAATAGGCGCATTATTGTACCTAGCTCAATGTACTCGACCATATATTGCATTCTCAGTGAACTTGTTAGCTAGATTTAACTCAGCGCCAACGCAGCGTCATTGGAATGGTATTAAAAACATATTTCGATACCTAAAAGGAACCATTGACTTGGGCTTATTATTTCCCTACATAAAGACAAGAGGGACCACAAATAGAAATGTAACCCCTAAAGGAAATGTAAATAGAGAAGGTACCACCCCCTACACTGAAACCCCAAATAATGTTTTAGATGGGTTTGCTGATGCTGGGTACCTCTCTGACCCACATAAAGGTCGTTCTCAAACTGGTTATGTATTTACCATTGGGAACACAGGGATATCTTGGAGATCAACCAAGCAAAACTTTGTAGCTACCTCCTCGAACCACTCTGAGATTATTGCTCTGCATGAGGCGGTTTGTGAGTGTGTATGGTTAAGGTCCATCATTACACATATCCGAGGGACTAGTGGTTTAAGTACTACCACTGAAGAGCCTATTTGCATTTATGAAGATAATGCAGCTTGCATCGAACATATGAAGCTAGGTTATATCAAGGGTGATAATACAAAACACATATCGCTAAAGTTTTTCTATAATCAGCAACAACAAGCTCTTCTCAAGATTCAAGTGAATCAAGTAAGGTCTGAGGAGAATATGACAGATTTGTTTACCAAATCATTACACAAAGCAATATTTGAGGAACATGTGAAAAACATAGGAATGCGAAAGCTTTCAAAACTTCCTTAATTGATGTAAGGATCAGAGGGAGATGTAGATTTCAGGGGGAGTCTAATACACACATGTCATCCTTAAAAGTTAAAGGTGCGTTGCGCTCTTTTTCCCTTTGACCAAGTTTTATTTTGTCCCAATGGGTTTTGTTACTTGGCAAGGTTTTTAATGAGGCAACGATCTATGCACCATTTCGTGTTTGACTCGGCACAAGGGGGAGTGTTAAAGGGAAATAACATTTGTGTGCCTTCGTCAAAGTAATGACGATAGTAAATTAGTGATCATAAATGTAATTGTTATTACCGTGTAATCGTTACCCTATATAAAGGGATTCTCTAATGAAATGAGTAAACAGATTTCCATTTTCACTATTACATATACAGTATTACTGACACCAGAAAAAGTAAATAATTTCGTCGAAATAATTATGTATTTTAAACAATTTACTCAAAATTAAGGTATTTACTCAGCTAAAAATTACAATGAGTCATTAATTCAGTTGGTTATCACGTGAAAACATAAGATATTTTCAAGGACTAAAATTTCGACGATCACGGAAATTTCGAAGGTCCAAAAAATGGAAATTTCGATGGAAATTTCGAGGACATATCGATAGCAGAAAAAAATTGATAAAATTGACGGAAATTATAAGAAATACATGGAAATTCTAAATGAAACTTTCTGAGATGTTTATTTAATTTATTATCTATCATATTTCATAAGAAAATCTTATATGGACATTGGTCTATAATGAGTTGTAGTGATATAAGGTGAAATATATAAACGCTAAACCGTTGAAAATTCTAATAAAAATATATACTAACATCTAATTTTTTTTTTGATGGCTGGGAACCCAAAGGGAGGCTAGGCCATCACGCCTTATACACATATAATACATTGAACATGACATTACATGAATAATTTAGAACCACATAGAAGATCTATGCGGTACAAAATCTTCAGTATCCTGACTATCCTCATCATCTTTTTGTATAGAGCCTTGAGTGTATTGTGAAGAATAATCATTAAATGGTTTGATTTAAGACCCTAAGAGTTAAGACCATATCTTTACCAAAACAAATGGTTTGATTTTTGATAGGACATAATTTGTCATTTTCATTTTTTTCTGATTTCAGTAAACATATTATATAACTAATAAGATGAAGAGATTGAACAAGAAATGAGTTCAGCTCAATTGGCAAACTCATTAAAGTTATCATGTAAGCTGAGAGGTGAGGGGTTCGAATCTCACTTCACCCCTAAATTTGTGGGTTTTTAGCAGGCTGACATGTGTCAGTTGAATTTCCAAAATCTCGCGATATTTCGCAAAATTTTCAAAATTTCGCACCAGAAAAGGAAAGTTTGTCGAGGAAATATCGGGATGGATCTGTAAAAAACGAAATTTTCGCCGATATTTCGGCGAAAAAATCGAAATTTTAGTCCTTGGATATTTTAGACTAAAATTTAGAAAATAAATCACTTTAGTAAATTGCGAATAACATTATATATATATATATATATAGCAATTAGTCAATATTATCAAATGTGTATGTTTTTTAGATTCTATTAAGACAAATATTTCTACGCCAAATAAGACAAGGCATGCATAGAGAAGCCAAAGTTAGCTAGACCATCTAAAAACAATAGGAAAGGGCATTGAATAAACTGACGACTTCAATCATGACTGAGAACCAACTAAGAGATCGATATGTACGTAAGTACGTTAACGTATAAAAGATAGCAACAACTGGGGAATGACTAACAATAATTTCACGTCACTAATACTTAGTTGTCCTAACTTGTAAAAATGAGCGATCTTTGTCAATACCATATCACAAATTACATTTTGAATAAAACCTTCTAGAATAACACTATATATCCTACAGATAATTAATGACTTCATTCTCAGCCTTTTAGGGGATCCTTCACGTCCCACTTGTTCAACCTTTTAGCTGCCTCTTCCACCTGCAATTCAATATCCAAGTTGCATTTTGTAGTATGTACAAGTACAACAAAAGTAAGTAGGATAAAACTAGCCTAAGATGCCTTATAACACTATATTAATAAGTTATTAATAACTTTATAGTATGATAAAAATAAATTTTTTTTTTAATGTAAAACTCTGTTAGCTAATTTGATTCATGAACGGGACAGAAATAGAAATCTTATTAACATTAGTTTACCTCCTTCTTCCAATCCGTTCGAATGGTGATCCATAATAGAATGATCGTTTGCATCAACGTACCCGCCATCATCCCTAACCATATTCCCTATACAATATGTCACAGTCAGTAACTTATTAGCATATTACCATTGGTGTTGAATGTTAGTTTATAACAAATTAAACATTCATGTAAAGCTGGCATTATCTATGTGTACGTAACTTGTAGTAATTAGCTAATTACCTTAGCACCAAAGTTGAAGTAAAATCCAAGAAGGGCACCAAAGGGTACTCCGACCAAGTAATAGCACCCCACATTTACGTAGGCCACAAAAGCTTGCCATCCACACCCAACAGCAACACCGGACAATACTGGCTGAATTCCGTTAAGGAGGAGGGTTAGGGCAAGCAAAGGGGTGAGATCTGAGACAGCAGCGGCCACGACTTCACCCTCCGTGAAGGCGTAGCTGATAACGTCCCTGAAAATAAGAACAACTATTGCTGCGATAACGGAGATGATGAAGGAGATCGTAGTCACCACGGTGACGGAAAATGCTGTGGACTTGGGATTTCCGGCTCCAAGCTCATTGCTAACTCTCACACTGCACATATATGATTGCAGAACCCATCATCAACAATAATGCTAACCTAAAAGTACCGCTTATATATTGTGTGACATTAAAGCTGACCCATGTACAAAATTAATCACTGACCTTGCAGCTGCATTTAACCCAACTGAGATCATGAACACCCATCCTGATATTGTCGTGCTGCATATTAAGCAATTAGTCATATCTCATATATACACATGAATGTTTTATGTGATACGTACTATAGAGGGGTTCGAAACAAAAGATCGAGAAGGTAATGCCATGTTATGGAGTACTAAGAATTTTTCATGTACGTACTAAACTACAGACGATGATCATTCTAGCTTGTTTATAAATCAATAATACTTTTCTAACTCTAAATCATTCTAGCATTGATGGATAAATTGAAATGTCATTATCAAAACATCGTATCCCTTGGAGCAAAGAATAAAATATAGCCAAATATTTGGCAGTCACACATAATACTGTACATATATAGCCAAAACGCATATAATATGAATGATGCAAAACCATTGGTTAGATGGCTAAGTATACATAAGAAAATGAATTTCGGACCACTATATATCACTTTCGTAGGAAGTAGTCAAAATAAGGAATATGTGAATATAGCTAGCAAATTATTGTGGTCAAAATTGTAGAGTATCACACAATGGTTGCTCACTTCTCTGAAAGTGATTAGCAAAAAACAAAACCAATAAAGACTTACCAAATGGAGAGCGAGTCGAGAGCCAACTCGGGATTTTCCAGCAAGCCAGCCAGCAGCACCAGAATCTGAAAATACCACGTCTCTAAACAAAGCATCACCGCAGAAGCCACCGATAGTTTGAAGAATCCATACAACCCGGAGAACGCTTGCCACGTAAAACCGCTCCACGTTCGCCTGCACCTCTCGCTCTTCACGATATACACAAACTGCGCCACCACCGTGATCCACCACGACAGGCTGAGCACCAGCGACGCCCCCAGAAGCCCAAGCCCTATCTTGTACACCGCCACCCAGCTCAGCAAGAGGTGTAGGAGTAGTGTCACTGCTGATATGTATGCACTTGGTGCCACTATGCTTTGAGCTTGGAGGAACTTTTGGATGGGGAAGTTGACGGCGTAGGCAAAGATTTGAGGGATCAGGCCGTAGACGTAAACGGCAGCGGCGGAGGCGATTCTCGGGGATTGGCCAAGCAAGATGAGGGCAGGTTCCGAGAAGATGTAGAGCAATGTGAGGAGGAAACCGGCCAACGTTAGGAGAACGGTTGATCTTTGTAGATATGTGCCTAGCATGTCGTACTTCTGAGCTCCATATGCTTGTCCACATAGCGTCTCCACTGCACTTCCCATGCCTAACTGTTATTTCGAAATCGAAAAGAGGCATATCCCACATGTTATATTGTTAGATTACTTGATTACGAAAATATGCTGAAATCGTTTACTTTTCTAAATATATTATATGAATTAATCGACAATATAAGATATATATGTACCATGAGGCCATAGGCGAACACTTGGATACCAGTGTTTCCGAGAGAAGCAGCGGCGAGCTCAAGATTGCCGAGGTGGCCGGAGAAGATTTGGGTGGACATTGACATGACGTAGTTGATCATGTATACAACGACTGCCGGAGCGGCAAGGGAGAAAACAAGCTTGGACTCGATCCGTAGAGCAGGTTTGAGACGTTGCAACAATGGCCTATCTGTATCGGATAATACTCTTTCGAGCTCAGTGCTGCTCGAGTAGTCATGCTTATCTGTGAAGGACGGGGAGGATGAAATGGGTTGGAGCAGAGGTTGGTGGGTATCGTCTTGGGAAGAATCCATCAGGATATATAGAGGTTGTGTAATACAATGTAACACGTCTAGGCTGAGCATATATAAGCAACTGGGAGGGAGTGACAAATTTGTATTGAATTGCTGGGTGAGGCTGCCAGATCTGACCTATCTACAGGGACAAGGCTAAAGGCTCCAAGAAAATAAAATTAGCTAGAGGTTGGAGGAAGTCGATGTGGTAGTTGCCAGTTTTGGTTTTGCCATCATTTTTCACTGATAGATCGAATTGTCATGATCATTTGGTAATTGGTGTGTGTTTAAATGTTTAATATGCTGAATTTTTACTTTTCCTGGAAATAACGTCTACAAGATCATGGACACCACTCCAGAGCAGGTTCGAAGCGACGGCTTTTTATCGTCGCTTCGGAAAAAAAGTCGTCGCTTCGACACCGAAGAGACAAAGAGGTCGTCGCTCGAGGTCGTCGCTCGAATTTCGTCGTTTCGATTTCGAGGCGACCACTTTTGCTACAAACGTCGTCGCTTAGATATTTCAAGCGACGACTTCAAAGTTTGTCGCCACATACGAAGCGACGAATTTTGGCTCGTCTCCTCACATTCGAGGCGACGAATTTTCAATCGTCGCTTCCACTTCTAGGAGACGAATTTTGGGTGGTCGCTTACAATTTGAGGGGACAAAGTTTGGTTCAAAAGCCGTCGCCTCATTATAATCTAAGCGACGCACAATGATCAATGTTCGTCGCTTAAATATTTGTTACAGAGACAGAATAACAGAATTGACCTCTTTATGTCATTTTGAATATGCAGGGAGCGACGTATTTTGTGCAATCTTCGTCGCATCACTAGAATCTAAGCGACGAACAATGATCAATGTTCGTCGCTTCAAAATTTGTTACAGAGGCAGAATAACAGCATTCTGGTATTCTGAAACCTGCATTTCATTCATTTCTGAAACCTGCATTTCATTCAAATCACATATCCAACATAACACAAACACTATAAATACATAGATTTCATTCAAAACTATAATGTGTTCTAACAATGATGTACATATGTTCCAAGTACAAAGTAACGAAGGGTCCTAATGTAAGTCTACGTCCATTGCCCCCATACCTTCAGCACATGATGATCTATCGGCAATTGTCGGAGGGTTTGCGGCGGCGGCGGCATCCGGATTGGTCGACATGCCGAGGGTAGCCTCCATCCTTGCAATACGTTGCAGCATCTCTTCTTTTTCGATTCTTCTACGTTCTTCGTTGATTCTGGCACGTTCATTAGCGGCTACTACTTCTGCCCTCAACTTCTCAACCTCTGAATCGTTGCTAGACACGTGTGTACCGCCTCTTAGTTTTGTCGGGGGTCTTAATGCACCTCCTAGTCCTACAAAGATCGTAAAACACAAAAAATTATTCAAATTAAATTCTCTTTCGTATCTAAAATAAAAACTGTTATTTTATGATTTGTACATACCTCGGACTCTCGTCCCCGGCTTCCCGCCCAGACACTCGTCCACTACCGCTATCTGTTCTTCGACGGTAGCGGGGCCCGTCGCTTGACTGCCGCTCTCCACATCAGCCGCTCGGCTAGCACAGAGCTCATCCATCTTCCTCTTGACCGCTGCCTGTAAAAAATACCATATTAAGTTAGTTTGTGTTTGTATAGTTATAAATTGTAAATAAATAAAATCAGAAGCTAAAAACTAGGAATTCTTGCATCTAACTCGTCAGGAAACTCACCACTTTCTCCTGCGCATTCTGCGATCGCGCATAAACATCGCAGACTGTCTGAAGTATAGGCGCCAAACTGCCTTTCGCCTCATTCGCAACGACCCGGTAGCTATAAGGAGTCGTGCCAGAGTGGTGGTTGACTGCACACCCCTTCTCCTTTGCTTTGTTCCGGTTTGCGGCGTTCCGGGAACACATCCTCTGCAAAAATATGCACGATCTATTACAATCAAAATCTATTATATGAAATTTAAAAACCTCTAATTACTTTCCGTTACCTTATAATCGTCGTCCTCAAAGTGAACTTTGAGGTACTCCCACTGCTCGGGTCGGTGGATGAACTCTGCAGGCGTCGCCTTTGACACTTCGACGTAGTGTGTGTGGCAGTCGTACTTCCAGTCCTTGTAAATCTTGGCAGCGGTCTCGTCGATGTATCTCCACACGCCTACCTCGGTGGGAGGGAGGTCGTAGAACATCTAGTAAAAAAACATTTCAAAGAAATCATTAGAAATAACATATTTCAATATATATAACTGAAAGATAAGCATTTGAAATTATTATGAACTTTTGTTTTACCTCCAGATAAGTGGTCAGTGCATCTCGGTGCTCCTCAGCCAGCTCAGCATATGAAGGCGTAAGCATGGACACTTTGCTCCGGATGGCGCTCCCGATGTCTCGGGACATCAAAGTCCTCCACTTCAAGAGGCTCGGACCCCTGTGCCGTTCCGAGTAGTCAACCTTCAGAGGTTTCCCGCCGTTCAGCGACACCAAATATAGGGTCTTCATACTGGTTATGATGCCAGGCTTGTCCGGGTTCCGTCCATTCACCTTCTGACCCGTTGCCATATCAACAAGCTCTGTCATATTAGAACAACCAAAAACACATGCATTAAACAGAAAGACACATGAGAATTTAACTAGGGTATGCATATGCTAACTAAATTCAAAGCATTATTAGCAAAAGCTGGAGGGCCAAAAGATTAAGATTTAAAACTCGTCGCTTAAATTAATCAAAGGAAGGGAAGGAATATTAGAAAGAGGTCACTGTATATAAGCTGATCACAAACTGCTGCATTGCCGGCCTGCTTTATATTATGTATTCAGAAATTGGATGTCTTCCTATAGTTTCTTAGAGTCTTCAGATTAAGTTACAAGAAAATAAAAAACAGAGTCACTCTCCTAGTCACCACTTATGACTTGGTCTTATTATGCAAGACGGCATATAACCCAGTCATTATTAGCACATGTTCTTATTAGTTTTCCTTACTTGTTTAATTCATATTATAGCACTATTATTCAGAGCCCTAAAGCCTCCAGTTGGTGAGGTTGTTATGGAGAAAGCTACAGCAACGGAGAGTTGCAAATATCATGATCAAATGAGGAGAAGCTCAAATTAAAATTGTCATACCAGAAATATTTTACAGGTTTGTGATTTGGTTTTATGTGCTGTGAGCATGAGGAGTACGTACTCGTTTAACTTTCTGCATAAAGCCAACATATATGGTTCACAACATATATTTCTACTTGCAGCCTAAACTAATTACATATTCTATATGAACAAATCAACCCAATAACAATATGGAAGTGCGCATGGCATCCCTACAAATATCTTAAGCCCCTATTTAGATATTTCTACTTGCAGCCTAAACTAATTAGATTAATTAGTTTTCTTTGTGTGAGTTGGTATTGCTATGTGTATTGAAGGTTATGAAACACTATATTAGGTTAAGGGAAAGTGATTATTTCTATGTTGTCAAGTGTTATATTTAGGGTGCATGAATAAATCTCGAAAAAACAATATAGTACGACAAGGAAAAGGAGTATTAACCTGGTTTCTGATCATTGATAGAGGAAACTAAGAAATATGAACTACATATTATAATCATACTCCAACCAATCATAACCAGTCATTGTGATTTGGTGGTATTAAGCTGCATCATAATAGGAGTGGATGCTAGATTTAAGGTACTGTAAAACAGATAGATACTCTAGTAGGCAGAACTTGGATATTTCTGAGCATTGGATCATTTCAGTAAGGAGAAATAAGATGAAACAGAACGTTCCTTTGTTTTTGTAAAACTGGTGGTTTTAAGAAAATGTGAGCTGTGTTGGGTGTTAAAATTTAGGAGTGTGGTGAACTCTATTATATGTCATTCTAACTTACTTAAAACTACAATACATTTTGTCATCTCAAAGGCATTTGATTAATTACAAAATTAATTAAACAACCAAAGGTACAGTTAACTTTCAAGAGGCTAGGCCAAGGAAAAGTTTACTACTGAGCTTCAAGTTGTACTAGTTTTTAAATGATATGCAAGTTTTGTACTATTAGTAGAAGCCTCCCAAAGGGGTTCATTATTTATTTAGTTAGTTTTATAATCTAATATGGACCTAGGAATTCAGTTTAGACAAAATTGAGTGGGTACATACGTATTATATGTCCAATTGAAACAGCAGCATGATTACAATTCAATCTGGGTTGAGTGTGATTGAGGTGCCTAATTTGTTCTTAATTAGCTAAAACCACTTGTCTTTATTTGAATGCCTGCATAAATATGGCAGGGACCGGCCAACAGATTAATTAGGAACCCATCTATTTGCATATATACATGGTTTTTTCGATCTGATATCATCATATCATTCATACGTATAGGAAAGAAAAACGTAATTTTTAAGAGTGTATATCATCATATCATCATATCATTCATACATATATCTGCCTAATTTCACAATATGAAATCCGAAATGTGGCACAATCACTCACCTGGCTCCTGAGGACCCCTCTTGGTCCTAATGCTGAGGGGAGGAGCATCCTCGCCTACCACACCGGCTGCTCCTCCAGCGGCACCACCACTGCCACCGCTACCGCCATCGCGGCCGCCGCTCCCCAGGTCAGCGCCACCTCCACTAGCCCCCACACCCGCCGAAGGATTGGTTTCGGCCAGAGACGGGATGGGAACCATCGTCCCCGCCTCTGGCGCCGTCCTGGCCGATTCCGCCGCCACTGTCGCCGTCGCCTGCGCCGCCGCAGCAGCCATTTGAGCGGCAACTTCCGCCGCCTTCCTCTCTCTTCTCGCCTCCATCTCCTTCTTCCTCTTCTGGGCACTAGAACCGGGTGCCATCCTTGAATCGAAGGGTTAGGGGTGAATTTAGGGTTTAGGGGTTTGAGAGAGATGAACTGATTTCGGTGAGAAGGGGGTTTTTGGCGGGAAGGGGGTTTGGGTTTATCAATGGGAAGAAGAAGAAGAAGGGATTTGGGTTTCGGGTTGTAAGAGAATTCAAAATTTGGGATTTGGGGGGAAGAAGCATCAGTTGGCGCTACTGAAGAAGGAGCAAAGTCTCGGTTCATTTAATCAGATACGAAGCGACGAATATAGACAAACGTCGTCGCTTCGAATACTAACCAACAAAACAAGTCCAAATATCGTCGCTTCACATTTACGTTTGCGACGAATATCAAACATCGTCGCTTCTAAAAACAGAGGCGACGAAGTTGGACCTCTCTACATTACCTAGTGGGTTACAACTTCGTCGCTTCAGATAATATGAAGCGACGAAGTTGTAAGCCACTAGGTAATGTAGGGAGGTCTAACTTCATCGCTTCAGTTTTCCGAAGCGACGAAGTTTCACAAAAATGGTCGCAACACTTTTTGAAGCGACAAGTATTGTGCAATATTCGTCCCTTCAAGTTGACTGAACAGATTAGTTTTGTTTATATGCATTTGTTTTTATTTAATTAGAATATTGTAAATATTGTTCAAAATTACAACACGGCCAGCATATCATCATTATCATATTACAACATGTACCAAAATTAACTAGTAGTCTTCCTCTTCGTCGTCTCCGCCATCATCGTCTTCATCTTCCTCTTCTTCTTCCTCATCGAATTCATCGCCACTGTCATCTTCCTCACCGTTTGATTCTTCATTCTGTTCGTGTACTTCTAAATCGAGTTGGAGATTAGATGCATCAATATGGTAAAATTGTATTGACTCTACTGTGTCCTCTTGGTAAGGCTTTGTGATTTGATTCCCTGAAGGAGGCATGTTGTCTTCTGTTGCAAGTACTTCGGCACTGTATACATTTCAACGCGACATTTCTTGCACCACCTTCCAAGCACCACCCGTCGCATGATCGTCCAAGTAGAACACTAGTTTAGTCTTCACAGCAAGACAAAATGGTGAACTCTCATAGTAACTAGTGTTAGTATGCACCGATATCAGACCATGATCTACCTTGACGGTGTCAATTTCTTCGTCATCCTGATCGTCAGTGGTGTTGTGCCATATAACTTTGAAAAATACGACCGACAAATTGTCTGGATAACATACCTCGACTACATAGTCAAGATGGCCATAGAAGTGTTGAGACAGGTTTCCAAGCTTCATGCTTAACATCACCCCGCTATTTTGAGTCACGAGCATTTGATCTCTATCGAATGAGACATACTTGATACCGTTCACGTAGCACGCCTTATAAATCCGAGTAAATTGCGGACCTCGAGCCAATGACCATATTGCCTTGTTAAAATTAGGGTCCTGAGCATCATATATTCTCTTGGCCTGAAAAATAAATTGTGTTAATTCTACACTATTCAGTTTTCGTAGAGAATTTTAAGAACCATATATTCAGTTTTCGTACAAATTTTAAGAACCATGGATGGAAACTCCTCCTTCAATGGCGCTGGTCGTAATCGTCACCATATTTCGCCGTGTATAGCTACAAATGAGCGTCCATGTAATATTGAGCTTCTTCTGTATCCGTCAAAATTATCCAGTGAGCCTCAGCCGTTTGCTCCTCTGTTAACCTGATATTTCTGGTGGTATCCATAATACACGGTTGAACTAACTGAGAAACAGAACTAATATTCCATATTGGGAGATTGGGCTCTTCGTGTTCTTCCAATTGCAGATACGACTTACAGTACGTCACCGACTCCCATGATATGTACCTTTCTGCAATACTCCCCTCCGGGTAATGTGTATTACTCATTGACTGTTTATAGTCACCTAATTGCCTGTAAAATGATGAATATGATTACTGCATATATAAGGTCGATACCAATTTATTTTGGACATTAAGAAATATATTTGATTAGTGCATATACCTTTCCGTCGGATACATCCATGTAAAATGTACTGGGCCTGTAAGCATAACTTGTTCGGGAAGGTGAACCATGAGATGAACCATAGAGGTGAAGAAATGTGGAGGAAAAATCAACTCCAAATTGCAGAGAATGATCACAATCTCATCTTTCATCTGTTGGACATCGGTCTTCTTCAACTCCCCAGCACATAATTTTCGAAACCAATTTGACAATGCTATCAATGGCTTCACGACGTTATTCGGCAAAAATCCTCGGATAACCACTGGAAGAAGACGTTGAAGCAGGACATGGCAATCATGCGTCTTCAACCCATAGAACTTTTTCTCGGATAGTTTCACCTTATTTCTCAAACTTCCCGCATAGTCAAGTGGATACCTAACACCGCGAAACCATTCGAATACTTCTTCAAGACGATCCTCTTCAACTAAAAAGGGTGCATGAGGAACCTTTCCCGTCCTCTTTTCAGCTTCTGAACACCACTGACTTTTGTGTATTCCCCTCTTCTGCAACGCTTCGCGAGCCCTTGGACCATCCTTGGTCTTCCCTTCAATTGAAAGAATGGTGGCCAGGATATTGTCACCCACGTTCTTTTCAATGTGCATGACATCTAAACAGTACCTGTGTAACAACGACGACCAATAGGGAAGCATCCAAAATACGCTCTCGTGGGGTCCAACATTGTATGTTGTGTGCTGAGTAAGGGAGATGAAAATCTGGATGCTGGCTAAGAGTGGCGTAATTGTGTGACCTAATTTCCTCCAAAATTTCATCCTCGTCCTTATGAGCTGGTCTTTCTCGCCACTCTGGCTTCCCGTTAAATGCCAAACTGGATCGCATTGGTGAATTCTCGTCAAGCCATTTCTGATGTCCTTCATAAACGATTCTCCCACAAATATGCTCCGCCGTAAGCTCATGTAGACAAATTGGACATGCCTTGTACCCTTTCACTGTTGAGCCTGCAAGCATCCCTAAAGCAGGAAAGTCACTTATCGTACACATCAGCGCTACCTTCATCATGAATACATCATTGTCCACTCTGTCAAAAGTAGGGACTCCATTTTCCCACAAATCTTTGAGCTCGTCGATCAATGGACGAATGAGTACACTAAGGCACTTTCCTGGAGATTTAGGGCCAGGAATAAACACGGCCATCATATTATATTCCTTCCTCATACACATATTAGGGGGTAGATTATATGGCATCACAACCACGGGCCACGTACTATGCTGGGTTGTCATTGTTCCAAATGGACTGAAACCATCAGTTGCCACTCCAAGCCGCACATTTCTTCCCTTAATGTCGTCGAAACCTGGAAATGTCTTGTTAAAATGTTGCCATGATTCTCCATCAGATGGGTGCCGGAGGGTACTTTCATCTTGTCGCCTCTCCTTATGCCATCGCATATGCTTTGCTGTGTGTGGGGACATAAATAGGCGTTTCAACTTTAGAGTGATAGGGAAATACCATATTATCTTTTTTGGAAGGTCATCCGTATCTGTCTTATATCTTTGAGTACCACATATTGGACAAGTCCTACGAGTTTTATTTGCAGCCCCCCTGAATAGGTAACAGTTGAACTCACAAACATGAATTTTTTCATATCCAAGGGAAATATCATTGATGATTTTTTTAATTCTCGAATAACTCACAGGAAAATTATTGACTTTAAAAAACTTATGCACCCATTTACATAATTTATCAATACTCGTATCCGACCATCCGTTTTCAACTTTAATTTCCATTGCATGTAATGTGGCACTTAATACAGTTTCTTCACTCCCTTCATACAATGGGGTTTGAGACTCCTTTAAAAGCCTTTCATACTTAGCATAATCATCATCTACCATGTCATTGAACTGAACTTCAGCGTTTTCTTCAACGACATTATGCGGTGCATCTGCATGGTATCCAGGATAGTATGGAAATACATCTTGTATAATCTCCACAGGCGGGATCACTGAAGGACCGGCAACACTGGAAGCCTGGACTCTGTCTTGAAGCCACTGTCTCCGTTTACTGATCATTGCCGGTTGACCAGAAACTTCCCCGTGTAGGTGCCAAACTGTGTAAGTCGGATCCAAACCATGGTGCAAGCAATGATGATAAATTTCTATGAGTTTCTTATAATAAGGACCATTTCTGCAAACTGCACACGGACAAGGGAGAAATTCGATTCCAGCAGTGCGAGCGGTCACAAAATTGATAAAGTTAACTAAGCCTGTGCTGTAATCAGGGTGTGTAAAGTGAAGTTTCATCCAAGATTTGTCGGGGACATCATCCATGTTTCCTGTCATAACATAAACAAACAATATGCATAAGGTTAGCACACAATATTTATGATACAATCAAAACCTGTCCCAACACTTCTTCTCCTTATGCCTCCGGGTTGGGTCCTATCCCCTTCAGGCGAACACGAGTTTGTTGATCTTTTTGCTATTCATGTGGTTTCAGCTACAGTTTTGGGAAATTTCGGCAGCATCTCCCTACAGTTCTTCAAGTACACAAAAATCTAAACAACCTAATTTGCACTCGAGGAACATTGTAGAGAGACAATGTCGAAACTATATCCCAAAACGTAAACTTAAACCACATGAATAACAAAAGGATCAACAAACTTGTGTTCGCCTAAAGTGTCCAAAAATGGGACAATTCGAGAATCAACAACTCATCTCGATCAACTAGATGCGTTGTTGATTCTCAAACGGGAGTTCTAAGCTGATAAACACCACAATTATATATAATACGAAACAATAAATTTACACACGGCACCACACTCCCTCACTAAGCCACTCGCATGTTTCAGAAACCCTAATTACCACAATCCACACACAACATAAACAAATTACATCGTAAAATTTTAATTTCACTACATTTCACTCTTTCACAAAATTTCATTTTCACTATATTTGGATTTAACTAAATTTTACGATTTCACTAAATAAAGCTGAAATTCAATTTCATTAACTTTCCCAATTTCACTAAATTTCCCCATTTCACCCAATTTCACTAAAATTCAATTTCACAAAATATAACAATTTCACAAATTAACTAACATAATCTCAATTTCACCAAAATCAACACCGACTCCATCAAATATTCAAACACCCAACACTAAAAACAACACAAAACACATTATAAACCAAATCCAACTCAAGAAATCAAACACTAAATTCAACCAATCAAACCAAAATATGGTGATTACAATGAAGATGACAGATTATACTAACCTACAAAGCAATTGGAAGAGAACACCCAAACTTCCGGACCCCGAAATTGACGAAATCAGCAGTTTTGGAGATTTTTCGCAGCTGCTACAGTGTTTTGACGAATGTTTTTGACCTTCTGTGTTCTGTCTAAGTTGAGGGCTTTATAGCATATTTCAAAAGTTGAAGCGACGAAGATTGATCAAAATCCGTCGCTTCGTTTATTATGATGCGACGACTTTTAAAAACTCGTCGCTACATTTTCCAAATCCTGTTTCTCTTACGATCCGAGGCGACCTGAAACCATTATTCGTCGCTCTTTTTTTTTCAAGCGACGATTTTGATCAGTCAGCGTCGCTCAATTTTTTCGAAGCGACCATTTATATATTCGTCTCTTCGGAGTGTTGAGGCGACAAAGTTTGATTTCCCCATTTCAATATTGGTCGCTTCAGTCCTTGATTATAAAAATTTTATGAGATTATACTTAAGTGTACAACTTTTCGAAGCAACTATATAAAAGAAGTAAAATTTTGAAAAACACTGTGAAATAATATTTGATCTTTATGATGAAATACAGTTATGGTAAAAAAATCACTTAAATCCGACAAAGTTAGAGCCCCGATCGACGCGGTCAACCTTATTTAAACTTATTTCTCTCTATGGGGAACCATAGTATCGGGAGGTAAAAGTTATCAAATTTTTACATGGCTGATTACTTCTCATTTATTTGAGAGTTTAATGTTTAGAAGAGTCGACGAAACAAGGTCATCTAAAGATACGTAATAGCGTTTTCGTCTGATAAGTTTTATGAAAATATGGTTGACCAGATTTTAAAACATGAAGCGACGACTATTGATCAAAACTCGTCGCTTATTTTCATATCTCAGCGACGAATATTGACGAAGGTTATCAACTTCATCGCTTGAATTTTGAGTCGGCGACGAAGATTGAATTTTCGTCGCTAAAATTTACAAAACATTGTTCGTAGGCGACAACATACCAATATTCGTCGCTTCAATAATTTGTGAGCGACGACTATTGATCAAAAGTCGTCGCTCTCTTTTTCTGAAGCGACAAGTCCAATATCGGTCGCTTCAATGTGTTGAGGCGACGAAGTTTGATTTTTCCGTTTCAATCTTCGTCGCTTCAGACCTGTTTTCCAGTAGTGGGATGCTAAATGGAGGTATCCATTTTCCTTTCAAAGAGATCATGGATACTAAATTCTTATGTAATTGATTACGTAACACGTATTAATCTTAGTAATTAATGGCGGTGACAAACTTAAATATTAGAGTCCTTTTAGTGAGGGGTCTCTTTTTTGGGGTCTAAAAAGGGGTATCAAAACACCATTGGATTTTATTTTTTTAATGATTTTGGGTGATTGGGATTAAGTCAAACAATTCAACATTTTCTGACAAATCTAAACCGTTCGAGGTCATTAAAAATAAATCAACATTTTGAATACCTTAACGATCACTAAATTTTCTGAAAATTTGTATTCATGATCTACTGATCATATAGCTCCTCAACTGGAAGATGTAGTTTGGTGATCGAAAAGTTTGTCAAAAGATCTATTCATTTTTTAGACAGAAAAAAAGAGATCTCTCACTAGAATGGCCCTACTTAATTAAATAGATGGAGATTTGGGTAAATTTTCTCTCAACTGCTTACATAGCATTCAAAAAGGCCAACTCGAACTAAATACCATTTTTTAAGCTCCACATTAATTTTCATACATTATCCAGGTCATACAACAAAATTGGCCCAACCAAAAACTGATCGAAGTCACATTTTGTAGCATTATACAAAAGTTGCAATCAATTTCAGGTCCAAATATCATGACAAAACCGGTCCAAGAGTTGCTCAACCACTCAATGTAAGCATTCACTTAATTTCTCTTTTTTCTTTGTGTTGTTAGTTCTTTTAATTACACTAAATTCTGAATTACAGTGAGTCTCGAAGGTTTTTTACCCCGAGCACCGAATAAACAAGAAGGGTTAGGGAGGTTAAAAGGTCATGGCTTATAGTTCTTGTTGGTTCTATAGTATGTACGGTTCATCGGAGGTAAGTGGAAAACAATTTATATTTACCACCGATATTTTTCATGGTTATAAATTAATTTTATTATTTAAAGTTTTTACATTCTCAAAAAAAAAAAACGTACATTAGCATTCAAAACAATAATAATCAATTTTTAGTATAATACATGACTTTTTGAAAATAAAAATATTTACTATAATCATTTTAGTCATTATTGTAGAACTAGTAGGGCTCTACTCTTCTTTATTAACGAAACGGACCCCCTCCCTATAAAATACTATTTACAGTCCCAGCAAGCCGCAGTAGTACGTTTTCTAGGGTTTCTAGCTTTGCACTGTTCGTTCAGCGTTGATCGCTATAGGAAACTTACCGTGACGGATCCCTCCGGCCAGAAACCTCGTTTAGACAATATTGATATCTTTTCTGTGATCCTGTCATGGCTTCCGGCTAAATCCTTACTTCGATTTCGGTGTGTATGCCAGTCATGGCTTCATCTAATCTCCACTTCTTATTTTATTGAAAGACACCTCAGCCATGCCGGCATAGACAGTAGCAGAGAGTTGAGGTTGCTCTTTCGACATGATCCTCTCAACTTCATAGACTCCAAATTCCCCATTAGTGGTAACAATAGTCCTGCTTATGAAGCCAGATACTTGAAAGACCAACCTTCTGTACGTACTTCAACATCTTCTTTGCTTCGGTTTGTTGGTTCCTGCAATGGCTTGCTATGTCTAGGAGATAGAGGTGAAAACATCTTGAACCCCTTATTATGGAACCCTTGTACGAGAGAAACATTCCGGTTACCAGAACAACCTTCAATTTTGGATCGTGTCCAGCGTTTTATCCTATGTTCTATGGATTCGGTTATGATCCCACCACCCAAGATTACAAGTTCATAGTAGGCTACAAGTGTTAAGTGTATAATCGGTCTAAAAAGACATGTACTAAATGGAGGATATTCGGTTACCAAAATAGTGGTCTTCACTCTGAAAACGAATTCATGGAGGATCGTTGAGGTCCTCAACAGGGATGTTCAGGTGTTCGGGGAAGGATCGATGTTTAGTAAACAGAGCTCTGCACTGGTTAGAGGAAGGGCATAAGGTCTCAACTTTGAGATCATGTCTTTTGATTTAGCAGAGGACAAGTTTCAAGAGGTTGTGCCATTAAATTTGCTCAGTCTGCATGTGTACCCAGGAGGGTATCGGCTCTTCATATATATCAAGAAGAACTGTAGGCATTGGGGTGACTAATGGAAATCGTCTCTTTGTATATATGTACAATATCGTCAATGGTTTGCATGATAAAGGTATTGCAATGACAATATGTACCACAGTGGTACAGTTCACATATAGAGGGCATCGATTGCTTTTTGATCTCCTTCTGGAGTTGCATGTGAGATCTCCCTTATTTTTTGGATGCGAGTTGCATTTGGGATTACATATTCTGATTTTTTCTGAGGCATGATTTGATTAGAAACCACTGCGAGTTGTAGTTATAATAGTGCACAAAAATTCATGTGCGTAAGCTTGGCTATTATGTCAATGCTCACAAGCTTCCTTCATATTCAGCTGCACCCATCATTATTTCAACTGTTTCTTGTTATATACTATCTAGATTTTTTGTAAATGTTAAAGTTCATCTTTCATATCAGATGTACATAAGGACTCCTAAAATGGTATGTAAAGCTATATTTAACACCAATTCAAACAAAGAATCAGGATTAGCTACCAAATTCAGTGAAGCAGCTTGAGAAGCACCAAGGAGGAAAAGATGAAAGGGAGAATCGAGTTGTTGTGCAGACCTGAAATACATGAACAAATGAATGTGATTTTCTCTAGTGTTGCTAACAAACTATCACATAAAAGTACAAACTAAAGAGCACCAGTACTGTCCCTTAAAAATTTGCATCAGACTTCCCTCCATGCACTCAAAATAACAATCATCCATGTACCTTATAAGCATTCTTATTGATTGACAGACTGTTTATTAAATGATGTGCATATGCTTTTCTGAGTATTGGTGACAAAGCTTCTATGTAATTTTGTACCTCAGAATTAGCTCGGTCAAGTTCAAACAAATGCTATCACTAGCTACCTAATGAAATTAACATAATTAACTTTAGTATGAACTATGAACTACAAAAGTCAAAACATGTCAATGAATACTGCATTGAAAATCAGCCCTACACAAAATGCAGTTGCCAGCTTCTATATTGTTGGTGTGATAGACTGTTGTTCTACCATAGCAATGAAGATGAAACTACATACCACCTTGTGCAGATGTTGCTTTGGGTACTGCTGGGATTTTGTTAGTTGCAACTCCATCAGTTTAAGAAACAAGTCAATGGAAAACCAGGCAAAAAAATGTGGCAGGTAAACGAACCACAGGAATCATAGGAATTCAACTGTCTAAGGTGAACATCATAGCATACTGTAATGAACAAAAATATTATATTTTTAGCATACTTCTGTTGCAGGAAAATGGAGGTTCGGAAAATGAAGAGGGCCACGGAGCTGCAATGTTGTCATTAAGATCACAAATGAAGCTGACTCCCGAAGTTTGGTCAAATGTTGCATCTGAAGGCAGGCTTGGCAGAAGGCAGCCATACTCTAAAAGATAGAAAGAAAAATGAAAATTTAAGGGATCGTGGGAAGGTAATTATCGAATATAGGAAATTAATTTTCTATCTAAATCCTATAAATAAGGGACAAGGCCACAGTAAAACTAGCACAGAATCATTTGCAAAAACGTGATAAAGCGAAAGTCATAACATAGGAACTAACAGATGAGAGTTATCAACTAATAAGAACATAAAAGGCTACCTTGTGATCCAACTGATGCATCCAATTAGTAAAGTCCACCATCATGTATGATAGGTCAGAAACGAAAACAATGATCAGTAACAATTTTCCCAACAAAGTTGAAAGAGGCCGGATAAAAGACGTACCAATCCTTAATTCATTTGGCTGAATATAGCAAAACAAACCTTGAAGAGAGAAGTCCTTGAGGTTTATGTGACAAAGTTGATAAACATTATTGGATACGTTAGCTCTCTGCAACTTCACTCCAAGTGATGCAGCACAATTCAAGGCCTGCAAGTTTGTAATAAAGATCTGCTCTTGCAACTGGGAAACATAACTATCCATTGCTTTGCAACAGGCAGCCTGGCTTGTTATCGTATTTGCAATTCTTTCACAACACGAGTCATGTTGGGAAAAACAAGAGGACATACTGAACCAGATGTCCAGACCAGAAAACAACAATAAAGATGTTCAAGTCAGCATAACGTCTGTACAAATCTGTCCTCTACCTAACAATGGAATGCTGTGAAATATAACTAAGCATTCTCAAAGTGGTTATTAAATACATAATATGCTACAAAATTACTATATTTGTTCCACTTAAGGCTTAACTTTATTTACCTTGCAATTTGAAAGTCCTCTAAGGACCCTATTTGCAGAAGAAGGATCAAGGTTACTCGCTAACCGTCGCAGCACAATATTCTTACAATCATCTACCCTGGTTGATTGTTCATGTACGGCATGGACACCTTCCAAATTTGCAGCAATACCAATTTCAGCAAGTTGTCTAGCAGCATATATTATGGCAGTTTGGCAAACTTCCTGACAACACTCATTGACAGGATCAAATTTTTGGCAAGCAGCAAGTAGTTTTGTAGAATCCACAATGCTCTCAAACGCATCGACATCAGTAACAGGGCAAGAGGCTTCTGTGAGGTTCTCTGGTTGAATTGAGCATATCTTTTGAATAGTCTTATTGGCTCCTTGACTCTCGAGGATCTTCTCAACATCTGAAAGGCAGTGCTTTGGATGAGTTATATTCAAAGAGAGCATCCTAGAGTATTTACTGGAGTGCCCTATAAGAGTCGTCAAGGTGGCCTCAAGTTGAGGACAGCACACTACATTAGCCAATACAGGCGCAAAAAAGGCCCAGCAGTCAGTTGCTGTTTTGCTCATCATATCACTGGCAGCTGTAAAATTCAATGCACAGAGTCCTGAAATAGATAAAGTGAGCCATTAATTAGTGTAGCTTGTATTTTCTGCATTTTCCATCACTGATAAGTTTCCTATATATTAAGAATCTTCACAGAATTCTTTCAGAACATGCAGTGACGTGGAATTTTGTTCATTTATTTTACTTATCACACCATGAAAATGTATATCTATATGAAATGAACAACTGGAAAACGCATCGTATTAGAATTGCTAGAAGACTTTTCAACATATCATCAACAGACTCTCCCAATCTGTGATTTATTTCCTTGTACAAGTATTTGAGACACTACTGCAACAATGTACCACGGTAAGCACATGTACCTCATACCTGACAACGTCGGAATGCTATCATATGTGAATGGTGTCAATGGTGAAGGCGCTAATGAAAGCAGAAAAGGTTGAGGGTTCACACTGGAAGACATATCAGGAGCAATTGCCTCCACATCGCCAACTAACCCACAATGGGACTCATATACACCTGCACAGATGTTTAACATAAGCAAAAGTAGGAAAATATAACCCCAGCTTACTCAGAGAGCAACACAGTCTTATACTCTTATTAGTTATTATACATGAGCAGTCCTTTAAACTAACACTACCATCATGTCAAATTGCCCATGAATACAACCCTACGAAAATCGAAGCTTAATCCAATGCACTGATCCCATATGACAATGTAGCCATAAAAGCCAGTAGTTCTCCAACACAGACGTTATTCACAATAACCCAAATAAAAACTGAAAGAGAAAATTTCAAAAACGCTGGTAGAAACATGAAAATTTTCAACTGGGGAAAATATTAATCCTTAATGCTTAATGCTTAATGCTGACCCAAGAATCATGCTTATATACCACAAACCCAGTTCATAAAATTTGGTGAATTCACAGAAAAAGATGGGAAATTTAGTGAAGGCCAAAAGAACAAAAGTACAACTAGAGAAACAAATGAGCCACAAGGGACTTACAGAGAGTGAAAAGCAAAGTAAGAGTAAGCAGGTTTAGACCAAAAGAGACCATTTGCCTCATTGCTTCAGTGAATCAAGAACAGACTTCTGAGCTTTAACATCTGAGAATAACATTCAGAGCTGATTTTAGAGTGTGAAGAAGCAAAGTGGGGTTTAGTGTGAATGAATAGAAATGGGGGTTTCTGTAATGTCAGAGCCAATCACGTGCCGGGAATGCAAGGATTTAAGAGCAGGCACGTGAGGGGTTGCTTTGCGTTTTATATGTTATGTTTCCCATGGCGAGGCTGTAAATGAGAATACACACATGGGTAAAACTGTCTTTCAGTAACATTTTCCGATCGTCTCCTGTGCGTTTCCGGACATATCTGGTGCGTATCCAACAATAAACCAAGTTTTTCATATCCCTTCACCCAAGGATACGCTTGGAAACGCGCCGAAAAATGTCTGAAACGCGCCAGAAACTATCTTCAAATATTTCGGTGAAATGACAATTATGCCCCTACGTATGTCTAAACGCTGAAGGCAGTTTAGTGGAACAAGGAGGCTTTTGACCCGTCCGATGCGGCAGAGAAAGGAGATTAGAGTCGTCTGATATGAGGAAGTTTAAGAGCATTTTCTTGAGATACATTTCTCAATATCTGGGCTGGTGTGATTGGGCTCCCGGACTGCGTTGCAACACACTATTAATGGTAGCCCATTAGTTATATATATTTTTTTTAATCGGAAGTGAAGAAATTTTTATTCAGTAAGCAGTATAAAGATAACATACCCATAAGACCGACAATAAAAGCTATCTCTTATGACTCACCAACCTATACTAGGCTGAAAGAGCCAAAAATACACTTACATTTTTTTTTTTGAATCGGAAGTGAAGAAATTTTTATTCAGTAAGCAGTATAAAGATAACACACCCATAAGACCGACAATAAGAGCTATCTCTTATGACTCACCAACCTATAGTAGGCTGAAAGAGCCAAAAATACACTTACATTTTCATCTCAGATAAAGCACAAAAGATTTCAGTGTTATAATACTTAGTAGCAAAAATAAAAGGTAACAACCAAGTACGCTAACACTGTGACTAAATTCAAATTCAATCCAATTTAGCAGGAGGAGGCTCCTGTCCCACCGAAATACATGTCTCCATAAATGCTCCTTCGTCAACACACATCAACATCGCCTTCCCCCCTATATCGTCACCGATGTTGAGATTTATCACACAACGACCAAAGTCGGATTCACTAGGGTCAGATTTGAAGCAACTTCTCACCGCTGAGTCAAAACCCATCCCTTCCATATCGAAGCCAACCTTCGTGGCATCAGTAACAAAATAAGAGAGATATTGTCGGGCCCAAAGTGAATCCCAGACAGCCCAAAAAAGAATTGCTATGGGTCCCCCACCCATCTTCGCAGCCACGTCGTCGCCGACCGCCAGCGAACCACCACTATTGCTGCCACCGCCCGCAACGCTCGAACCAGCAAGAGGGTTTCCAGTCCACGCAGAGAGACCAGAGCCCGACACCAAAACTCTAGATCTTGTCTCGTCGATGCCAACTAGAAGTTTCGAACCCGAGACGAGAATATCTCCGCCGTCAATATCAACAAGTAGGATTCCTTTCATCTGTAGTGACAGATCCGACCTCCATAACCGCCGCACCATAGACCACCCAATCAATATCTCAACCTCGGCACCGTCGCAAAGAAGGATTGGATCTGAAACCGATTTAAACAAGGCCTGATGCGAAAGGCTACCATCCCCACCAAAAGCCTTCAAAGACCCCAAAGTATCAAGACCAACAAAATAGCAGCACATCAAGTCTAACAAGCCAAAACCCTCATGTCCAACCGAGAGAGAAGGATAATGAATCTTCATCCGAAAAGTCGGGATTTCACCGTTGCCGGTATAGTCCGCCTGTTGAGACACCACGCCGCTCGTCCGCAGCGCACAAGAACGCCATCCAAGCATCTCAGCAATGGAGAGTTGGTCGATTTGGAAAGATTTGGGAAAATTTTGCTGCGACGAAACCCTAAACTAGTTTAGGAAGAGCGGCAGTAGGTAGGGTTTTAGCCCATTAGTTATATTAATTTGCTTTCAATTTTTCAAACTATATTGCAACTTTTTTTGTGTGTGTGTGCATTCTTCGAAAAACCGAAATGGTGACGGTGAATAATGATGAAGTTGGAATGAGCTTATTCTCCATTTTTGTCAAATGGTCACTGCGCACAATTTATCAACTGATTGCTTGAAAAACATTATTATTCTTCTTCTTTTTTCTAGAATGAAATGAAACAAGGTTATCATTCAAATAGTGTTCTTATACACTTTTCCTCTTGAAACTAAACAATATAAAAAAGTTCTCGCGGTATTCTTGGTCATCTAACATTAGATTTACTATCAAACATTGAGAGACATTTGATTTCTAGCTTTAATACTAAATTAAAGAGTGATAAATTAATCATGTATCCTTGAAGTCATGTAGAGGAAAAGAAATAGTACAAGTGAGCGAGGTCATAAAACGAAGTAAACAAAAGCTTACATGTTACACCATACATGCATATATATATATATATACCCTAAAATACAAGGACAGAAGTGTGAATTACAAGTCGGTGTCTCCATAGTCAAAGGCTCAAAGGCCATAAAACAATGCTCTCTCAATTCCAGGTTTTGGTGTGGTGGTTGTCTGCCATATATTATATATATATATATATATATATGCATGAAATGAAATCCTCCATTCCATGTGAGAGAATCATGATCTGTTATTGACGCGTAAAGGACCCTCTTCCTCAAATGCTTCAAGTTCAACCACCCTGAAATAATGGACGTCGTAATTCAAATGTATATAGTAACGACCCAGAGAAAAGTGATCCCACCACCACAGGCTCCTCCATGAAGAGCTTCTCTCCGACACAATTATTCACTATCCCAGTCCCCACCATGCTTTGCCATTACTAGGTTAATCTGCTAGTTCTTGCCCTTGACTTCAGTGACTTGCATTGGGATTTTTACAAAGTGCATGCTGATCTTTTTTCAAGTTGAGTTTGCGTGGGGATGGATCCTACGCGTCCCTACGTAAGCTGGATTTGTGTACAGCCTATGAAGTATGAAGCTTGTATCAAAACGTGTGTCGTGCATTAGTTCCATTCTTTTATATGATAATAGCAAAATGTTTGATCAAATGTCATGAGGACACAAAACTCGTTGTACGTATCGTTTAAAATTGGAAAGAAAAATTTATGAATCCGTCATTGCAATTCTGTCCTTATATTCGGAAAAAATGTCTCACAGATGTTCCGTACACGATCAAAAATCAAACTCAATATATATAACTCTAAAAGAAATCATGAATCCACAACTATATATCAACATTCAGAGAACCCTAACCCTCACAACAGTTCGATTAACAAGTCCTCATGTATAAACAGTCATGCACTAGCTGGTTCGCGATCGTAATTCGTGAATCATGATCATCATACAAACTACTGGAGCTTCTGATGACTCTTGAAACTTTAATTCGTTAGAAGAAACATGGACGGTTCAATTCCTACATCAGAATTAAGTTGTTCACTAAGCTAACCCAGTTCAATCTTGTTTGAAGCCAAATTGGGGAAGAGAAGCAGGCGTAGAATCAAACACATCTGGGTGAAACTGGAATATGTCTGACGTGCACGTATTGGATACACCGTGTTCGTGGCGGGTTCAGCACCCGGCGAACAGTCAGCACTGGTTTGTGGTTGCTGTGTTTCTGTGTTGTGCTTAGGCGTGCCAGCACCCTTGGAGCGGTGCCACTCGACTGCGTGCGACCCCCTCGGCGAGTCGCTTCGTCTGCTCCCAATTCGACTCTGACTTCCTGGTCAAGCGACTGTTACGCGGGCGCTGACTAAGCCGGCGTACAGGGCTCGAACAAGACCTGAATAGAACTCTCTACGAGGATTTTCTTCCCAACCCCTCGAGGATTGAGGATCTTACTCTGATCCGGAGAAGCAAAACAGAGCTGTTCCAAGACCACGGGTGTGTCACCGGAGTGACGACTCGATTGCCACCAGGGGTAGCGGACTGACAGACTCGATTGCCACCGGGGGTGGCGGACTGACTTGATAGACTCAGCAAACGCTCGGCACAAGTACGAGAGCGGATCAATCGTAGGAGGGCGGAGGAGGGTTGCGTGAGGCTCAGCAAATGCTCGGCGCAAGTACGAGATTAGATCGATCGTAAGAGGGCGGAGGAGGGTTGCGTGAGGCTCAGCAAATGCTCGGCGCAAGTACGAGGTTGAATCTGTCGTAGGGCGGAGGCGAGTTGCGTGAGTAGACCCAGCAAAGCGCTCGGCACAAGCACGAGATTAGATCGATCGTGGGGCGGAGGCGGGTTGCGTGAGTTGCTCCGGAGAGGCTTTGGCAAGTTAGCGTTGCGCTAGAACTTGTGGTTGTTTGTATTTGGTTGAGAACCTTTTCTTAGATGCCGGCAGATTCATATTTATACGACTCAAGGACCCCTAGGGCTGTCAACTCCAGCCCGGCGGATCCTTGAGATTCATTAGGAATGTCCTCCCCTACCCTGCTTCCCATCAAATCAGCAAAGATACTATCAGAGGTATAGTTGGTATTGAAGCTTCGAAGTTTGGAGCAACACGTCGTGACCTTGCTTGTTATGCTGCTGTTACTGTTCAACACTCATCATTGCGCAGTATGGCCGGTTCCCCTAAAAACCTCCCTAAAGCATGGTGCAGCGTGGCTTGTAGTTGTTAATGATTGATAGCCTAGCGTAGGTATTGAAATCATTGCTATATTGCTTCTCAATCTCAACAAATATCTTCGCTGATGGATTGCTACGAAACAACCCCAATCGGATTAGGAAGCAACCACGTTCTCCTTCCAACTCAACCTCCTTGGTTGAAGCGGGAAAGCACGATCTTAAAGGGTTTGACTCTGATCAAAACCCCTGCTGGACCTTGGGGCGAAAGCCCAATTGAAATAAATTCCAATTGTGGCCCAAACACACCGTACACTATTTGCGTCCATATCGAACCAGATCCGAGCATCGATCTCATGCATCGTCACCAGAATTGGCTACAGTTATCAGAATTAGCTAGATATGATAAGATTAATTAGGAATATAGTGGGAAAAGATCTTAGCTGGCCAGAGTTAAACTACCACATTTGTTTCCATACTGATTCCCGATTGATACCAACAAATGCGTACCGTCATGCATGTACAGTGAGGGCAAGCTAGATAGCTGCACCGTTTTGCTTAATTAGTAGTGATTAATTAGAAGGACTTAATTATACTACTAACTTGAGTATTATTGCAAATTTAAGCTAAACACACGCCTATAATCTTTATAATTAATATACATGTGAATCAGACTGGTTAGGAATCTTAGTCTAACAGAAACTTCATATATATTGGCAAAGCCAGCACTATATATAAGAATGGCCCCAAAGCTCTGTTTCTGGGTTGACCTAGAGTTTTTAAAACAAGGATAACAGTAACGTAGAGTCGAATGAAACAAACACATACTACTCGGTTTGGCTCTGCTATTTTGTATGAGAAAGCTTAATTAAATATAGAGAAGGTAGCTAGTGTTGGTCTGAAGCAATATTAGTTTATAATCTATCGCCACCTTGTGTTTTGAAATGCCCGGCGCAACAAACGCAGCTGCATGTGCTTTTACTCAACCTGCTTGTTTGGCCGCCTCTCTCTCTCTCTCTATAAATTGTTGAGCTTCATGTTACGACATCTCCTACTATCTCTCTCTGTGTTCCTCACTTTCTTTCCCAGATTTTCTGTGATTTCTATTGTTTGATTACATTAGTGTTCTTCTTTGTTTCATCTGATCTCAGAATGGGGAATTGCTTGATGAATAGTAATAGCAAGGTTTCGGCACAAGATCATGAGATTCATGAGACAACCGAAAAGGAAGCAGAAGCGATACAGCAGACAGTAGTTACTCCAATGTCGTCGAAGAAGAAGAAGACGGTGAGGTTTAATTTACAAGAAGATGAAGATGATGGTGGTCGAGGAATGAAGAATGGTACTCATGATGAGTCTAAAAGTGGAGCTGTCAGGATTAGACTAGTGGTGACTCAAGAAGAGTTGAAACAATTACTGGATTACAAGAATGATTCAATTTCAAACCGCTCTTCCGTGGAGCAATTGTTAAGTTCATTGAAATCAAGATCCGGAAGGAGGGTTTCCAAGGATCAAAGTGGAACAAATACAACTGATGGCGAAAGTTGGAGACCAGTTTTAGAGAGTATTTCAGAAGATCAGTATTGTTGATGAGTATTATCTCCCCTACTAATTGTAAAAATTAGTGTTGATTATATATGGTGTGGCTATAGTTAGTATGAGTCTGTATGTCAAATATCATACATATTTTATACTTTTTGAGCTAGAGTTAACCTCAAATTGGAAATTTGTTTACTTGATTCATTTGCATGTTTTCCCTAGAACTAAAATAAATGTCGATATATAGAATATCTGAGATCGACTTGGTATGTAAGAATCACAAATAACTAGTGCAAATTTTTATCAGCCCAGAAGTTCAATAATGCATACTGTGAACATGAGCTTCTAATCTCATCTTTCTTGCATGCTAGCAATACGATGGAGATCGATGGCATGTGATCAGAGTTGATAATACTATGAATTCGATTTTCAACCTTCAAACCACTTTACTGGAAATAATATTTGTTCCCAAAAAAACTTTCTAATTATGCAGTTCCTAACATATTATCATTTGATTTCTTTGCAACAATTTACTTTTTAAGATATTGGAGTAACCTAAAATATTGTAATTTCGTCATTTTGTTATTGGTGATTTGAAAATCCCGCTTGATTACTAGTAATTAAAGATGTTACATAAATAAGCGCTACTCTCTTTTCTCTCTAAAAAAAACCCTAGAGAGCGAAACACAGAAAAAGAAAAAAGAGCGAACCCTTCGACGGCACGCCTCTGTGGCGGCGTCGTCGGAAGGGGTAGAGTGGACCTAGTGTCCTAGAGTGGTTGTCCATGGAATAAATCCAGCCAAGGTGAAGGTTGTTTGATGGCTTCGTTGTCCAAACCGAGGAAAGGTCATGCCGGGGAAGATGAGATCGGGCACGGTGGCTTGAGGGTGAGGCGGAGGTCGATCTCCCCACGGGTGGGAGGCGGACAAAAGGAGGTGGAGGTCGTTTGCTGGAGCGCGGAGGGGATTTGAGGGGATCAGATCGGAGGGATTCCTTCAAGCCATCTGGTGGAAAAGGTTTGAATCTAGGTTTTTTTAGTTTTGCCTTTCATGGCTCGCTTTTGACATAGTCGAGAACTCCCGGTGAGTCATGCTTGTAATATAACCTATATTTCTTACATTAATGAATGTGACGCCCCCATGGATTCAAAAAAAAAAAACTTGGTGAGAAAAGTCTCACCAATGACATATGTATGACTTACATTCCATTTAATTTTGAAACAAGGAAGTATAATGTGTGTTCTGTGTATGTTTGAAGAAAAAAACAACTGAATATATTTGTCATGTGTGTATCTATACTAAGATTTTTGAACTAGATTTGAAATTAAAAAGTTGTTATTCATTCAGATGCTTTTGCTGAAATTTGGTGATTGATTGGTTCATTGCCGTCGTTTTCTTGCTAATGGGGGAGCAAATTTTCATTTTCCTATTTTAGAGTCCATGTGTAGTTGTGGTGCTTGAAAAGAAAAAATAACGGGGCAAACAGGGCTTCGGAAGGTGTTAATTAATGAGAAGGGGATGTGGTTTCTAAATTTCAATTTTATAGTAAGAAGGCACTCAAGGCAGTAGAGGGATTTATGAACTTGGTATCATCGTTCGGGATGCTGATGGTAATTGATTTGTACCAAGCAAGTTCATTCTTTCCAGTCAGCTGAACATGCAAAAGCTCTAGCTGGTAGAGCAGCTGTGATATTTTGCACAGGAAAAAGGTTTTAGAGTTTGGCATATTGAGTGCGCCAGTATAATGTGCGAGACTTTCACGAAATCTACGTTGAGGCAATATACAAGTGCAACATGATGTCTACTTCTGTCTTTTTGGCATGGAAGAATAGTAGCTTCCAAGTTTATAACACGGCCGGGTAATAAAGACGTGTTCAGAAACGAATTCATTAATGGCAACCGACAAAAGAACTGAAAAATGCTTGGAACCAGCTTTGCCATGAACAAAAATCACATTGATGAGGTTACTGTTAAAAAGGCACAACACTGCCTATATCAGATGGTCGCCTTGAAACCCAAGGTATATATTTCACTGCTTGAGAACAAGCAACAATCGGAAGAGGGAAAAAAATTATATTACTCAAAACTATTGTTTTACCCCTGTTAACAGACCAACCAACATGCCTAAACACCACGGGTAGCGGGGGAAGAGCTTAAATGAATCTCCAAAAAGTACCTCTGTCCCTCCAAAGGGACCCTTTCCGATTATTTGAAACTTTATTTTGCTTCCTCACACTTTACAGTTGAATACGCTTGCATTATGTGGAATGCATCCTCGGAAACAGCGTTTCAATTACTGCTTGCTCAGGTTCCTTATCACATATGGCAGAATACCTCCATGGTTGAAGTAAGCCAATTCCACCTGCAGAAGGAAACATAATTTGTTATGAAACCGACTTGAAAGAAGTTTTGATAACACACCATTTGAGTAGCAAACAGAACAGTGGGAGATGATAATCAAGCAAAAGACTGAAAAAATACCTCAGTGTCGAATCGCACAGTGCATACGAAAGACTTTCCACTATCTGTGGTGACGGTCACATCTTGGCCGGGTTTGATCTCACTAATGTTGCTAGGGAGGTCGATGTTATAACGCTCATGACCGGTCAATCCTAGTGTATCTGCATCCTCGCCAGCTTTGAAACAGAGTGGAATAATACCCATACCCACCAAATTACTGCGATGGATTCTCTCGAAACTTTTAGCAATCACTGCCTTAACACCCTGTTACACCCCAAAGTCATACTCAGTCAGAGAAGTGACTGCTGCCATAAATAAATACCTGAAATCAATTGATAAACTGCCATAAAAAACATACCAACAACATTGGGCCCTTGGCAGCCCAATCCCTGGAGCTTCCACTTCCATACTCAGCACCAGCCAAAACAATGGTGTCCTGTCCAGCAGACTTGTATTTCTGGAATACAAATACATTTATTGAAGAGAATTAGTAAACATTTTATTTTCACTAACCATTCTCAGAATCTACAATTAAATCTCTAGAGTTTTTTTTTTACAATAAAGTTCAATTTTCAAGAATATTGATGAAAGGAACTCACCATTGCAGCATCAAACACAGAGAGTTTCTCTCCAGAAGGAACGTGAACTGTTTTAGGACCCACTTCTCCATTCAATAGCTTGTTGACAAGGCGAATATTAGCAAAAGTTCCTCTTGCCATCACTTCATCATTACCACGACGACTTCCATAGGAATTGAAGTCCTTGCGATCCACTCCGCGTTCAAGGAGGTACTTTGCAGCAGGACTGTCCTTGTGGATGCTTCCTGCTGGGGAGATGTGATCTGTTGTAATACTGTCACCAAAGTTCAACAAGCAGTAGGCATCCTTCACACCATGAGCACCAGGAGGATCCATGGTCATGCCCTTAAAGTATGGAGGCTCGTGAATGTAAGTTGAGTTAGGGTCCCATGAGTACAGTTTGGTTTCTGGAACAGATAGCTGATTCCACATGGGGTTGCCTTTAGTAATAGACTCATAAGTGCTTCTGAACATTTCTGGCAACACGCTGGATTGAACAACCTACAAGGCAAGCAATCATAAGTTCACTTCACAACCTAGAACATTTTCACTAATAAATAATCATGAGCGAATAATTATATACCTGTGCAACCTCTGCTGTAGATGGCCAGATATCCCTGAAATAGACACTCTTACCATCCTTGCCTGTTCCAATTGGCTCCTTATCAAAATCAATGTCAACCTGGAACATGATTGATTGTGAATCATGTGAATTAATGGTTCCTCTAAAGAGAAGATCATTAATTGCAGATTGGCAAATTATGATTCTCTGTTGCTAAGTAGTTTGTTCATCCATGGGAGAACAGGTAGCAAGACTTGACGAAAAGTGACTCTCTACCAAAGAATACCATTCAATAAGGAATAATACTGATTGCCAGCATTCATAACAGCAATATAAGAGCCAAACAAGGAGAACAATAGAAGATTTAGAAATGTGATATCCAAGAAAATTTCAACAATTCATAAATCAAAAATGGTATCTGGTCCCAAATGACAATAGAGTTCAGAAACCGCTAGAAATCTGTAAATTATTCAAATTCCACCCTCCTGACTCTTTCAGTATATTACTATATTGGTATAAATATATGAAAACACTCGCTGTTTAAGAGTGCAAAGAATCACAAAATAGAATTTCTATATAGTTAAAAAGGAACCTCTATTTATAGATATAACTAAGGTAGTTGACTATTGTCTACAAGAAGTCACCAAAAAGAAGAAGTAAATATATAAAGATGCACTTTAAGCAGGTAAAGACGGGAGTACCGTGCCGGCAAGGGCATAAGCAACCACTAAAGGAGGTGAGGCAAGGTAATTAGCTCTTGTCAACGGATGTACACGGCCCTCAAAGTTCCTGTTTCCAGAAAGCACAGCAGCTGCTACTATGTCTGCAACAGAAGCATGAAAATTTAGAAGCACGAGCAACAGATAAAGTAGCAAAGAGTTAAATATGCTATCAATTCTTTCAAATTAAAGTTACCATTTTCAGCTATGGCAGACGCAACTGATTCGTCCAAATCCCCCGAATTTCCAATGCATGTCGTGCATCCATATCCAACAATATTGAAACCCTGTTCGTTCAGATACTTTTGCAATCCACTGCATCAAACAAATTAACAATTCAATTGACCGTATAAATTGATAATGTAAGTAGCAACATTCTCTGCAAAGAAAAATACCTCTGGAGAAGATATTTTGTAACAACTCCTGAGCCAGGGGCGAGACTTGTTTTTACCCATGGCTTGACCTGAGTCATTGGTAAGACAAGAAACCATTTCAAAGAACCATTCAGAGAGAGATGGGAAGGTGCCAGATAATAACTGCAAGGATGCCTTACCCGTAGACCAAGTTCACAGGCCTTTTTTGCAACAAGGGCAGCCCCAAGCATGACACTTGGGTTTGATGTATTGGTGCAGCTTGTGATTGCAGCAATGACAACACTGCCATGCTTAAGCTCTGCTGGCTGTCCATGGAATGAAAACTTCACCTCTTTGTCTTGTACCTCCTTTGGTATGGCAAATCCCTGCAGCATATAACAAAGTACTTAGACTTGATGGTAGACAAATGAACAGATGAGAATAGTGCGTCAACTACATAGTCATCCAGTTTGTGGGTGCACCAAGTATCTGAACTTCTCTAACCATGATTTGACATGCTACAGTAAATCACTAAAAATTCAACACACAGACTGTACGTACATATGATTTGACGTACATAATCACTTCAATCAACTGACTCAATAACATGTCCCAAAATATTGACTAACGGCACCCTATTTACTAAGGTTCAGATGTGAGAAAATGCTTTAAATACATGAAAAGACAAGATGAGGTACTTGCAAATAATGTTTTCTCTTTCTATTTCTGAGCAAGTTGCTGCTCTCAATGTAGCAGTTGACTATACTGGGAGATAACAGCAATAGCGAGTTGAAGAAAATTTGTTGTATATCAAAAGTTAGATGGTGATCCTTGAGGATCCTAAGGTCAACAAAGTCTATCATTGGGCCAGAAGGTCAAATGGAAAAGAAAATATTAAAAATCAGGGAACCCTGTTCAACACCTCACCTTGAACCCAACTTTGTTATCAAGACAGGCATGCCAGTCAGCTTTCATATCTTTCAAGGTCACACGGTCATGAGGTCTGCAGGAAATACCAATTATATGTGAATAAAAATTAAAGTTTATGGAAACCAGAGAAATCACACACTAAAGAAGAAGCACCTCTTTGGTCCTGAAATACAGGGCTGCACTTGCGAAAGGTCCAATTCCAGGTAAGATGAGTAAACTCTTTCTGATTCAGGCTGACATAACAGTAAATTTTGTCAATATTATGATTGAAAAAGTTAATTCAGAAATTTCTAACATTTTAAAAAAATATGTTTTTACCTCGTTATAGTCAACAAACAATTTATTTGCACGGAGATAACCTTCAATCATTGCCACCTATAATTGAACAACAGAGGTCAATGATCTGAAAGAGATAAGAAAACAGTTGGGAAACTAATTGCCATAAATCTTGTTATTTGGTTAAGTACTTACAGTTTCATCAGTTCTACCAGTCAATTTGAGATATTGTAAGGTAACATGATCTACTGGGAAGAAACCCATGGTTGCACCATATTCAGGAGACATATTGGCAATAGTTGCTCTGTCAGCTAACGATAGTTCACTCATACCACCCCCTACAGGCACATTTAGAAACCACACATCATATATAGCCACTTTAAAAAGTAAAGCAGTTACTGCTGGAAGTGTTAGAGAATCAAATTACCATAAAACTCAACAAATTTTCCCACAACTCCATGCTTTCTCAGCATTTGTGTGACAGTCAAGACCAAGTCGGTCGCAGTAACACCATCGTTCAACTTTCCAGATAAGTTGAAGCCAACAACTCCAGGCAACACCATGCTCATGGGCTATCAGTTTTCAGTCACAAAGAATTAGGAGCAGTTTAGAAGTGCGTCAGGCATGCCAGCTTTAGCATGCAAGTATGCATCAAGAAAAAGCTAGACACAAGAAGCAACCCATGTGTCTGTATATTATTTAGGACTCGACATACCTGACCAAGCATAGTAGCTTCTGCTTCAATACCCCCAACTCCCCAGCCAGCTACTCCCAAACCATCAATCATGGTTGTATGGGAATCAGTTCCAACCACACTATCGGGGTAGAGTAAGCCGTTAGTGTTGAAAACCACCCGTCCAAGATACTCAAGATTAACCTGAAATTAATACATGTCAACTAACTCTGCCATGGATGCATAGCAGTATAATACGCAGCATTCAAACTGTAACATAGTTTAGGGTATCTCTTGTTATTATAGATCTGTAAAGTGATAAGTCATGCAATCTAAACTCGGACTACTGGTTTTCAAACTACTTTACCTGATGAACAATGCCAGAACCAGGTGGAACAACAAGCATATTTTGGAAAGCAGTAGACCCCCATTTAAGGAAAGCAAATCTCTCCTGGTTTCTCTGGAATTCTAGCTCCATATTAGCCTGCACTGCATTTTCTGATCTTGCAACATCAACTTGGACGGAGTGATCAACAACAAGATCAACAGGAACCTGCACAAGTGTGGAAAACGTACTAAGAAAAATGTAACGGCACACAAAAGGGTACAATTGGCTAAATTTACATTTACAAGTTGACTGAGTAAATAAGTACAAGTCACTTCAGTAAACTGAATTGTGAGAGTACATAGTAAGAACTCCACATACCAAGGGATTGATCTTGTTAGAATCACTGCCAAGATTGTTCATAGCATCACGCATAACAGCAAGGTCAACTACAGCTGGCACTCCAGTAAAGTCCTGGCAACAAGATCAGGGCAAATATATTAATACCAATAACGGTAGGTAAGCTTGGATACCGAACTGTTGACCTTGCAAAGAGTTATTCAACCCAAGATGTCAAGTAAAGTACCTGCAAGAGTACACGAGCGGGCTTGAAAGGAATTTCAACTTGCTTTGGAGCAGTATTTTCCCAATCAAGAATCTTCTCAACATCTTCCTTCTTGACTTGGAAGTTGTCACAATTACGAATGGCAGATTCGAGCAGGATTCTGATAGAGTACGGCAACCTATCTGTTGAACATACACAAAACGTCACCGTCAATACAAAACTAACAATAAACAGAACAAGAGAATCCACAAACTCTAGTACACAAAGAAAATTACCGATCCTCGGGTCTTTCAGTGAGGTAAGGCTATAGAATTTCCCATACTCGCCTCCTCCTGGCTTCGGCAGAGTTGTCAAATGTTCCTTGAATGGATGACTCTCAGGAGCTGAAATCAAACACAGACCAACCAGTCAGAATACAAAATAATCTCGAAAACTGCAGATCATAAGGCACCAGAATCAAATCAATTTCGCAACGAAACGAAAACAGATACCAAAAATTAGATTTAATTTACATATATTTCAATTTCAATTTCATATTCACAGTTCCACAGCAGCAAAATAGTCTACGCAAAACTAGTAAGCACAGTCCAATAGCCACCAAGCCAATCGAAATTTTTCCAAAGCAAAAACAGCATGATACAAAATCGAATCAAAATCGAAACACCGAGATAGTCGGAGAAATAATCAGGTGGAGGCGGTACCCATGGTAGCGATCCTACGCTGGACGCGTTCGATGACGGGAGCGATGGCTCTGATCTGAGACCTAAGCGTGTAAGGAGCGCGCCAATGAACGCCGTGGCTCCACCGAGACGCGGCGGAAGAGCTCAAAAGCCTCTGAGCGATGAAGCTGTGCGACGACGGCCTAGGCGGCGCGGCGAGGAAGGTTCTAGAAAGAGTCGAAGTCGAAGAGGAGAAGAATCTGGCCCTAGAAGCTCTGAGAAGAGCCGAGGCGGAGGATGAGGCTGTGGCTATATACATGACTGTGTCAGTAGTGACGACGATCACGCATTCAAAAACGATAAGGGTTTTGATGATTTAGGTATGGAGGAGAGGAGTGAGTCTATGGCGGTTTGTGCAAGTGTGGAGAGATCGAAAGGTGGAGGAAGGCGTGTGGAGACCTAGGGCTCCGTGCCGCTTCTAGAAGGAGTCGACTGGAGCTTAGAGGAAGGGGTTCTGATGCAGGGGATCGTTTTAATAGTGCTACTGTCCAATCAGGGATTTCCAGCTAAGTATGTGATTGATTTTACATTTTAATGCCACGGGGATAGTTCTATTTTTACGAAAGTTTTGCATTTATTTCGCGTAATTAAAATTAAATTCTTTCTCTTGTGTTGTTGATTGAAAATGTCAATCCATTTTTGTGATTGATTCGGAGAGTTAAAGCCCCAACATTTGTTGTAGGAAATTACTAACAAGTGTTGAGAATTATGACAAATATTAGATATTGGTAATTAGATAAATCAGTTAATTCAAGAGAACGTGAAATATTATATATAACTCATTATGATCGTGTAAAGTTGATGTCATATAAGCGAGACTAACATATCATGATGACAATTTTTATATGCAAGCCACCAATTTTATTTTAATAACTACTTATAAAACGCTTAATTTATCACCAGTATTGTTTTGATTGTTTCTTTCTCATTATAATCAGTACAGACAGTCGCAATCACTTTAACTTTTATTAAAATAGATACTAACTAGTTTTCTCAAATTGACAAAGGAGTACAATTGTTTAAGGAGAAAGCTCATACACAATAATTCGCTTATTATAGTCTGTGTTGTGTGCATGTTACATATTCCATCCATCCAGCCATCATCACGTTCCTTTCATAAAAACAATGAAGAAACTTATCATAAACTAGAGTGACAAAAGCAAATTTTCATGAACGTTGACAAGTGGTATCACGCTACGATTCTTCCTTCAAAACTTCACATATGACCTTTTGGTATAAAGCACCCAATACCTTGCCAAGTTGCTCTTTGCTATTTGCCACTTAGGTAGGCACCGTTGGGTACACGTAGCATACTGCCCCTTCATTTTTACCTTTCTTCAAAGGCCAAGATAGCGATGTTCAAACAGCACAAACTGTTGCAGTTTTGTAAGAGACTTCCAAGAGACTCCTAATAGCATTTGAGTTGTTTATACAATAAATACATTAATATAATTTGAAAGAGAGAGACATTATACTCAAAAATGGTCTACTATGAGTTTTTGCATATTAAGTTTGGTTCTCATATTGTTCAATTTTTGGATGATAAATTTTTGGTTCTTATAATAGGTTGTAGGCACATTGTTTAATAGGTTGTTTACTTGACTTAAACTTTGTCATAAGTTGGATGATATAATTTTCTTGCATATAGACATTGACAATTGAGTGTGTGTTGTCCTATTAGCATGCGGGGTTTAGCTTTTGGTTTAGTCTAAAGGCCCCCAAAACATATTAAACTCTAGCTTGTTTTCATTATGTTTAGAGAATATATCTATATATGTAACACAATTTTTAGGCCATTTAACACTTTCATTAGTTTCATACCAATTTGTAAGATGTCATGCGAATGGAAAGATCCCAAACAACACATGTTGGAAGAGTATGTGAACCATCATACTAACTCATTATATTGATTAGTCAAGATCTTGAATGATATTAAGGCTATTGCGAGACAGTTTGTATCTATTAGTTTTAAACATATTTTTAGATAAGTTAATTTTGTAGCTGATGCAATCGCTAATCTTAGTCACTTCTCCCCTAGTTGTTGGGTTGAGCAGGTTCCGAGGGAGACGTCTAGAGCCCTGCTCTTTGACATTGTAAATTCGGGATGACCTAGGGGCTTCTCTCTATAATTGAGTCTTTGTTCATAAACAAAATTAAAAAAAAAAACTCACTAGGTTGAGTATCACTTATTTTCCCTTCGTTATCAAGATGAAGTGGAGCGTTTATTACAGTAGGCAATGTTTCATCTCCTTTTTACTTGTAGCACTCTGATCCAGCTTTGCAAACAAGTAATTTCGAACAATCTTGACAAGCCATATGAAATGCTATAGTGTGCATGTAACTCATTCTGAGACACACACAATGTTATATGATGCAACTTGGATGTTGTTAGGGGTAGCAACAACCAGGCTACCGGGGCCCACGGGCCCGTACCAAGGGTCGGGACGAAAATCCATGTATCCGTGCCTAAGGCCCGGCCAACCGACGACCATCAGGAAGTGGGACACCTGTAATATCCTTATTTTTGAAGTTGGTCAAATTATATTTTTATTTTGAGAAATAGAAAGTAGAGGTCGTCACGAGTTCGTCACATTTTTCGGTGAATTATTTGAGTTCCTGAGCTATTTTTAACGATTTTCGGAAATTTAATCGGAGAATAATTATGTGACGACGTGACGAGCTCCGATTGGAGGAGAGACTGACACGTGGCAGCAGGGAGAAAGACAAGATGACGAAGTCGGTGGTTTTCACGTATCAAGGCCTTTGCTACCTCTATTATTAGAGGAGTTCTTCTTTTCTTCAAATGATGCATTCTCCAGGGACAAACTTCTCCTCTAAAAAATAAAATAAGAAGCCCAAAACTATAATAAGAAGATAAGTACTCAGCATTGCTAACACCTAACCTAAATTAGCCCCAAAAGCCCATAACTAAAGAACCCCAGGCAGCCAGGCCATCATGCCTAAAGAAGCCATATGAATGTTTGCAAATCAACATCACCATCGAAGCCACATCCACCACCGGCGTCCAAAAGCTATTGCGCTCCTGACGAGCCAAATTTCAGCCCTCATCAACATCGGCTACACGTCCAAAACCTTCTCTCAAACTACGTTGTGCCGATCCAAAACCTTCTGCCGCCACGGCGACGCTACCGTCGTCTCTCACCTCTTTCACCTCTTCCATGGTCGGCAAGCTTGCTGAGAGAGCATTCCAGATCTGGATCGATGTGTGGGAGGGGGATGGCGACGTTCCAGTCGGCGACGGGGTTGATTTGGAGGGAGGGCGAGGGAGGAGTGCGGCGCTAGAGACGGCTGGGCTGGCAGCGATTGCCGAAGCTAGGTCTAGGGATGTCGGCCATGGCGGTGGATCTGAGAGAAAGAGAGAGAGATATGAGAGTGAGGGATTCAGAAGAAGAAGGATGATGAGGAGTGTAGGGGGTCAGAGGGAGAGAGAGAGAGATGAATTTGGGGAAACGGAGTTAATAGCTCCGTTTGCATACGGGGAATTTAGGCTGTTAGTTTGCACATGGTAAATATAAAGGGAAAAGTGTAGTTATTGGTAAATAACTGTAACAGCCCGAATTTTGAATAATAAAATTCAAATTCGACAATGTTAAAATTTACAAATAAACTCAATCACTTGAAAGTTATCATACAATAACCAAGTAAAACAACAGAGTTTAAGTGCGTGGCTCGATACATTCAAAATATTACATCAACAACAAAATAGATGTAAGAAAAGAGTCTCTCACTATTACTCTCTAACCCAAAAATGAATAATTACAAGCTAGACCAAGGCCTACACCTACTAGCCGTGTGACTCAGATGCCGCTCCCTGGCTGCTGGTCCTCACCTGCAGGTCTAACCCCTACACCAACAATTGGTGCACCGGGTTGTAAACAACGAACCCGGTAAGCTTTCAAAGCTCGTCTGAGTAAAACAAACAAGTTCAGGATAAAATAATTAAATCAACAAAGAAAAACACTCCCAACCAACCATGACTCGTACATTATAAAATTCACGATGCACAATCAACCAAAAAAGTAAGACTAGGGGCTCACTGACCAACGTCATTCCCCTACAAATCTCACAAGGCAAACAGACTAGAGCTCTAACTGATCGTAACCAATCACCCGGCCAAAGGCTTGGTCCCGACATACTTGTCATAAGGATCCTGTTTCTGCCTAAACCCGGGGGTCTTGGTAGATACTTGATGAATCCAACTCGATCTCCTGCAATCCTGCTTACTAAGGGGAATACCGGGCGGGCCGGCCTTCACCTCTCCGATGCCTAAGTTAGTATAGTTGGAATATATATAACCTGGGCACGTATGTAAGCAGGGAGAGAGACAAGTTACCTATTTATGGTGGTAGTTGAGGCCCATATATAGGTGGTTGAGGGTGAGGGCTGGCCTTACCCTTCGATGTGGGACTGGTTCCCTTCTGTTTGGATATTCTGGTGCCCTCTTTGGCAGGCAGGCGCCCCCGGTCCCAGGACCCTTGGAGGCAGGATAGACCGCTGGGCCCCGAGGCCTGGTGCTGGTGATCCGATCCTGGGTCCTGGGCCGGGCCCTGGTGTACTTGCCGCGGGTCTGTGGGCTTGCTGTAGCCCCTCTGCAGCTACTGTCAACAGATCCCTTTCACCACTTAGGCGAGATCCTCTCCTCACACATGTAAGATCTCTTTCACCACTTAGGCGAGATCTCACATTGACAGTTGGTCTCCGTACCAACTCAATCACACTTTCCACAACTCACATAAACCCAAAACACACCCTCAATATATACATATAAATCACATGTCCACATCAATTCACTTCCACATCAATCAACATATATATATATATATATATATATATATATATATATATATATATATACCATGTAAATATATATACGTAGGCATTCACTCAGGAACTGGCCACTAATACCAACTATAATTCATTGATCGTAAAATACTTTTAAAATTATTTTTTTATAATAAAATCATTTACTTACCAATGAACCGTAGTCGATAAAGTTCATTCAATTTAAAACAAATATCATTTCCGCAAATTCATTTTACATATAACAATATCGATATAATAATTAACTCGTAAAACGCTCGTAAATAACTCGTATTAAATTTGTATTTAACACAGGGACAGTGAGGTTTACTCACCTTAATTCACCAGAAATGGTAAATATCCGTTTATGGTCGAATCAGATCGCTGCAGAATCAGGTTAGATCGAATCGCAGTAGTTCCGGGGTCTGGTCAACGTCGGGTCAACGCTGGTCAACGGTCAACGCTGGTCAGTCAACGGTCAACACAGGTCGGGTCTGTCAACGCGGACCGGGTCGGGTCAACTCCGGGTCGGGTTGGGTCGTCTGCAGGAAACGGGTCAGGTCGACCCGATCGGAGACGTTTCTCGATCCGGTCACTGCGGCTTGAATCGGCGACAACCACCTACACCAAGAGGACCGCAAGGAGAAGACGAACCGATTGGTGGGTGGCACGAGCTCCGGTTCCGCCGGACGTGGTCGCAGCTCCGCCGTGTACGGCAGCCGTGGCTTCCTCCGCTTGCTGCGCCGAGCACAGCCACTCTCTGGTGCCGATCCTTAGCTCAAACGAAAGAGGACGTCGTGGTGAACATTTCGACAGGTCGCACGCCTCTAGAGGTGGCCGGATGAGGGAGATCTACGCGAAAAAAGCTCTGGATTCGAATTGAGACGATGAACAGTAATTCGCGATAATTTCAGATATTTTCAGAATTTTCTGATTTTTCTGAAATTAAATTACTATTTATAGAAATTTCAGATTTTTGGAATAACTTCAACATGTCGTAACTTTTTCATACGACGTCCGTTTCAAGCATGCCACATGTCTACGAACTCGTATTGTCGAGCTCTACGACTGTCATGAAGGAAACTTGTCTAAATTCATGACGGATCAGAAAGTCAACTTTTAGCCCCTCGAAATTCAACGTTTTTCAAATCTTTAACTCTCGAAACTCACTTCCGACGTCACGCAACAACTAATTAAAACGTACAAAACACAAATCCTCAAAAATCATCCTCCAAATAGTTCACGATTAAATTACAAGAAATTAGTAATAAAAATCGGGTTATTACAATAACTCTTTAAAATTTCATGTTATAATCCGTAACTAGCTCAAACACATAGGATTTAAAATTACATTACATTAATTTTGAGTTTAGCTATTCAATTCGTAATCGGTGACACTAACAATGAGTTAGCAAAGATGAAAAAAACTTTAAAAATATTACTTATCTTAATTGCACTATGTGACTTTTACAACAACCATGACTCCACACGCCATATTTAGAGCATAATTAACTATGATTGTCCAATCGAATATATCAAATATCTTATCTAAATCCATTCCTAATTACTGCTCTAATGTGGTATGTTCTCAATTACTGCTCCAGTTTACATATCTTGTGATAATGGTCATTATCATTTCAATTTCAACAGTTAAAGAATCTAAGAAAATATATCAGTTGGATAGTTGCATAGGATCCGTTAACGATATCATTTATGTCATTCACCATGCTAAAAAGTAACAAAATGAAGCTGGTCGGTGGCCGGTTCCGACTGAGATCCGGCACGGCACCGGCGACTCCCCTTCCACATTCGACAAAAGAAAGACAAAAAACCAACCGGACCACACAGCCACGCGTCACCGTAAACCAAAGAAAAACCCAAAAAACCAAAAAAAAAAGCCCTACTAGCCTTTCCGCGCCTCAAACTTGGTCTTTTGAAACCCTCATTTCTCTCTCCCTCCACAACTTCCCGCCTCTCTCTCTCTCTCTCCTTAAGAACCCCCCAAACCCAACCCCAACCCCAAATCTCCTCACTCTCTCTTTCTCTCTCTAAATTTCAAAACCCCAAATATCTCTCCCCTCTCTCCAAACCCCAACTCCATCTCTCTCTCTCTCAGCCATGAACCGTCGCACACGCACCTCCCACCGGTCCACACCGAACCGGTCCTCGCCGTTCCTCAAGTTCCTCAAGCCCGGAGCCCTAGCCCAAATCCGAGACTCGCGAATCAGCAGCACCAGATCTCACAGAATCAACTGGATCTCCCAGATCCGCTCCACTCCTCCGATGTCCCCCTCCGCCGCCGACTCCGGTCTGCCGCAGGTCACCGTCGCCGCCGACGGATTCCCTTGCTTCTCCGGCAGGATCTACGGCCCGAGATGCCCCCAGAGAAAGAAGCTCGTGGCCGGAAAGTCCGTGATGTTTCTCAGGCCGCCGCCGAGTCCGGTATCCGACTCGCCTGATCCAATTATCGATCTGTTTAGTATTGATATTCTTACTGCACATTGATAAATTGGATCCTATTGGACATGTTGTAGATCAATTAGTTTCTTATCGGTAGGGATGTATGGTACTGTGGCGGCGAATTTTCTTTGATACAACTGAGAATATTAATAAAATTTACCAAATTGTTCTGTAACTGATTCGTTTTTGGGATTGTTGGTTTTCGATTTCGGCGGATGTGGTTTAACTGTTTGGGAATATGATCTAATTGTGTTGAAATATCGTTGGAATGTGTTTGTGTTTAAGAAGCAAAATGTTCCATATCAGATGCGTAAGGTATAGTGTTTAATTTCTGATTATGGTACTGCTATCAGGGTTTTTGAGCTGTTTGTTAATGAAATTATTGGGTGGAAAACTAGTTTTGATTACATCTCAGTCTATTAATTAGAGTTTAAGATAGAGTTTATAACTGATGTGTTGTTGGAAGGTTAATTTTGATTTGGCACTGCTCTCTGGTGCTTTACCTGCTTGATATTATGAACTGATTTTGTTTTTTTTGTTTTGTGGAAACTAATTGAATTGTTACCTTTGACATAGTTATTGCTCTTGTTTATGCTAACATTTGAGTTTTGTCAGCGGTAGTAATGGAATCTCACTGATGGTTCTTTGGCTGAGAATTTCTTAGATACGACTGAGATTTTCACTGAAATATACAAAAATGTTCTATAACTGATGCATTTTGCCAAATGCTAAATTCTGGTTTTTGTACAAAATTGGGATGCGTTTAACTTTTGAATACTATGATTTAATGTTGTGCATACTTAAATATGACACCGGTTCTAAACTTACAAATAAATTTTGGCTAAAATAATCTATAACGGGTGCATATTTCAATGTTTAGTTTCTGATTTTGGCACTGCATTAGGATTGTGCTTTGAATGGTTTCATATAATGGACTCATTTTGAGAAAAGTGACATCTGAGTCTATTTTGCAGTTTTGGAGTTTAACATACAGTTTTATGAATGGAAGCATTTAATTCCTGATTTTGGCACTAAATTGGGATGTGTAGCTGCTTGATGATGTTGTGAATTCAGTTTGGCTTTGATAATGTCCTATTTTCCATGGTTGGCTTTTCATCATGTAGCAGCCCAAATAGGAAGTAGTGACACACAAAAGAGTGCTTGTTTGGTATAGTAGTAGCTCGTTTACCAATTACCATAATCCAGTATCTCTTGCTTGGCACTGAATGCTTGCATCTTGGTAGTAGCTCATGCATACTTTCTGCTCATCACTGCCTTTCTTTTCTTGTAGACTTGGTAGTTGTAGTTAAAGTTTTTGCCATTAGGTGGTTTCTTGACTCTGGAAAATTTTCCTGGTTCTTCATCTAAAAGCTTAAGAATGTAGTAGCTCCATACTTTCTGATGTTGATAGTAGGGGCATATGTTTCAGCTGGTATAATCTTATCATTCTTATGGCTTTCACCTGTTCACCACTCATTAGTGACAGGTTGATGATGTTGTGCCTAAATTACTTTCAAGTTTGATTGTTAACGTCTTAATTATTCATACTTTCTATCTTTCTTCAGCAATGAGCAGTTAACTACATTCTAACAGTCAAGGTAGGTAGCACAACATTTTAACAGTCAAGACAAGTAGTATTGAAAGCTACTGATATATAGACTGCGTTGTTGTTCTCTTCATGCCTCACTGACCTTTTAACTGCTCATTTCACAATTCTGCACATTGCCTAGTAATGTGGTTTTAAATCTTTGGTAGATATTCATCTTCATTTGCATTTTCTTGTTGTATTGTAGAGTTTCTTATATATGTTTGTCATTTGGTGATTCTTGGTCAGCTTCTTGATTTCTTTCATTTGCAAAGAAATGCATTTGTTTGTGATATTCTATCAAGCTGCCTCCGTGTTTGGTTTTTAAGAATTATTTGGATTGCATGATATTGTCTTTACAGTGATTGGAATGGTGTGGAACTTATCAGTTGCTCATGTAGATTGAGCTTAATGTTGCAGTTTAGATGCAGACCCCGTGTTTTTGTGGTGAGCCAGTTAATACTTTTTTTTTTCTCTCATTTGCAAAGGTTGCATCTCGCAGCAGGGCTTTGTAAATCTTGTCAATGCTAGTTGAGGCATTTACTGTTTGTGTTCTCTGTGTCATCATGGCATTGGCTTTCTGTTTCCTCTCTTCATTGCTGAGGAAAAGGAAATTACATCAAAGATTTCTGACAAAATGAGCAAAAAAGCTCCTTTAAACAAGATTTATACATATGCTGTCAATGGCTCTAAACGGCAATTAAGATTTAAGAAGGCTCAGGTCCAAATGAATGACCGCATATAGCTTTAGGTTGGCGTTACAAGAAAACATGTAGGAGACATGTTGGTGTACCACTCAAAAGGAACGTATGGGTAAATAAACATAAGCTTGGCATTAACCGTCTAAATAACAAGTTTTTAGTCTGAAAGAAAGAATTTTGAAGTTTATTCTCACATGTGGTAAATTTCAAATACTCTAAAATGGCATGTAAGAATTTTTCTTTAGATTATCCCGCGAGAGATTGATAAGGCACAAATGTGTGAGTTACCACTCTTAGACCGGGAAATGGACGTTTCTCACAAGTCACAAACTGGAGTTCGAATCAAAGACCTCATATTACTAGGAGAATCTTTGTAGCATTTGCCGTATTTGCAACCACATTATGTTTAGCTACCACTCCGAATCCGGTAACAATTTAGGTATGGCTCATCCCAATAGATGTTTCTCACAGGTTGAGATATTTTTAAGCTATATATATATATATATATTGTTTTTTTTTTAAAATCGGTTATATCTTTTCTTAGAATTTAGCAATTGAATATATACTTGACGCAAACTAGGTGTTAAAGTTAAAATGTCTCCCATTCAGTGAGGAATGAATCTTCCGGGGTATATTTTCTTTTTCATGTAGATATTTTTTAGATCGAGTATATTTCATTTTTATTTAGTTATAGAGAAATAAAATTTTAATTAATAAAGTAACAAAACAAAATAAAATAAAAACCTCAGGACAAGACGACGGCGTATATATAAGAAAGGAAAGGCCAACTGTTATTCACAGTCCGAATCAAACTCTCACGACCTCTCAGATCAGTAAGGAGCTGCGCGTAGCTTTTAAGCGGAAGTAGCAGAGCTCCGTTCATCAATGGCCGAACCCAAAGTCAAATACGACCGTCAGCTCAGGTACTCTCTCTCCGTCTTCACCATTCTCACGCCTCCGCTATCTCCCTCGAACTTCCCCGTTCGTTTTTCGCCGTAAAATTCTATTTACTTTTTTGCCCTAAGTTTTTTTTACCCCATTGAATTTGCAGAATCTGGGGTGAGCAAGGCCAAGCAGCTCTCGAGAAAGCCAGCGTTTGCCTATTGAATTGCGGCCCCACCGGCTCCGAAACCCTGAAGAACCTCGTTCTCGGCGGCGTCGGAAGCATCACCGTCATTGATGGATCCAAAGTCGAATTCGGCGACCTCGGAAACAATTTCATGGGTGCGTTTTCGCTGCTTGCTTACTTGTTTCGTTTTAACTATTTGAGTGTGGAATTTTTTAATGTGTTTGCTTTGGATTTTTTTTTTGTAGTTGATGAATCGTGCATCGGGCAATCCAAGGCCAAAAGTGTGTGTCAGTTTCTTCAGGAGCTGAATGATGCTGTTAAGGCTAAGTTTATAGAGGAGTATCCAGAGGCTTTGATTCAGACCAACCCCTCCTTCTTTTCGCAGTTCACCTTGGTTGTAGCTACTCAGGTAACACTTGAGTTTGCGTTGCAAATGTATTTTATATATGTGTATGTATCAGTTTGTTTACTGTACTCTTCTTTATTGTAAAACCTGCATAGTTTACTCTATACTTATCTGTTACTGGAGCTTTTGCTTTAATTTCATTTGTCCACTTTTATTTCTCATCATGCACTAGCTAGTGTATGTATTGAATTCTCGGCTTCTACTACCTGTTGATGTTTAATCATATATCTTAATTTCTATTGCCGCACTTGTTAAAGCAATATCTTTGACTGCCTTTTGTTAATTGCATGATCAGCTGGTGGAAGATTCAATGATAAAGCTCGACAGAATATGTAGGGATGCAAATGTGCTATTGATCTTTGCTCGCTCTTATGGCCTCACTGGGCTTGTCCGTATCAGTTTGAAGGTAACGTGTTAAAGTTTGTTGTTCAATTTTTTTCTCCTATCTTGTTATTCTGGAAAGTGAGGGTAAAAGTTCTATATTTTATTGAAGAGATAATAGACACTGTGAGGGATGAGGTAATGTTAAATGATAATGGACATGTTCCTGATAACCGAATAAAAAGTACTTACATAAACGCAGTATTGATTTTATAGAGTGATAGTTATAAGTCCTTTCCTTTGAATCTAAATATTGATATGTTCTCCATGTTTTCTCTGTGTTTTTTTGGGGGCAGGAACATACTGTGATTGAGTCCAAGCCTGAACATTTTCTGGACGACCTTCGTTTGAATAATCCATGGCCTGAGCTAAGAGGGTACATAGTTCTATTTTCATGTTCTTACCTATGATTTCTGATAAATAAGATTGTGCATCTTGTCTTCCTTAATTGGTGTCAGCCGGTACAAAATGATGGCTTGTAATCTTATGTCTTAACCCAGAATATTTTAGTGACTGATAACATGCATGCTTTATTTAGTTTCTATTCTGATTTGAAATTTACTTTTCTTTCAAAATAGGTTTGCAGAGACTATTGATCTGGATGTGTCAGATCCGGTTGCCCACAAACACACGCCATATGTTGTCATTCTCGTCAAGATGGCACAGGAGTGGGCCAAGAGTCACGGTGGTGGACTTCCAACAACCAGGGAAGAGAAAAAAGAGTTCAAGGTTTACCTTCTTGATTTGAAGCATCTGTTTGTTTTAACTGCTATGTTGAGCAATCGTTTGGTTGCTGTTTAGTAACGTGAGTTTTCTTCTTGTGTCCTTGAATTTCTTAGGAGCTTATAAAATCTAGGATGACTGCAACTGATGAAGAAAACTACAGAGAAGCCACTGATAACTCCTTCAAAGTCTTTACTGCTCGAGGAATTAGTGAGTATATGTTATTTAAGCATTGGTTGAAACTGTGAGAATATTTTAAATTGAAGTGGCTGTTGGAAATTTTAATTCCCAAACTATGATAATTGCATGTCAATAAAATTCTGCAATGACATTGTTACTTACAGTTGGGAAAAATTCTAAATTAAGTATTTGCTAAACTAAACTAGGAACTGCACTTAGTAGTGCACCTGCATAATTCAGTGTGGGTGTCACGAGTGGTAAATTGTTGCTCACTCCTTTGGGGGTTGGTATTGGCTTTTGGGTTTTGCACGCACTTCTTTGAAGTTTATTGCCATAACCAGTGTTTTTGCTTTGAATACTCATGCGTAAATTTCAGTCCCTATTGAGCAGGTGGTTGATGTTTTCTTAACTTATGTCTCAGGTCCAGAGTTGCAACAGATAATTAGTGACAGCCGTTGTGAAATTGATTCCAGTTCATCAGACTTTTGGGTCATGGTGGCGGCATTGAAGGTTTGTGAAACCAAGATTGAATCTGCAGAAACTGCATATAGCGTGCATAAGATCTAACTATCTTAGTGAGAGTGTGTTTTCATCTCATACCATTTATTCACATTTTTTACAGTCTCTCCAACAGATATCCTTATGATAAGTTATGAATTGATTGATCATCATTAGGTATCTTTAGAGACCAGTGTCAGGCCCTTCATTTTTACTGTGAAACTGTAGTTTTAAAATGTTTCGATGTTCTTAGTTATGCGTGTAAGGCTGTTTAACTTTGATGCATTGATAAGAAAAAGTAAAATCTAGTGTTAATGGCTTAACTCTTATCTTTTGCACTAACTTTTTAGCTTTAGTCTTATGTTTTCCATCATGGTCAATGTAAATACAGAACTGTATGTTCATAGTTGAAGCATGTTGTCTAATTGAGTGGTTCAAGGAGGGACCACCTGAGTAACCAGAATAGGCGTCTTAGCTTTAACAAGGCCCATAGAGATTTCTGCCATTTTCTTTCAGTTCATGAATGTTTCATAAGTTATATAAATATATAGATATATATTTTTTAATATTTTAAAATCTTTTTGTTACGTTCTCAAGTAATTGATGCTCATATCTATGTAGTCAATTCTATACAAGTGATATAATCAGAAAATTTCATTTTTATAGGAATTCCTAGCAAATGAAGGTGGTGGCGAGGCACCCCTGGAGGGATCAATAGCAGATATGACATCTTCAACTGAGTTAGTGATCGACATCCCAGAATTTCATGTTTCTCCTTTGTGCTTTAAAAAGTAATTTGTTGATACGAGTGTTTTATCTACTCTCTTGCAGGCACTATGTAGCCTTACAGAAAATCTACCAAGCCAAGGCTGAGGCTGATTTTCTAGTTATTGACCAAAGGGTTAGGACTCTTCTAAAGAAAATTGGTAGAGATCCTAGTAGCATCTCAAAGGCAACTGTTAGAAGTTTCTGCAAGAATGCAAGAAAACTCAAAGTAAGTGTTGGGGTTTTCTAGTGTCATATACTTCTATTCAATAGTACTGCAATGAATTAGTTAAAACGCAGATGGGGAACCACTCAGGTGGATAAAGTCCAAATTTCATTGAATGTTGGATACCTTTTCTCGAAATTTTACTTTTCTGTAAACTGAAAATTTCACAGATTTGTGTATACTTCATAGAACACTATTCACCCCATCATAACATTTGTGTCTCTGGATTCTGGTTCATAGTAGAAGTAGTTTATTGTTGAAGTAGAAGTAGTTTATAGGTATCTCTCTCCAAGAAATATCTTTTAGCTAAGAATGCAGTTATTGTGTTTGCCTACTTGATTTCAATTGACTAATATTTACTTTTAGGTTTGCCGCTACCGCCCCATTGAAGATGAGTTCAGTTCTCCAATCCTACCGGACTTGCAGAAGTATCTAACAGATGAGGATTACAGGTATGGTTACAGAAGTATCTACTGTAGTTGTCCTTCTTGGTATATTTTGTTGCAGATCAAACTTAATCAAGGTCTCAGAATCATTGTACGGTTTTAGTGAAATTTGCAGTTAAGAAAATAATACTTGCACGGTCTGCAACTCTTGTTCCATTAGACAGAACCACATAGCTAGAAGACTTTTCTCTGTGCTTTTAGGTTCTTACCATTTTCTTGTTATTTGTATAACAGTGTAGCTGGTGGGTTTTACATTTTGCTTAGAGCTGTTGACCGGTTTGCTGCTAATTACAACAATTTCCCCGGGCAATTTGATGGGTAAGTCTTGTACTGTTTATGTCATCATATGTTGAGGGAATGTGTAATTGTGCACTGATTTTTGCATTCTCACTTTCCCCATAGTGTGATGGATGAGGACATATCTAGGTTGAAGACAACAGCTGTTGGCCTTCTTAATGACTTGGGTTGCAATGGCGTAACATTGACAGAAGACCTTATCAATGAGATGTGCCGATTTGGTGCTGCAGAGCTCCATGCGGTTGCTGCTTTCATCGGAGGAATTGCATCGCAGGAGGTGATTAAGGTATGAGTAATCCTAGCTTTTTGTTTGCTTTTCTTTCTTTCCTTTCCAATAATATAAGAATGACAACAACGTGATAAGTATTTAACCAAGTGTTGTGTTCATATGTGTATCTGTCTGTATTGATTCTTTCGTCCTGTATCTAATGTATTAGCTCAATAACGTTTTCGTTAACACTTAACTGACAGCTTATTACAAGACAATTTGTACCCTTGTCTGGGACTTTCATCTTCAATGGCATTGACCACAAGTCTCAATTGTTGGCACTGTAGCGGGTTTGTGAGGCCAAATTTGGGTATAAAATGACTGTAAGTTTCACATTGGCAAAGATTGATATCTGCTGATATTCATAATTTTCATCACGGAACATACTAACCTTTGTTTTTCATTTGCAGATTACCTTGATGATCAGGAGCAGCCATTTTGTCCCGACTGCTTCTTTACATATTTTGCGGTGCATTTTGAATGGAGGCTATCTTGCAATTGGTGAGGGGTGCACGATTTGATGTTCTGCTATATTTTTCACTATCCCGACTGAAAGAGGAGTATATAGACATGCAACGAAAAAGAGAAGAAAGTAGCTGCGTAGTAGACTTTTAAGTTAAATGGAACTTTTAGTCAGTTCCATCTTCCATCTCTCCTCCTGTTTATTGGTCTGAGATGGTCTTATAGTTAGGCACTTAAACATTGACTTGATATTTTTCTCGCTATGTTTTGACGAGTCCAGTACATTAGCTGGTAAGGTATCAAAATATTCAAGTCTTTCTGTGATATGGTGCTTGCTAGTTGCTAGTTGCTAGTTGCTACCCATGTTGGATCTTCTGTTGGACTGTTTGTAACTCTGGCAGTGTAGCCATTTTTTTTTTTTTTAAACCAAATATTTTCTTTGGAGGTCCTTTATGATTATAACCGAGCTCTAATCCTCCTATCCTTTGGGCAATTCAAAAAAAGATAACACCAACCTAAAAGAAACCTAGAAAGCAAAAAAATCGCACCAGGCTAAACGCTAGAAGGAGGGTTCGAACCTCCGACCTTGTGGTTAACAGCCACACGCTCTAACCAACTGAGCTATTCCAGCTTTGTTGACAATTTAAAAATAAGTAATAATATACTGAAGAAGAAAGAAGCGTCGCATATAAAGTTTTACCACTTCAAGCATGGTTGGAGGATTTTTTTTCTTCCTAAAATCATATTTGGATTGGATTGAAAACATTATAAATTGAAACTTCTTTAGCAAAAAGCCATTCTGGTAACACAAATCTTTAAGGAGAATACACTAAGGTACAAGTGAAGAGCAATGAATTCTCAATTGAATATGATTGGCACGAATAGCATTGCATGCTGTCTGCAACTGCAACATCGACACGAAAACTTTAAGTAGCAGCAGAAGCTTTGTTAGTAGGATTGTAGACGCTGAAGTCTCCAAAATCCCTCCTACCACTGGAAAAAACAGTGCCCAAAATCAAACCCTTGGCACAGATGAACAAAACTTCAGAAGCTAAACATATGCATGAATAAATCACTTGAAAATCTTCACTAATTCATCGCTATCATCTAATGTTTCAGTATGTACCTGTGTGTAATATCCCAGCCAGAAGGTAAAAAACGAGGATGGACAGTTTCAACAAATACTTGTCTCCACCGTTGACAGAACTGACTGATACCATCTTCACCAGATTCCCTTAACAGATGATCCACCACTTGCTTACCATGTGGACCGTGACCTAAGAGGGAGTGTTTTGATTTTTGTTTACGTTTGGATGTAGAACGCATGTCTATTGATCCATTTGGACTTCTACCGTCATAACCATTTACAACAGAAACAAGTGTACTGTCGGGCACTCTGGTTATCTCTGAATTCATGTTATTCTCATTGCTGGAAGAAGATCTTTCTAGATTTACGGCAGAGTTGCCTAAATCAGCATCTTTCAGAGTTGAAACATCTTCATTTAGGTTTATTGTAGATGCTTCGACTTCATTGGTGCAGGATTCATGTACAGTTTCAACTTCTGAAGCATCAGGAGTGGCAGATGTGGAAATGTTAACAGTATTATTCTCCTCTGCATCTGAAGAAATACTTCCTCTAGAATGTTGGAAAGAAAACCCTTTCTTCTTCTGAAGTCGTCTTTTCTCATGAGGAGTCATCCCAACAAGCAAAGCCTTTTCTAAATCTTCCTCAGAGATCTGCCTCCCTCCATAAAATGTCTTAACAATCTGCAAAGTGGAAATTTGGATTCATACATACTTAAACCCCTAAAGTAAACAGGAGACAAGAATTCTAATAACAGGAACTGAGGTTTCTGTACTTTATAATCATGGTAATATGAATGATGATATCAATGCAAGAGTAGTAATATCTGGATTCATGTTTGCTTTTATTAAACTACAGATTGCTGATCTATGTTGGTAATAAACTATATATATGAGTGTGTGCCCCTGTACCTCTGTCAGTTCTTCACGGCGTTTGGATGGCATCGTTGGTCCATGGCGCAAAAGAGCCATTGCAGCAGTTCGCAACTGTAAAGGAGGTACACCTGCTTCCTCAACGTTTGTTACAGGCACAGATTGCCCAGATAAAGATTGAGCTTGCTGCGAATCAACCACTTTACGAACAAAAAGTGGAATCCCAAATTCTGCAGCAATCTTTCTTTTATACTTCTCCGCAGCGGCATGAGCAATTTCGTGACAGTCCACACATAGTAAAACAATATCATGGGAACGGTGGCTTTTCAAATGTTCAGGGAAATGCATTCTGTAGCATGAAGGAATAATACGGTACCGTAAGTAATGATTTCTTTCACCGCAGCCAACACATATATTTTTCTTACTTTGAATGTAGAAATCATTGCCTTCATCTTCTGGACGGCCTTTGGGCTCAAAAAGAAGCATAATTCCGGGTGGATCGTCCTCAACAAGTTTAGCCAAATTCCGATGAAGATACCTATGAGAAAGCAGCATTGACCAAGTCAAATACATAATTTGTGGTAAAAGCTGTAATCAGATATGAGAATATATGAATGCTAACCATTCAAGCTTCCTTCGGTCACAGTAACAAAGCAAACGCCCATCGTTTGCATAGATCCTGCAATTATGATAAACTGGGGATTTGCAGGAAAATTTTTGAACAAACATCTTTCGAGAAGCCATTCGACCTACTTTCTTTGGATTTCTGACCCCATTTTGTTTAGAAACCAGTGTCACTTTCATATTATAATTAACCAGTAAAGCATAGTTGAAGACAGACAGTGGGCAACTCCCTTTTTGACCCAGGCAGTTCTGAAGAATCATGGGTAAGAGATCATCAGGATTGCCTTTTTTGTTCTGGAGTAGATAACGAAAATCATCCAAATGACTGCAGACCACAGGAGATGGAGATGACAGGCCATAATTGAAACTTGAATCCACATCATCATCAGCTTCTGCAATGGTGGTTAACATGTCTGCAGGGTTAGTTGGAGCTTTTTCTGCGAGGGCCACAATAGCCTGATCTGATATTACATATCTCAAGCTTTCATCATGTACACGAGCCTGGAAAGGAAGAAAGGGCCACATGAATATTATGTATACAACAAATGAGAGTTTTAATAAGACCATTTCTATATGTTCATCGTTTACATTTCTATAAGTGACCAACATAGTTTGAATTACTATGTATACATATTCAGCATTGTTCATGGTTGTCAAACTTCAAGAAGAGGTAATACTAAGTTACTAACCATCAGATCTCTCCATGCACAAAATCGGCGCACAGCATTCTGAAACCAAAGCATAAACTTTTGCATAAGAATGTAGTTAATAAGTAATACAAGTTTATCATGAATGTGCCAAGGGGCTGCAGCCCTAGCATACAAGTGACAAGAATGTAGAAGAACTACCAATAATAAATTAAACCTAATAAAATAAAGAGGCTGGCAGCATCATGGTAGACCAGTCAGAGGCATAGAGCAACATCAGAGCTGCTTATCGATATCATTATACCAAGACTAGATAATTTGCCCTCAAAAGACCTACTCTTCGTCTTCATATCAGCCAAAATGAACCGGAACACATGTCAGAGGACTACTTCCTCAAAGCTGTCTTAGAATTGTCTTAACAAAACTACCATGCCAAGCCCAATATCACTGAACTTAACTTAGAATATCCCAAATCCCCTGCCACCAACCAATGACTAGAAAAGATGGCGGACTACCTTTGTAATACTTCACTGGACGCACACTTTGAACTTAGGTGTAAAGAGCATAAAAGGAAAAAGGAAAAAAAAAAAAAGTAAACCTGGATTTTATAAGATGCTGATGAAATGCCTCCTTGGCCATTTAAATGACGGCTAATTATCGATGAGGCAGCAGACTCTCCAGGTGAAGCTTCTACGTCTTTACTGTACAGTTGCAAACATATCATGTTTGAACGCCGACTAGCCTCGAGAACAAAACGTAATTTGCCATTGGGACAAGAGTTTTCTGAAACAATAAGATATTTAGAATTTTTGATACTATGACACTCAGAAAAAGTAGAAACAATTTCTACAGGTTATATCAACTGGAAAGCATGGCTAAGTTACAGATTATACCAGACAACATGTGTATACTTTTCAGCTTAGCTCACTTATCCAAGATAAAGGTAAACTACAACTTATGATCACAGATGCGGAATATGATCATGTCACATGGTCACACCAACGCAACAGATGTTTCTTATGAAGATCATTAATTCTTGTGATAAAAGGGCGTCTACACAATCCAATAATGTTGATATTGCCATTTATCAACTATAAGTAAAAAGCTAAAACATATCATCACCAATGCTGAATCTTAACAAGCCACCAATCAAATAAATCTTAAAAGTCATATTGAGGTCATGCAGTCTCCAGAGAAAAAAAAAAAAAAACAGGATTGCAGACCCGAGTAGAAGCTGGAGACTGGCCTATACTGGTTGTGGTACATCTGTTTTTTTAATATGCTCATGATTAATATGTTGAAATTTTGTCCTTCCTTTTTATATCAATCCAGCAGAACAAGTGAAACTTGAAGTATGAAAAGAAGCTGTGAAGCAAGGAATAAAAGGGTACCATTATCCAGCATATCCAGCTCAGCAAGTAAACGGCCTGCAATGTAAAGTAGGTAGTGTGCGTCTGTTCGAGCGTAATGCACCATTTCGATTGACAAAGGGCGTTGTCTCCAGTCTTCACGCTACAAACCAATTTGATGATGGTTCAGATATAAACTCTCGATTATAACTTCACCCCAGAGATTGAGTTTAAGTCATGCTTACAACATTTCTCAAAGATGACTATTACAAAAACAGGAGCAAAAATTACAATATCGAGACAGCTTTGAGGCTAACCTGAAACAATTTGTTAGTGGCAACTCCACAGTAAGTTTCAAGTAAGTAAGCCAGTGATTTCTGCGGTTTTGATAATACTTCACAAGCCTGCAAGTAAAACAAACACAAAAAAATTAACGATAGAGTTCTTCAGCGGGCAAACCACCTTCTCTCCCCCTCTTTATCAAAAGAACTCACCTTTGCAGTATCAAACATATTGACAACATAAATATGGAAGTCCCTTTGCAGCCAGAGAACATCACTATCTGCCCCGTGGAACACCTAAACACACAGTACACCACATTAAAACTCCAAACAACAACGGTGGTGCAATAAGCACTCATAGTAACAATGTGTACACCCTAAACTAAAAAAGTACCTTGCAAATACTAGCATCTGCGAAAACTGGCCGCAGAAGGCTCATAGTGTCATGTAGAGCAATAGTGTCCACCAAATAATCCTCCTTCTCAGTTGAAATCTAACCAACAACTAAAATCAGAAACCTACACAAACATTACTCACTAACTTCCAGTCTTCAATTTTTTACCTGTATCAAAGTGGTAAATCCCAAAAATGACCTCAAGCTATGTTGCTCAGTATCAACCCCAAATATCTTCTCTTTACTCAAAACCTCAACCATCTCATCCAACTGACTCTCCGTCTCCACCCACACATACTCCGATTCCAAACTCTCCGTAACACTCTTCAGCTCAATCGGCGCACTCTCCAACAGCGCCGTTATCTCCGCCTCGTACGGATGCGAATTCCGATTCTTACCTAATCGCCAAATCAAACCTTACTTCCATTATGTCTTCTCTATCGAAATCAAATCAATTGCATATATATATATAGGATTTTTTTCAGGTGCGGCGAGGCGGCGACGCGGTATCCGGCCACCGGCGAGGCGGCGACGCCGTGTCCGGCCGGTGGCTTTGCTCGCCCCGGCCCGGCGACCCCGTCTGTGCCGGCCCGAGGTCCGTCGCCGGCCGGCAGCCGGCCGGAATCTGCATTTTTGCAGAAAAATGCAGAATACTGTTCATTTTTCTGGAAAAATGCAGATTCCGGCCGGCTGCCGGCCTGCGACGGACCTCGGGCCGGCACAGACGGGGTCGCCGGGCCGGGGCGAGCAAAGCCCACCGGCCGGATACGGCGTCGCCGCCTCGACGTTGGCCGGAAAAGCCGCATCCGCACCGTGAACAGTGCGTGCGGACGTCCGTAGCCGAGAAGCTCTATATATATATATATATATATATATATATATATATATATATATCAGTGTGCTCGTTACCTCCGCCATTGGATTCGTCGAGGCTCAAATGCTTGAACGGCGAGTAGGAGTTGTCGGCCAACACTCGCTTGAACTCGTGCTGCGGCTTCGGGCGGTCGTCTCGTAAATAACAGTGAGTTTGGGGGCGTTTTTGTCTTCTCCGGTATAGAAAGTAGAGGGAGAGAGCTGAGAGAGAAGCGAGGGCCATTACTATCATCTTCATCTTTTCTCTCTTTTCAGCTTTCTCAAAGTTTACGGCTTTATACGACACCGTCGAGCTGACCGTTTGGGCTGGGGCTTACGTGGCCGCATTGACCACAACGACACGCCGTATGTTTCCGCGCGGCAATTTTTAATGTTGGGCCGGGCCGGAATGGTCATAGTTTCCTTAAACTCTGATCAGAAGAGGTTGGAGTTGTTCAAGATTGCTCATCTCCCTGATGAAGTAGTGTTTGAAATCCTATGAGTGCGTTGGTCCAAACTTATATCGTATCCTTTTTTTATGGTTCGTTTTTAATGTCTACAAGGCGATAAGTGGAATGATTGTCCAGTACCATTATCAGGTGACATCTTTGTGTGGCCGGTCAGGTTGGATTGTGGGGGGTGGTGGCGATCGACTTATAATGACATAATTTCGTGTTATGGGTCAATGAACGTGTTGCTCTTCCTCGTCCACTATGTAACAATTATTGGACTACAAAGGGACTCATATGTGAACCCTACTATACTTACAAGGAAGAAGATGGTGCTAGTGAAATCCTCCTTAATGCCGAGTATAAGTGCCGGGACGTGATAATACACTATGGGTACGTTTGGTACCCAGTATAATTGTGCACCTCCTTAGATATAATACTAGTTCAGGCATACTGTGAGTAAGCTTAATCAGTGTTCTGGTGAGCTATGTTTGGTGGTAAGGACTAGGGTGAGAGGACTAAATCCACCAACTAAGGTAGAGAGGAGAGAGATAGAGAGAGTGAGAGCGGAGAGAGATGGTGTTATCTTGAGACACCAAAATCATGTACTCACAATAACACCAACTAAGGCAAGTAAAGACAAAAAAGTGGTGTTGTGTAACACCATTTTACTGTTCACTCTTTCACACCAAACACAGGCCACACTAGTTAACACCTCTTATTTAGCACAGCACCAGTTAGTACTGCACACCAAACGTACCCTATGCACCTTCAAATAATTCAAGATTACACATGAATATCTATTTTCCGAAGCAAGTTAATGGAGAGAATTTTATGTACCCTGCCCGCAGAAGAGAAGGCTTTACTATTCTCCCACTGACCGTGAAGGCGTTGCTTACCGTGGAGTTGCAGATTTGGCATTCGTGTCCGATTGACGATTGTGATACCTTTCCAAGAAGGGAACGGCACTCGGAGTCAAACACATGGCTTTTCCATGACGTGTGGGCTTTTTCGGGCTTCCGAGTTCGTTTAGGGTCTCAAAACGGCAGTTTTATATATTTCTAGAATTTATGTTTTCTAGTTTGTTTTGGATTTATTTTATTTATTTCCTTGGACTTTTAGATTTTGTTGTTAGTTTCCCTAGGGTTTGTTTTATCGTATTTAAGCATCCTTAAATGAGTGTGGACGATCTATTTTATTATCTTTCAATCAAAGATTCCAGAGTTTATCTTTAGAGTTCTTCGCTTGAGATCCCTTGTTACTATTCGGGTTTTTCGCTTGTAAACCCTCCATTCTTCTACTGCGTCACAAAGGTCGGATTTTGGAGTTGACAGTACGTAGTACTAGTGGTGATGTTGGTGTTAAGTACTACTGTCGCTTCATAGAATTTGAATTCGATAAGCAATTTAAGTGCGAAACTATGTTTGTAGCCGGTGATAAGATTACCGTTTCTCTCTAGGATTTCACCACCTATATATTCAACTCTCTCCTAAACTTAATTTTAGTATCACATATCCCAATCCTAATCGGGAGAGCTGGTTACTGCTGTGATGATGAAGAGGTTGGGGTTGTTCAAGATTGATGATCTCCCTGGTGAAGTAGTGTTTGAAATCCTATGTCGACTTCCATTCTACTCGATCGGTTCTTCAATGCAAGTGTGTGTGTAAAGGTTGGTCCAAACTTATATCGGATCCTTCTTTTAGGGATAGTTTTTTATGTCTACTAGGCGATAAGAAAACGCTCATAACGAGCGGAATGATTTTCCAGGGCCATCTGAAACCTCAGAGAACGGGTGGAGTAATCAGTTTTCTCCCCTATAGTGGAACCCTTGAAGAAAGGTCTGAAGAATGTGTGGTAGTGGCGACTTACAATGACTTAATTTTATGTTATTGGCCAAAGCAGGAGAATGGGCATGAATATGACCTGACCATCTGGAATCCATATATAATGCAACGGGTTGCTCTTCCTCCTCCACCATGTAACAAATTTTGGACAAGAAAGGGAATCATATGCGAACCCTATATTTACAAGGAAGAAGATGGTGCTAGTAGTAAAATCGTCCTTAATGCCGAGTATAAATGCCGGGTCGTGATAATGTATTATGAACCTACATATGATTCAAGTTTACACATGAATATCTATTTATCCGAAGCCAGTGAATGGATAATATTTGATGTACCCTGCCCGCAGATGAGAAGGCTTTACTATTCTCCCACCGACCGTGCAGGCGTTTCTTACCGTGGAAAGCTGTACTGGCTGGTCGAAGGTCGCATTGTGGAGTTGGATGCTTTGGCAGTTGACAGTAATACTAGTACTCGTGATGTCGTTGTTAAGTACTGTCGTTTCATGGCAATTGAATTCGATATGCAGTTTGAATGTCAAATTCTGGACATAGGTGTGTGCTTTGTTCACCGATTTTCACTGTTGAATATTGTTACTACGAGTACCTGGTACAACCCTGACGATGTGCTACTATGTTTGGACTCATTGGAGGAGGATACCATTTATAAGCTAAAAGAAAGTAGAGCCATTTGCAGGTGCAACGTCCTTACCGGAGCTTGCGACGATGTTCGTCCCAGTGGTCAATATTCCAAGATTGAAGCACGTATGTTTCCATTTACGCTTCCGTGGTGGCCAACACCAGTTCCTAGGGTTAAAATTCCGGTAAACCAATTAGTCGGTAACCGACACCGGCTATTCCGCATCGGTTGAGAATTTAGGATATCGACAGAGGCGGGTCGGTAGTCGGTTGATGAGAAACATGCTCGGTATTCTATGTACCTAAGTTATTCCGAACAGATTTTTATGAACAAAAGCTATTCTTATGAACAGATTTTTTTTATTATTATTATTTATGTTCCGTCTTTTGTAATCTATTTTATTTTTATTTTTTATGTGATGTTGCATGTGAATAACAGGATATGTATCTTACGATCGAGGAATCTTGGGCAATGACTTGGTCTTTTTTCTTTTTGGTCTGTTACATTTTCTTGCTCTTCTTGGTATAATTAGCTAATTAATGCAATTAGATCTCCTTGTATTGTTCCCTATGACCTTCCCTGGTTTATTTCCCAGGCTTGGTTACTACTGATCATCACTTTACGTCTACCATAGCACCAGCAACTGGCCAGACTAACAGGATTACCTATAGGCTATAAATTGAGGAAATGCTAATCGGATAAAGTTCTTGTTTCTCTTCCTCGGATCAAAGTACAGGACTACCTATACTAAACGAGACTAGCTGGATATTTTTCAGTATATTTAGCTAATCATAGATGCTTTTGATTATAATGCAGAGAAAGAATGCTAGAAATTAAATACCACATGTTTTGTAAGGGCCTGAAGGCTAGCTGCAGCAGACATGCAGAGAGAGAGCTAGCAATGGGGTGGGGGGAGTGAAAGGATTGAAAGCACAGTTTCAGTCTTGCTATAAGAATACAAAGCAATCACAGTTTAAAGAAGCATAGATAAATAACACAGTAAAGATTGCTTACGCAGTGTAAACCTCAGTTGAGGAAACGTCACTGCGTGGCTTTTAATGTAGCCTACACACGAAGAATAATTCACCTATTTGAAATAGGATTACAAACAGAAGCAGTATTGCACACAGCTGCTAACTATATATATTGTAATTTTTATAAGATTCCCAGTTCATAATTAAGTGTCCTTCTTCAAGTAGGAACTGGACACGCCTGATTGTCCAGTTCTACTCATCTCCACCTTTTCTCTCTTGCCCACTTTTCAGCTTCAAAGTTTACGGCTTTATACGACATGCCGTTTGCACGCGGCAATTTTCCATGTTGGGCCTATCGGGCCGGGCCGGCCCGGAGGATCACAGTTTCTCCCTAGGTTTCATCATTCAACTACTATTTAACACACCCAAATTAATTTGTTCTCTGTATTAAACTGTCGCAAGTCCAGAACCCTAATCAGGAGAGCTGGTTTTGCTGCCGTGATGATGATGGGGTTGGAGTTGTTCAATATTGATGATCTCCCTGTTGAAGTACTGTTTGAAATCCTCTATCGACTTCCTCTGTTTGAAACCCTAATCACAGTTCTTCCATTTTTTTTATTTTTTTTTAAACATTTGCGTTTTCTTGCTCTTCTAGGTAATTAGCTGCTTGCTTTGGTATCTCCTTGTATTGTTCTCTAGCTATGACGACCTTCGCTGGTTTTCTTTTCCAGGCTTTCTTTCAATAGTGAAATTACTTAATATCACAGCTAGCTCTCCTTTACCACAGTACCACACAGCAACAGCAAGTGGACTAATTAATACATTGTAAGACTACCTCTGAATGGAGCTAATGATCATCGGATCAAGGTCTTTATTTCCTTTACTGAAGTGAGACTTAAAGGGGTTCTCGAGTACTAGTCTAAAATTATGCAGCTTGGAAATAAGATAATTTATGTTACTGTGATCGGTGGATTGAAAAAAACTTCCACTAATTAAGGTCATTTCATTCATTCATTTTGGGTCAAGACTTGGGAGTAGTTCATGAATGAATAATTGATATGGCATGGAAAGTGACACTACTAAATAGCATTTTCATATATAGGTAAAGCTATTAGTCTCTCTGACATCTTCTAGTCCCACACCGCCCACACTGCCTTTCCAGATTCTTTTCTTACCTTCCTCCTGAGGGCTGCACTTGCTTTCAAATTTGAGACCGAGAATTCTTCAAGATACCAAAACCAAAAGGTAAACCAAACGAGGCTATAGCTAGCTGGTTGGGAATGGAATGTAAAGCTAATCATATGTGCATCTGATTATAATGCAGAAATTAAACACCACATGTTTTGAATATAGGCCTGAAAGGCTAGCTGCAGCAGACAGAGAGCAGTGGGGGGTGAAGAGAGAATGGGGTATCAATGCTCCCATTTAAGGAGATCCAGTAATATGATTGTGGGGGCATTCTCATCTTTCATGGGCCTGCATGATGGAGAATGGAGAGAGTGGCCGGGAGAAGGAGAGAGTGGCCGGGAGAAAGAGAGAGCTCGATTGTATGAAAATAATGGAGGAAATTGGTGTGAGGGAATCGAAAATATAAGGTATAAGAATGAGCTGGTAAGTCTGCTTCGACCACAAGTTGGAGAAAATTATATATATGCTGAAAGCACAACTGCTAAAGGGTGATCCATTTTATTCTTTTCAAAGCAACTATTTCAAGAGGGTGGAGGTTCAACAAACTCAACCAAAATCTTGTGCTTACATGTATAATATAATATATATTATTCACATTTGGACATATATTTCTACTTTCCCTAACCTACTAGCTAGCTTGCTTAGGAAACAATTCAACAAAATAATAGGTTATGCGCTAAAATTCCATGGTCTACAGTCCCATGCCATTTAATTAAAAAATTACTAGCAAGTAGCTAGCTAGGTAGCACTTTGAAGGATGTACTTCTTGTTGTGTCTTTTAGCTCATTTAGGGTCTTGATTTAATTTCCTCATCTTTTGTCACCTGAACAAAGCTACAAGATCAGGTTAAAGCCGTAGACAATGGCAATCATACTCTATATATGATGGTTTTTTTTTTGGGGGGGACATTGTACTCTTATGATAGGTTGAATTCTAGAATGATCCTCTTGCATAAATTAAGTACCTTAAATTGTAGTAAACAAACGGTTTTGACACACATTGCCAGCATATGACAACGCTATATATATTTGCAGCCTTTGCAAATTGGCAAATGGCTATCAAAGTGTTTATAGCTTCCTGTATAGTACAGAATTGCCCTCTGGCTTCTTCACAAAGTCTCCCCCGTACTGATCGATCGAGTTCTGCTGCAGTTGTTCTGTGGCTTGAAATTGTGTTGCTCTGTACGTACCAAACAATGGATGGTCTCGTGCAATGGCAGCTTTGTGTTGCTTAGAGAATAGAGAGGCAGAGATCAAATGGTGTTGTAAAGCGACAGGGACTCTTTTGCAAGCAACGAGCTCCAACCAATTTCCCAACAAGCACACTGTACCTTCTATGTTTTCAAGATTTATATACAATTTCTTTGTTGTATCAAGATTATATAATACGTACACGTGAAATTAGTTTCTATACTTGTACGTAGACGAAAAAAAATTTCCTATACTTGCATGATATCAAAAAAGTCTCCTATACTTGCATCACAAAAGTCTTCCATATTCCAAAATATCTGATCACAAGATGACAAACCAACTAATCTCGTGTAAGTGTCGGCAGGAGGATAAAACTGTTTAATTACCTCCCAATTTGGATTTGAGAACTCATTATGCCATCCTCTTTGGACTAATGAAGGAGAAAAGGACCATAAAACTCACTATATATGGACTTTCTATTTCAGTTTGAGCAACTTGATGACTAGAAAGTGAAACACTATGTATGTTGCAAGATAATCTAGTTATTGGGGAAAAGAAGCTCTCACCAACGTGACGGAATATATACGAGAACGGCATGCACTACAAACAAAACCTCATGTCGATCCCTTTGCCAAACTTTTCTTTTAACAATTTAGCCGACTAAAATGAACAGTGACACGTCTTCTAAAAAAAGAATAGGAAAAGAAAAAAGAATAGGAAAAGAAACACATGAATAATGATAATTTATTATTAAACTTCACATCATTCTCAAAATTTGGGGTTAATTTATTAATTATCATAATCTTTCTCAAAAGTAAGTCTCTGATCACCCTTTTTATAGGTAAATGAACATATATTACCACTATGTTAAATGATTCTTCATCACATATCATATACAATAGTTATAGTTTTATAGAGGGCTGGATGTTCTACAAAGGACACACTCTCCTGATTCAAACATATATAGGACGTCTCATGTACGTAATTCATTCTCAATATATAATTTCTATGTAAAATTAGTGAATCTAGCTATTCTTTGAAACAAATGAATAGTGCGGCCGCCTTCAAATCTAGCTATCATAACTAAAACTACAGAAGAAAACCTTCAAATGCACACACACATGCACATACATATATGTCAGGCTAGCTATTACGTACCCTTAAGTTGTAAACAATTGATGTAGTAAGCCAATCACTCATGCATCATCAAATATGAAATATCTGATGAGTTTCAGTTCGATCATTTGTTAATTTAAGTCCAAACCGACCAATATCGTGACTTCCAACAAAATTTGAATCACAAATCTCATCCTAGCTTCTGTTAAAAAATATTGGCTAAATTAGTCCGTGTAAATTATTAAACGAACTCCTGAAACTAGCTAGCTAACTCCAATGTGCATGTTTCCGAGAACCTTTATCCCAACACATTTAATTAATCAAATCTGGAAAAACCCTGAATATTAATCTCAGGAAAAATCAGAGACGATGTCGATGATCGATGAGAAAAGAAACCCTAGAAACTTAACGTGACGCACCAAATAATGACACGTGACGCCTCCGTTCTCGTGGTGCGGGTCCCGCTCCATGCAGAGAGGAGCTCTTTTTGCAGTTTCCACGTGAGCTGTCACATGATTACTGGACAACCGGAGTAAGCCCACCAATGGTGGAGAGCCACGTAACCGAGTGTTAGATCTGATCACGTGCACGTGGCCTGGCGGCCTTTTCCATAAGCAAAGTGCAAAACCCTAACTTGGTGCTCTGGCTTCTCTTTTTGTTCAGGTTCCTTATCACATCACTCACGGACTCCCTGACTCACTACATGATTAGCTTTAAGATTCTCATAGTTAATCTTTTAATTATTCTATTTTCATTTGATCTACAAGTTTAAAAATGAATTTAATCTTTTAAATTAGATAATCTTTTATACACAGAGTTTACATACACGACCGATCCATTATGAACGGTTATAATTTTATAACTTTAATATAAATATACGGTAGTTAAAACATATATATGAATAAGAAATTGTATCATGTACGTATATTTAACGCCGGGCATACAAGAATTTATGTTCCTAATTTAGTTACTTCCTTCTCATTCATATTTATGAACCATGATAAACGAGTTTGATTCTATTTTCTCTTTTGTCCTTCCAGAATTATGACCATTTTATCTAAATCTTTCCCATTGTTAATTAACTAGCTCTCTGGTAAGTTGGGTTAATATAATTCCATTTTCGCTAAGAGTTAGGTTAAATTTGTCTTGGCACGGCCTATCAGTTCTCTACTTATGGATTGTTACAGGCAGGTTCAGGTGATGCTAAACTAATCCATGCATGGTTGATCTGTAAGGCCAACTTCCAAGCAGTAGTTTTATATGATTGTGTTATAGAAAAGCACTACACAGTACAGAAGGCTCCTGAGAATCAAACAAAATGTAACAACTAAACTATATAGTGATCATATCTCAATGACTCAATGTCATATTTAATTAAGCTATATATATATGGTGATCGAGGAGCTAGCTAGGTTATTACTGCCAAAATGTTAGTATATAATCATGACCAAGAACTTCCAAATTCCTTTTGCGCATATCAGTATTCAGTACCATACTTGCCATCCAACCCCAGTTCAGCACCAAAGTTTTCACCAACTTTTTTATACTCATTAAGAACGCATCCCAATTTCATCATCGAAATTCAAATATGAAGGCCATCCTGGTAACTTTCTTATAGGCTCGATCGTTGCTTGAGCTCGAGTTCCATTCCCTTTCTACGTTCAGAATAAGAAAGACATTTCCAAATTAAAAACCAAAATAGATCTTCTTTGCCTTTTTACACATGGTTTGCTTCAACTTTCACGACCTAGAGCTCCCACTTGTGTTATGAAATGTTCAAAAAGCTAGTCCATAAAAATCCTTAAAACAACAATCATATGTGTGTGACAAACTCCTACTCGATCTCTTAACAGCGTTACATTATGATCGAGCTGTTTAAAGTTCAAACGTAGTAGGCTTCATGAGCACCACTACTTGGTTAGATGAGAGTTTATTAGTAATTATAGCAATAATTATTCCTATATATATAATTATATAACATGATTAACATCTATGAAATTTCAAATATATGTCGTACGTTGGGATACAAATCGATCATACAATTGTTTTGGGCACTCGTATTGGTCCTCCTATGTTTATTGTTGAAGTCAACTAGCTAGCACAATGTAGTGAAAACCGTACACTAGCTAGCTACCTGAATTATATACCTTTATAGGGAATATATGTGAATCACCGCCCCATATCACAAGACTCGCATAAAATAGAAGAAGTTGATCCACATGCCAAGTCATTTTTTTCATCTTTCTTGCACTTAAGTCTTAACTATATATATATATATATTCAATTATTGTGTATAGTCAACTACATATTAAAGGCGCCCTAGCTACCTTCTTGGTAACCATAGCCTATTACTGTTTTTGTCCAAAGATAATTAAGTCTAAGAGTAACTTCCAATTTTGTTGATTAAAAACGCGATAATATATCATGCTAGATAAGTTAATACAAAGCATGTGAAAAAGAAGTCTGGTGGAGACATACTCACTTCAGGGATAACTTAAAAAGATATTGTAAGAGATAAGTTAATCAAAAGACTGGAAATAAATGTATAGTTTGAAGTTGCTAAATTTATGCTTTTACACTAATAACATGTACGTACTTTGAGATGTAGTATTTGTCTCTCATATCTTTTAAAATGTCATTAATGTGAGCAAACCTATTAGTTTTGGTATACAATAAACTGAACGTCGTTTAACAAGAATGCATCGGTTTTATCTACTCTAGAACACAAATTAATCTATTAAAAAGAATCATACTTGAAATGAATATACATCTAAAACCCAACGTACGTATATTACGACTCATAAGTAAACACAAGATGCAAAATACTCTAGTGTATCCCAACATATATTACGACTCATAAGTAAACACAAGATGCATTGGTTTTAACTCCCAACTGCCATCCATTACTCACTGCAAGATGCAAAATACTCTCATCCATTAGTTAAGAGAACCCATCTTACAAAATTCAAAACTCTAAACCTAAATAACATATATGCATGTTTTTGCCATGTGACTATCAGTGATGAGAACATGCCCACTGTCTCTATGGTCCCATATGCAATATATATGTGGGAATTACAAGTTTAACACAAAGTATACTACTATACAAATAGTAGATTGCAAAAAATAGTCCCCAAGGGCATTAATGTCAGTTTAAGAACTGTTATTATTTAGCCGATATAGTAAGGAAAGTCTGACAGGGACGGTTTGGTAAATTTTGAGGTATTAAGCAGACATGGAAGCAGTTAGTGAGTCCTCCTCTTCACTTGTGTTCAACGTCCCTTGCCGGCGAAGAAGAGCTTTCTAGAGAGAGAGAAGGTGCTCAAAGCAAAGCAATAGGATAAAGAAAGGAACAAACAATACAAATGACAAGTTAAAAACAGAGAAGCTCTCACTCTGTTCTGATTCTCTTCACCCCTTACATGTTGTACCTAAAGCTCTCGCTTTCAAACGTCGTCACGCTTTCATATTCTGTGCCTGCTTCTTTTTCTGGGCTCTGTTTGAGTTTTGTCCATTTGGTCACTGTTTCTGTTCATATGGGAATTTAGTGGAATAGTTGGTATTGGAAAGTTGGAAGAGAATTTGGAGAGGAAGAAGAAGATGTCTTGGAAAAGCAGAGGAGACCCTTCTTCTTCCAGAAGTGTAATTTCACAAAAATGGACCCTCTTGCTTTGTTTAAGCTGCTTCTGCGCTGGAATGCTCTTCACCAATAGGTATTGCTTGTGTTTCAATCTCGTCTTCATAGTTTCCGAAAGGTGTGTTCTTGGGGATTGTTTTGTGACCAATCAGGTAGCTGAGACTTTTTTCTGAAATGGGTTCAAGCCAATTAGGTGTAGTTCAATTCTATTCTGGGATCTATGATCAAATGGTTCTTATTGGTTTTTTATGCTAGTTTTTGATAAATTTGTGATCTTTTATGTTCTACTTAGTTGGGTGAGTCTGAAATTTGAAGTCTTTGATATGGGGATTGCATTTATGGTTACGTCACTTACATGTTTTCGGAATTGCAGGAGTTATGTTACACATTCGGTTGTGTTGTAATGAAATTCTTCGAAAACTGATGTATTGTTCACTTGCAGGATGTGGAGTGTTCCTGAAAGTAAAGGTCTAACACGGAGAACAGCTTTGGAAGAAGAGAAATTAAAATTAGTATCAGAGGGTTGCAATCCAAAAGCTGTAATGACTCATCCCTTACTTGATTTCAAGTCGTCGACAATTTGGATTATAAATTCATGTTTCTCACCCAAACTTTTTTGTGTGTGTCTGATTTGGTCATTTTAGTTGCATCAGAAGGAAGTAAAGCGAGAAACTAAGGACATTTTTGGGGAGGTTTTTAAGACTCATAATGCTATACAGTAAGTTATGCTCACTACACCAGCTCTTAGTTTCCCCATATTTGATTTTTCTGGTGGCTAATTGGAAACGATTTTTGGTTTCTTGAATCAGGACACTAGATAAGACTATTTCAAATTTAGAGATGGAATTAGCAGCTGCAAGGGCCACGCAAGAGTCTATACGTAGTGGCGCTCCTTCATCAGGTGACTCGAAGACTGACTCATCTGGGAAGAGAAGGTATTTAATGGTTGTTGGAATCAATACTGCTTTTAGCAGCCGGAAAAGAAGAGATTCAGTTCGTGCTACTTGGATGCCTCAAGGTAGATCATTGATTTCCTGATTTGTTTTTTCTTCCATATTTCTGTGTGCTTATTTGTATGTATGGTCTGAATACTCATGCTTGTGAAAACCATGGATTACAGGTGAGAAAAGAAAGAGGCTGGAGGAAGAGAAGGGTATCATCATTCGTTTTGTCATTGGTCACAGGTATGTGTGTAATTTCCTTTCGTTCTAGCTAATCTGGATAGCATTGTATATTGAAGTGTTGTAGATGTGGTTGCTGGTTTAGCTGGTAGAATCTAACTAATTCAGTTGTTTTCCCACAAAGCATTTCATCTTTTCTTCTAAGTAAAATAATTTTCAAGCTTCCATAGGTTCTAAGATAACATTACAAGTTGCAACCTTTTATTTTGGATGATATTTTCTTACAAGTTATTTCTCCCCCTCGTTCAGTGCCACATCAGGAGGCATTTTAGACAGAGCAGTTGAAGCCGAGGACAGAAAGCACGGAGATCTCCTGAGGCTGGTACCCTTTTAACTTTTCTTCTGTTGTCACTAGACACTGTCCCTTTGTTCTACATACATGCTTACTCAGTTACTAGAACATAGCATTTCACTCAGAAAAAATACCTTGTGACTTCATGTCTATATCGCTTGAACAGGACCACGTTGAAGGATATCTGGAATTGTCTGCCAAGACAAAAATTTATTTTGCTACTGCTGTTGCTATGTGGGATGCAGATTTTTATGTCAAAGTCGACGATGATGTCCATGTAAATATTGGTAATTTCAAAACTTGCTTACAGTAAACAGTAATACATACATTTACTATGACGCTGTTGAGCAGAATAAAAGAAAAACTAAAACTTTAGCCACATAGTGTGCTCATCTTAGACTAAGAAACAAATGGACACAAGGTCCGAATTACTTGAATTACTGTAGCTGCATAATTCTTCATTTGTCTATGTTAAGTATCTTCCTTTTTCTGGTAAGTCCCATCTCTTGTCCAATTACTGCAGCGACACTAGGAGAAACACTAGTTAGACACCGAAAGAAATCGCGTCTTTACATTGGATGCATGAAATCTGGTCCTGTTTTGGCACAAAAGTAAGCCACTGCTTCGTTAATTTTTTTGGTCTTTGTTTCTTCAGAACGCAACAGAGTTAGAGTTCTTGACTGACCATTTACTCATACAGGGGAGTGAGGTACCATGAACCTGAATATTGGAAATTTGGTGAACCTGGAAACAAGTATTTCCGCCATGCTACTGGGCAGTTATACGCAATTTCAAAAGATTTGGCTACTTATATATCAATAAACCAGTAAGCTTCAAGCTTTATGTGTGGATAAAAATTAGAGCATGTCTTGGAAATTATTTGTTTCTATCCTCTGGTACCTATGAGGTTCACTTTTGTTTGATTTGTTAGGCATGTCCTCCACAAGTATGCGAATGAGGATGTCTCTTTGGGAGCTTGGTTTATTGGACTTGATGTGGAGCATATAGATGATCGGAGACTTTGTTGTGGCACCCCACCTGGTAAGTGTAATTATCATTAATACCATTTTGCTAATGATTTTGAATCATGTAGTCTGCGAATGTAGGATCAACATGACATGTCTGCTGGAGAATATTGCTTCAAATCAAACACAGTCATAGTGTGTTCAGTTATAAATTTCTCCATAACAAAATTTATTCAACAAAACTACCAGAAATTCGTGCTTAAAACCTCAGTCCTTGACATTAGTCTGCACTATTCTTAGTCTGTGGTGGTTCAGAAGTGAAATGAATTAAAGAAGTTATCAAATCCTTATTGGCTTAATTTGAGTATTAACATAAGAAAATATACTTGTTTTGTAACAGTAAAGTCGTTTTAACTTCATTGCAACCTTTTGCTGCAGATTGTGAGTGGAAGGCCCAGGCAGGCAACGTCTGCGTTGCTTCATTTGACTGGAGTTGCAGTGGAATTTGTAGGTCAGCTGAGAGGATTAAGGAAGTCCATCGACGCTGTGGGGAAGGCGAAAACGCTTTATGGAGTGCTTCATTTTAAGAAGCAGCTTGAAGCTCTTCCAATCTCAGGAAGATTTTTGGGTTTCAGTATAAAGGCAGGTGTGCTAGTCTCTTTTTTTATTTTTTTTTTCTTTTGTCCCCCTTTCTGTGCCTAGTATAGAAAATTATAATTTCACAATTGAGAAATTAGAGAAAGAGAGAGAGAGAGAGTGAGAGAACTTTGCAAAAATAGGACCACTTCCATTTTAATAGGGATTCTGGTCACTGGTGCAGCAAAAATAGGACCCCATATATACAAATTCTTTGAGGCTTGAAGAGCCAGCTTATAAGTTACAGTTCTATGGTATCAAGTGCTCAATAAATGCATATCTTTGTGGGTACTGTTTATGCCTGCTTTCTTGTACAATCTTGTTTCACTAGTTTTCACATAATATGATGAACAGTTGAACAACACATTATTTCTCATATCATGTCCTTCCCACTTATCTTGTGATTCATCTGACCATTGTCAGATTGTCAGTAATGCCCCTTCTGTAATGTCCATTACATGAATATAACAGGTTACAGTGAAGGACTAACCTTAAGATGTAAAACTGAGCTGATTAATTAGTTAGGTAAGGTAGTACATGAACATAGATGAAACTTGAAAGGCAACCTATCCATGAGCATAGACAAGCTGAAATGTTGTTTTCATGGTACTTTTTTGTTCTACAGGGACAAGATGAATTTGAAAGATCAAACTTCCTTTACATGCTAATAAAACACAGTCAGAGAAAAATCATTTGAAGAGCACTTGATTTACTAAATGAATATAGCAATCCTGCCCAGAACTTGCGGTATGGGAACTTTGCCCCATAGCTATTACAACTCCATACCTTCATTAGAAACCCCTTGGTTGAGACATATACAGAATTACAGGATGTGTCTTATTAGGAAATCTTAACCTAAAAGTAAAAGCTCTGCAAGCCCCACCACAAAATGACCAATGCATATCTGTAATTTACTGCTATATTATACATAGGCTTCTGCTGTACACAGCAAGTAATAATTGTTGGAACTCTCAACTCTGTCCTTAATCTCTCCAGGCTTCCTACAAATCTTAATATCTCAAACTAGCACACATGATTTCTTGAGCTCCTCTATGAACTTCAGTCTTCCAGCAGCCTACCACATAAGAAAACAAGGGCATGCAATCCAGGACATAATTCTTTTACAGAAATATAGCATCTGATTCAAAATATTTTACATTAATTGAATATGAGGACTTTTGTGTATAAAGGTATGTGAGAAAACTCAACACAACCTAAAAACTATTGCAGAGTAAGAGAGCATAGCAATGAAGGCAACGTAGCCTACTAAGTATTGTCATTACTCATTAGAGATACTGCACTGCCTTCTGTGAATATAAATAATTTTACACAAAATAAAAAGTACCATGTTGAAGGCTCTGAACACTAGTAAAACAAATGTCTTTATATGCAAAGCCATATATGTTTCTATCATTAGTCTGCTGCATATCTTTTCTTTCTTTCACTAAAATTCCGACTGATGTCATACACCGATGTATAACAGAACTTTCCAAGTTTAAATCTGGGCCACAAGGGAGAAACAAACACCAGAAATGAAAAAAGTTGATACCTTTACAAATCTGCGATGATGGGGACAGCGAGGGAGAAATAGAAAAATTGGAGCAGTGGCACGTGATATTGGCACGGCTCAATCAAAAAATAGAGCTCAAGCTTCACTTCGAGCACTGTTTTCTTATTGAACCGGACCAATATCCCGTTATACCGATCCATCCATTCTCCTACTGCTGATTTGGCTTCAAAACAAACAAGCCTACTTACCCTTTTTCATTAACAAACACATACAGAAAACAGAACAGGAAGCACAAGACCAGCAGAGGAGCATACCAGAGGTTAAGGTGGTAGCAAAAAAAGAACAAAGAACAAGTCTTTGGGTGGTTTGGTATGAATGGAGAGGAGGGCAAAGTGGAAATGGGGCACTTGTTGAGAGGGAGAGAGAGAGAGAGAGAGGGAGGGAGCATAAGAGAGAATAAGCAGAGGCAGAGAGAGTGAGAAGGAGGGGAGGGTCTTAAAGAAGGTAATGCCCAAGAGATACAAAGAGAGATGGGTAGCATTGAAGAAGTTGCATTAAAATCTCCAACCACCTCAACAAAGGAAGTTGGGAATATTAATTATAACAATGGTGGTACAAGAATCAAAGGTAGAAACTTGAAGCAATACCCGATAGCCAAAAAAAAATAAAAAAGAGGGTTCACGGACACAAATCTGGAGCTTTAAATGTGGACAGTGATGGATGATGGGGTAGGAGAAGAGCTGATGTTCGTTCTGTTCAATCCGCATTTATGTATCAAAACAGAACACACAGAGAGAAATGGAGTGAGAAGAAGAAGAAGATGATGAAGAAGAAGAAGAGGGAAGCTTTGTCTTGCATGTTTTGTTTGGTTTCGGTTTTTAATTGGGTTCAGTACCTTTGTTAGTAGTACTTACTACCCTCACATCCCATCCCATGAAGCAAAGCAAAGCACTAATTGGTAGGCTCCCTTTTCTGTTTTCGTGTTTTGAATTCAAAACTCTTTCCCCACTTCTGCAAAATCGTCTCGAGTTTCTTTTTCAAATGTCGTTTGCCTGCAATTCTTTGGGAAAGGTCTCTGTGTGTGTGTGTGTGCAGTGCTAATGTGCATTAACTCTGTAGGCCGGCCAAACGAGCATTGAGGTAACCCTAGTACTAGAAGGTCATGCCATACTTGCTATGGCATTTATACTCATACCACACAGAGATACTTCTGGTATTGTTCATGTAGTCAATAGCTTTGAGAGTGTTAAATTTCGATCCAAGGTAGAGAATAATGAGGTAGTTTGAACTCTCCACATCATGTGATTACATTAAGATATGAAAAAGCATGCTGACATTCATCGTATTGATTATTTCATATAATTAATAGAATTCAATAAAATTTAAAAATCACAAGATAAATAAATTCAATAGAATTGCTCAAGATCACATCGCATACTACGCTTTGAGATAACTAGAGTGCATAATAATTTAACTAAAGAGTCACCACATCATATAATGAACATAAACACGTAAACCTAAATTGAAGTGAAGAGTTAGCCATTTTGCCGCCTCAATATGAATGAAGGATGCTCATTTGGCATCAAACCATTCTCCTCATTGTTCTTCCATTTGTACTTAGAATTCAAGATTGAGTCACCATGTGATCACATCACATTTGTAGCGTACTTTTCGAGTTGGCTATGGTCTACAATAATTTAGCTACAGATTGACACACCACTTCACATAATTGATCACATTGCATAAACACATGAAACAAGATTGAACTGAAGCGTTAGTCATTTTGCTTCCTCAATGAGATGCTCATCAAACTCACCTCCTCATCGCCTAAGCAATAGATTAGTGCTTGTGCAATATCGAATCAACTGCAGTAGTATTTTTTGTAAAAGGAAAAAGAAAATAAAGGCCTTTGCATGTAAAAGTTGGAAAAGACTATGCAAACGATTGATGAAGACGAGTTGCTTGACGGGCTTCTCTCAACAGTGTCAAGTTAACATCAGATTCTACTATTCTAAATCCAGGACGACCATTGTCTACTTGCCAAGGCCTTGAATTTAGTATGTGTTTTCCTATAATATTTTCTTAATCTTCATAATAAAATTTTCAAGTTGCACGAGGCATGGCGTAAGTTAGTATTCATGCTGCTGCTTCTAATCAAAGATCTTGCACAGATGAAAATTATAAAAGGTATGATGGTCAATGTAAGAAGACGGAAAATCACAACCCTTGTAGCTGTATAAGAACTTTACTTAGTAGATCACGAATTTATCTAACAAAACTCTTTTTTCTTCTTCCTAAATCAGACAATAAGGATATATGTTTTAAAGTTTCAATCGCGTCGTTGAAGCAAAATAACAATATAATAGATAATATTTAAAAATACCTTTGTTTCTTTTCACAAAAACTATAAATTGAAAGGTCCCACTGATTTGAACCCTAATATTCTCCTCGTCTATAAACATCATTGGGGTTTTAGCAGAAGCGTTGTCATGGCCAAGAAGTCGTTCAAGTCCGAGAACCCTTTCGGTTCGTATTCTCTTTCTCTGTTCTTGACTTCTTGTATATACCATTGTTCTTGATCATTAGGACCTTCCTCTATTCTTAACCCTCTGTCTTAATTCCGTTAATCAATTAACTCTGCGCAAAGCCTTGAGATTTCTCTTGTTCTTCTTCTGGGTTTCATGTTCAATCTTTAATATGTTTTCGTTGAGTTCGTATTTCAAGAAATTGTATTGAATAAACCAGGTTCCGTGACAATGTCCAAGTTAAAATTGGTTGTATGAAACAGAGGATTAGCCTTTGGATTTATTAATTTTTCCACCTGGGTTCGTTTGTAGTTGTTAAATTTCGGTTCTTGAAGCCTATAATGTTTTGGGTTGCTTTGAAATTTTTGAAAGCTGAAAATAGAAAAGAGTTGCAAGATTCTGTGTGGCCAAACTACTGTCTTGAATGTTGGTATGCGTATAGTAAAGGTTGATTGATTCTGTGCGTTGATTAAAAAAATTAATAAATTCAGGAATGTTCATTGTTATGACCTGCCAAGCTTCACGCTTAGTTTTTGTTTTATGTTACAGACAAAAGGCAAGAAGAAGCTGCTCGCATCAGAGCGCATCATCCGGATAGAATACCAGTATGATTCTTTTTTGCTCTTGCAGTTTTAACTCTATGTTTCTCTTCTGTTTTGTATTGAAATTTGCTGTCTTCTGTAGGTGATTGTTGAAAAGGCTGCAAAGAGTGATGTGCCTGATATTGAGAAGAACAAGTAAGTTGTCCAATGACATTTATTTATGCCCTATATATTTTGACATGGCTTTCTTTGCTTCTATATATGATATCTTAGATGTGGACTCATCAATGTTATTGAGCTTGGGTCAGTACGCTCGGAAATCTTATTTTTATGGATTCTTGTACCCATTAATCATGTGAACACAGCAGATTTTTTTTTTGATAGTCATTTGTTACTTTAAAAGGGATCCTAAGAAATTGTCTTTTGCTTGTTATAATTCTATGTTTAGATAGACCTCTTGTCATGGAATGGTAGCTTCTTGCTTGGATAAGAATGTTTATATACCTAGAAAACGAGCAACAATAGAAATGCTGTGTAAAAATCGCAGTTTCCATATTTGGGAAATATTTCATTCCAACCATTCACAGGTTGTGATCATCGAAGATCCCGCGCTTGCTGGGAACGAAAAGGTCTCTTTGACTTAGGGAGCACATGACCAGAATAGACTTATGGTCTTCCTTCCATTCCACTTTCCATGAAATTTTGCTGTTTTATGTCTTTTGCAGTTATAAACTTATAACTATCAAAGACAAGAAGGATCCTGGCCATTGTTCAGGAACATATAACAATAAGTAGCATGAAAGTTATAATTTAATGATTATTGTGCAAGGGGCACCAGTGACAAATTATATTCACCACTAGTACCTCAACTTTCCTGACCGGTCAGGTTGATATCCGAACTTTCTAAATGATCAATGTGATACCTGAACTCTTGTTTTAATATCAAGGAACTACCTACCGTTAAAAATACAGCATATTCCGTTAGAATAGTCTGTTGACACTGTCAAAAAATCAGAATAAATTTTCCTGACAAGAATTTACAAATCTTTTCTTGATTTGTATCTGGCATGACTGTCAAAACTACTCTTGCCCAGTAATAATCATTTGCATCAGTCTGCAACTGTTATAGAATTCTTTTATATTCCAGAAATAAAGAGTTCCAAATTCTTGGTAAAAGAAGTACTAAACTTCATGTTACCTTGTTTGCTTGAATGTAGATTCCTTGTGCCTGCTGATGTTTCCGTTGGGCAGTTTGTCTTTGTGATCCGGAAAAAAATGAAGCTTGATCCCGACAAGGCTATTTTCATTTTCGTCAAGGATATTTTGCCACCCACAGGTGCGTTGAAACACTTTGTTGTATTACTATCTCTTTTCAATACTCTGTGTATTCTAAGTTCTGTAATGTCGTGTTTTTATTGTTTTGCTGCAGCTGCTTTAATGTCTGCAATTTATGAGGAAAATAAGGACGAAGATGGTTTTCTTTATATGACATACAGTGGCGAGAGCACGTTTGGGACATACTGAAATATCCGGAATGGCTAAATAGATAAAACTCAAAAGAGTTGTAATTATCTCCAGTCTATTAGTTTTACTTCTATTTTTAGCATCGATGGATTTGCATAGATGGAAGTCTTTAGTTTCGGGTTAATGACCTTTTATTTTCTATGAAGAAACATGTTTCCTCAGATTGATTCCTTGTGTTTTTATTTTTCTTTCTGTTGGAACTCATTTGAGCTGGGATTAATAGTTTCTAACAGAGAATAGAATGTAAATCCACTTCAAGGAAAGATTTGTGTTGTTCAATGAAGCTGGATCAGTCAAAAGAAAGGAGAACTATGATCATTTATAAATATGTTACAGAGTTTATTTTAGATACAATAGATTATGAATATGTACTAGCATTGAGGTTCAAATGCCAGTGACTTTCCTATATCCTGCTCTTTTTGCTTTCGACATGAGCTTAGCTCCGGTGCCCTCCTTCTCTTTCTCATCTTCCTCTTCTTCAGAGCCCGAACCGTTTTTTTGCCTTTGAAATGAGCTTAGCTCTGATGCCCTCCTTCTTCTTCTTCTTCTTCTTCTTCTTCTTCTTCTTCCCTTTCTCATCTTTCTCATAGTCTTCTTCTTCAGATCCCGAACTGTCTCCCTTACTCTTTCCTTTCTTTTTCCTATCCTCATCTTCATCCTCGTCTTCTGATTCTGATCCTCTTTCCGATCCTCCTTCCGATCCTCTTTCTGATCCTCTTTCCGATCCTTCTTCCTTTGTCCCTCTTTCTGATCCTTCTTCCTCTGACCCTCTTTCTGATCCTTCTTCCTCTGATCCTTCAGAACCAGATGAGCCTCCAAATAATCCCATAGTGCCAGCAATTATTTTCAGTTAGCTAGAATGGAGTACGTCATTCCATTTCAGGAAACATGAAATTTGAAAACTGAACTACATAAAATTATCCATGATCACAAAGATGAGACCAGACATGGGTTTGCATTTACGAATTCTTGAATCAACCCAATGACCGAGCCACATGAAATAAACTGACAAAGAATTTGAGTGGGAGAGTACCTGTTTATATCTCAGACAAGTAGTGCTTATCAGAAACAATGAAGATGCTTGTTATAATTCTATGTTTAGATAGACCTCTTGTCATGGAATGGTAGCTTCTTGCTTGGATAAGAATGTTTATATACCTAGAAAACGAGCAACAATAGAAATGCTGTGTAAAAATCGCAGTTTCCATATTTGGGAAATATTTCATTCCAACCATTCACAGGTTGTGATCATCGAAGATCCCGCGCTTGCTGGGAACGAAAAGGTCTCTTTGACTTAGGGAGCACATGACCAGAATAGACTTATGGTCTTCCTTCCATTCCACTTTCCATGAAATTTTGCTGTTTTATGTCTTTTGCAGTTATAAACTTATAACTATCAAAGACAAGAAGGATCCTGGCCATTGTTCAGGAACATATAACAATAAGTAGCATGAAAGTTATAATTTAATGATTATTGTGCAAGGGGCACCAGTGACAAATTATATTCACCACTACTACCTCAACTTTCCTGACCGGTCAGGTTGATACCCGAACTTTCTAAATGATCAATGTGATACCTGAACTCTTGTTTTAATATCAAGGAACTACCTACCGTTAAAAATACAGCATATTCCGTTAGAATAGTCTGTTGACACTGTCAAAAAATCAGAATAAATTTTCCTGACAAGAATTTACAAATCTTTTCTTGATTTGTATCTGGCATGACTGTCAAAACTACTCTTGCCCAGTAATAATCATTTGCATCAGTCTGCAACTGTTATAGAATTCTTTTATATTCCAGAAATAAAGAGTTCCAAATTCTTGGTAAAAGAAGTACTAAACTTCATGTTACCTTGTTTGCTTGAATGTAGATTCCTTGTGCCTGCTGATGTTTCCGTTGGGCAGTTTGTCTTTGTGATCCGGAAAAAAATGAAGCTTGATCCCGACAAGGCTATTTTCATTTTCGTCAAGGATATTTTGCCACCCACAGGTGCGTTGAAACACTTTGTTGTATTACTATCTCTTTTCAATACTCTGTGTATTCTAAGTTCTGTAATGTCGTGTTTTTATTGTTTTGCTGCAGCTGCTTTAATGTCTGCAATTTATGAGGAAAATAAGGACGAAGATGGTTTTCTTTATATGACATACAGTGGCGAGAGCACGTTTGGGACATACTGAAATATCCGGAATAGCTAAATAGATAAAACTCAAAAGAGTTGTAATTATCTCCAGTCTATTAGTTTTACTTCTATTTTTAGCATCGATGGATTTGCATAGATGGAAGTCTTTAGTTTCGGGTTAATGACCTTTTATTTTCTATGAAGAAACATGTTTCCTCAGATTGATTCCTTGTGTTTTTATTTTTCTTTCTGTTGGAACTCATTTGAGCTGGGATTAATAGTTTCTAACAGAGAATAGAATGTAAATCCACTTCAAGGAAAGATTTGTGTTGTTCAATGAAGCTGGATCAGTCAAAAGAAAGGAGAACTATGATCATTTATAAATATGTTACAGAGTTTATTTTAGATACAATAGATTATGAATATGTACTAGCATTGAGGTTCAAATGCCAGTGACTTTCCTATATCCTGCTCTTTTTGCTTTCGACATGAGCTTAGCTCCGGTGCCCTCCTTCTCTTTCTCATCTTCCTCTTCTTCAGAGCCCGAACCGTTTTTTTGCCTTTGAAATGAGCTTAGCTCTGATGCCCTCCTTCTTCTTCTTCTTCTTCTTCTTCTTCTTCTTCTTCCCTTTCTCATCTTTCTCATAGTCTTCTTCTTCAGATCCCGAACTGTCTCCCTTACTCTTTCCTTTCTTTTTCCTATCCTCATCTTCATCCTCGTCTTCTGATTCTGATCCTCTTTCCGATCCTCCTTCCGATCCTCTTTCTGATCCTCTTTCCGATCCTTCTTCCTTTGTCCCTCTTTCTGATCCTTCTTCCTCTGACCCTCTTTCTGATCCTTCTTCCTCTGATCCTTCAGAACCAGATGAGCCTCCAAATAATCCCATAGTGCCAGCAATTATTTTCAGTTAGCTAGAATGGAGTACGTCATTCCATTTCAGGAAACATGAAATTTGAAAACTGAACTACATAAAATTATCCATGATCACAAAGATGAGACCAGACATGGGTTTGCATTTACGAATTCTTGAATCAACCCAATGACCGAGCCACATGAAATAAACTGACAAAGAATTTGAGTGGGAGAGTACCTGTTTATATCTCAGACAAGTAGTGCTTATCAGAAACAATGAAGATGCTTGTTATAATTCTATGTTTAGATAGACCTCTTGTCATGGAATGGTAGCTTCTTGCTTGGATAAGAATGTTTATATACCTAGAAAACGAGCAACAATAGAAATGCTGTGTAAAAATCGCAGTTTCCATATTTGGGAAATATTTCATTCCAACCATTCACAGGTTGTGATCATCGAAGATCCCGCGCTTGCTGGGAACGAAAAGGTCTCTTTGACTTAGGGAGCACATGACCAGAATAGACTTATGGTCTTCCTTCCATTCCACTTTCCATGAAATTTTGCTGTTTTATGTCTTTTGCAGTTATAAACTTATAACTATCAAAGACAAGAAGGATCCTGGCCATTGTTCAGGAACATATAACAATAAGTAGCATGAAAGTTATAATTTAATGATTATTGTGCAAGGGGCACCAGTGACAAATTATATTCACCACTACTACCTCAACTTTCCTGACCGGTCAGGTTGATACCCGAACTTTCTAAATGATCAATGTGATACCTGAACTCTTGTTTTAATATCAAGGAACTACCTACCGTTAAAAATACAGCATATTCCGTTAGAATAGTCTGTTGACACTGTCAAAAAATCAGAATAAATTTTCCTGACAAGAATTTACAAATCTTTTCTTGATTTGTATCTGGCATGACTGTCAAAACTACTCTTGCCCAGTAATAATCATTTGCATCAGTCTGCAACTGTTATAGAATTCTTTTATATTCCAGAAATAAAGAGTTCCAAATTCTTGGTAAAAGAAGTACTAAACTTCATGTTACCTTGTTTGCTTGAATGTAGATTCCTTGTGCCTGCTGATGTTTCCGTTGGGCAGTTTGTCTTTGTGATCCGGAAAAAAATGAAGCTTGATCCCGACAAGGCTATTTTCATTTTCGTCAAGGATATTTTGCCACCCACAGGTGCGTTGAAACACTTTGTTGTATTACTATCTCTTTTCAATACTCTGTGTATTCTAAGTTCTGTAATGTCGTGTTTTTATTGTTTTGCTGCAGCTGCTTTAATGTCTGCAATTTATGAGGAAAATAAGGACGAAGATGGTTTTCTTTATATGACATACAGTGGCGAGAGCACGTTTGGGACATACTGAAATATCCGGAATAGCTAAATAGATAAAACTCAAAAGAGTTGTAATTATCTCCAGTCTATTAGTTTTACTTCTATTTTTAGCATCGATGGATTTGCATAGATGGAAGTCTTTAGTTTCGGGTTAATGACCTTTTATTTTCTATGAAGAAACATGTTTCCTCAGATTGATTCCTTGTGTTTTTATTTTTCTTTCTGTTGGAACTCATTTGAGCTGGGATTAATAGTTTCTAACAGAGAATAGAATGTAAATCCACTTCAAGGAAAGATTTGTGTTGTTCAATGAAGCTGGATCAGTCAAAAGAAAGGAGAACTATGATCATTTATAAATATGTTACAGAGTTTATTTTAGATACAATAGATTATGAATATGTACTAGCATTGAGGTTCAAATGCCAGTGACTTTCCTATATCCTGCTCTTTTTGCTTTCGACATGAGCTTAGCTCCGGTGCCCTCCTTCTCTTTCTCATCTTCCTCTTCTTCAGAGCCCGAACCGTTTTTTTGCCTTTGAAATGAGCTTAGCTCTGATGCCCTCCTTCTTCTTCTTCTTCTTCTTCTTCTTCTTCTTCCCTTTCTCATCTTTCTCATAGTCTTCTTCTTCAGATCCCGAACTGTCTCCCTTACTCTTTCCTTTCTTTTTCCTATCCTCATCTTCATCCTCGTCTTCTGATTCTGATCCTCTTTCCGATCCTCCTTCCGATCCTCTTTCTGATCCTCTTTCCGATCCTTCTTCCTTTGTCCCTCTTTCTGATCCTTCTTCCTCTGACCCTCTTTCTGATCCTTCTTCCTCTGATCCTTCAGAACCAGATGAGCCTCCAAATAATCCCATAGTGCCAGCAATTATTTTCAGTTAGCTAGAATGGAGTACGTCATTCCATTTCAGGAAACATGAAATTTGAAAACTGAACTACATAAAATTATCCATGATCACAAAGATGAGACCAGACATGGGTTTGCATTTACGAATTCTTGAATCAACCCAATGACCGAGCCACATGAAATAAACTGACAAAGAATTTGAGTGGGAGAGTACCTGTTTATATCTCAGACAAGTAGTGCTTATCAGAAACAATGAAGATGCTTGTTATAATTCTATGTTTAGATAGACCTCTTGTCATGGAATGGTAGCTTCTTGCTTGGATAAGAATGTTTATATACCTAGAAAACGAGCAACAATAGAAATGCTGTGTAAAAATCGCAGTTTCCATATTTGGGAAATATTTCATTCCAACCATTCACAGGTTGTGATCATCGAAGATCCCGCGCTTGCTGGGAACGAAAAGGTCTCTTTGACTTAGGGAGCACATGACCAGAATAGACTTATGGTCTTCCTTCCATTCCACTTTCCATGAAATTTTGCTGTTTTATGTCTTTTGCAGTTATAAACTTATAACTATCAAAGACAAGAAGGATCCTGGCCATTGTTCAGGAACATATAACAATAAGTAGCATGAAAGTTATAATTTAATGATTATTGTGCAAGGGGCACCAGTGACAAATTATATTCACCACTACTACCTCAACTTTCCTGACCGGTCAGGTTGATACCCGAACTTTCTAAATGATCAATGTGATACCTGAACTCTTGTTTTAATATCAAGGAACTACCTACCGTTAAAAATACAGCATATTCCGTTAGAATAGTCTGTTGACACTGTCAAAAAATCAGAATAAATTTTCCTGACAAGAATTTACAAATCTTTTCTTGATTTGTATCTGGCATGACTGTCAAAACTACTCTTGCCCAGTAATAATCATTTGCATCAGTCTGCAAAACGATCAAATCTCCTTCTTCTGGTAACTGTAAAGGAGGGAGGTGCTTTGTGAGTTCTTTAATTTTCTTAACGGTGTTGCTATCATCCGTTGTAAATGACATCTCCTTTTTGAGCTTCTGGCAAAGTTATCAATTCTTGTAGGCTTTTTTGAGCCTTCTTCTTCGAAAGACTCTTCAGGAACTGCTCCTGAAGTACTTGCTTGCTCATAATTAGCAAATGAGTACCTATGAAACTGAAGACTTATTTTTCCTCACATGTCTTCATAGATAAATGCATTTGAGCTCTGTATTTTTTTTTCAGGAGGTGCTAAATTCCATTCCCTTAGGAATGTTACTTTATGCCATTTGGTGACATGTTTTTGCTGAGAATTATTTTTCAGATTGGTGAGGACAGATGTAGTGATGCCAGGACTATTTAGGAACCTAGTGTTTGGTGTCACGTTGGAACTCATCAACTTGTAATAAATTCTATAATCAACATCTAGTTCCATCATGCATTTCTTCATAGAAATCCCATATGTTTTAATTCTCAATCTCAAACAGTGGGCTGCGTCACTCAGATGAGTGGTGAAGTTTGAGAAAACATTAAAGTATGCAACCTGGTTGCATAGTGAGGCTTCAACTGTTCCTAACAGACTCTTCTTGAAATCTGTTATCCTGTCATCTTGTAAGATGCGTAGAACTGAACAATCTATCCCGTCTCTTGCTAAAAGTTTTATTGCTACTTGAACAGCACCAATATGTATGTAGGAATATTTTTTCTGGAAGGCTTCACTTACTTCTTTTGGGGTGATTAACCTGATATCCGTTTCACCACCGGTTGCTGGAACTGTTAGTTATAATATCTTGAATCTATGAGAATCCAAGATAAAAGATCTTTTTTTTGTAGATCTCATTGAATCTGAATCTAGGTGCAGATGCTTCTCTCAACTGGATTCAATTTTAGTATACTCAAATTCTTGAGCATTTATGAGTTGAACTGGTACATCATGTCTTTTACTGAGTATTTTACTCAGCATTTTTATGTCTCTTTTGAGAGTTTTAGATGCTTTTCATTCGAGTAATTTAGGTTCGCTAAATTTGAACTCGCTTTCTACCTTTGGTAAAGGTATGATAATCTTGCTAGCCACAGTCTGTGCTAGTGTTTTGTCATTTCACAAATGAAAGGTGTGTGTTAATAGCCTAACCATATGCAAAAGTCAGGTTTACCCCTAATAATTAGCAGAAATCTAATGAAGGTATGATATTAATAAAGAAATAAGAGTTTTGGAATCACTATAGTTTTCAGAGTCTGGGTATCAACTTGGCCTTGCTATAAGAGTATAGGGAGTGATGGTGAATTTTCCTCCAAAGAGACCGTGTTATGTATTCAAAACTTTGAATTTATAGTGTAATATTCCATTTATTATTAATAGTAGCTTTTGAACACTCATTATCAAAAGCTGGAATAGCTCAGTTGGTTAGAGCGTGTGGCTGTTAACCACAAGGTCGGAGGTTCGAACCCTCCTTCTAGCGTTTTCTTCTGTAGTCCTCAAATGTTTTTAACCCTCCTTGTTCTTTTTGGTGCAAAAGTTAAAGCTCGTTTGTCAATCTTTACTAGTTCTTGATGGCGTGATGCATCAGTTCTTATGTAGTGATGGAGCCCTCAGGTTGGCTGGTTAATTATGTTGTTTTAAGTCATATTATTATGGTTTTTGTGAATACCGAATAGTATCGATTTTTTATTTATTTTAAGACGAACAAAATGAGATTTGAATTTCAAGACTTCTTATAAAGGTTTTTAAGTTTCATGCTTGTTTGAGGACAACCGCACCGGTCTTTTCAGATTTGTTAGTACAAGCAATTATCTTGGCATCCACACTAGCTCTTTTTCTCATTGGAAATTTCGTACCACAACTTTTTCAACCATTACGTTTTGATTTTCCTCAAAATAGGAAATATGCAATAGCGTGTTATATATTAGTGAATTTCTCTTCCGGATCAAACTAGAAGAGGCGAGGAGACATATGTGGGTTATCTTTCTGTTAGTCCAAAACACATAGATGTATTACCTACGCAATGTTACTATATCATGGTTGACGCATTAGGTGCACCAAATTTTAGTTCACACCAATCAACTTGAAAAGCCAAAATGAGTGACCCTTCAGTGGGTTGTAATTAAGTACGTACGTAGGGAATAGGGAGGTGGTCACTATGTCATCTCCTATATAACGAAGAGGCATGCATTTCTATGGACCTATCAAACAATTAGACGAAACAAATAGATCAGCGAGTGAGATTAGTGAAGAGATGACACTAGTAGAGAGCAGAGAGTGGTACATGGCTGCTTATGCACCTGAAGGTGTTCCGACCTCCGATCATCTCAAACTCCGCACAGTCAATATCTCCCTTGCCCTCGATTCGATCCCGGAACAACATGTCGTCCTCGAGACCCTCTTCATCTCCCTCGATCCATACTTGCGCAGCAGAATGACTGGCCGAGAAGACGGCCTCTACTCTCCCCAGTTCAACATCAACGAGGTTAAGTAGCTAATTATCTTGTAATCAAGGGTAATTAAGTTAATTGATACTTACTAATTTTAGTTACTTTGTCTTAATTTGCATTTGCTTATAATGCAGGTTGTTTCAGCATTTGGGGTTGGAAGGGTTGTTCGGTCAAAGGATAGTAACTACGGGGAAGGTGACTTAGTGCTCTGTGTCTTTATTCCTGTTGCTGAATATTGTGTGCTACCATCTCAGGCTTTAATAAGAAAGATTGATCCAGATTCTGGGATTCCATTGCCTGAACACCTCAGTACGCTAGGTACGTTACAAAATTAGTTTCTATCTAGCTTCTAAGATAATCCTAGCCTCAAAATCCTCCTCCTCTGAAAAAAGAAAATGAAGACGTTAAGGATTGATGAAAGAGTACTATAATCCGGAGTATCATTCTTATTGTTGTTAGTCATATCTTATAATGATGTATTAGGAGTCCCCGGGTTTGCTGCGTGGGTGGGGATTGAGGTGGTGGCAGAGCCAATAAAACCAGGGTCGAATGTGTTCGTTTCAGCCGCAGCTGGGGCAGTTGGGATGTATGCAGGGCAGTTGGCCAAGCTCAAAGGCTGTAGGGTTGTCGGAAGCACTGGATCCGACGAGAAAGTAAGTGGTGTTATTAATATTTTTCTGGCAGAATCAAACACTCATTTGCAGTGTGTGTCGTTCTTAGTTTCTTACGTTAAAATTTATTTTACAAACAAATAATTACTAAGGCATAATATATTGGTCATCTGATATCATCTTTTCGGAAAATTAATTCCATCATACTACGGAACATCGATGTTGGATAGACTATGATAGAGCCTCAGCCTCTCAAAAATATGGTGGGTATCAAATATATAGCCCTACCCGCGTTATTGCATTAGCTGTATGCCCCGAGTTCCTGACAGTACTCACTCGCCTTTCTTTTCGATCGTATGGCTTGTACTCTGTGTTGTTTGTTACCCTGCATGTACACAGGCACAGAAACTTCACCCTTTTCAACTTCTCTTTTTAATTTGTAATCTGAATTCTGAAGATTGTTCCTGCAAAAGATTCACAAATTAACTTCAAGACAGCTTCTTAATATTGCTGCTGGTTCTGCATGAGAAGTTAAATGTAAGTAAAATAATTAATCTGTTTGATGACTAAATATACGTCCAATTAGTTATTGAGAAAAGATGATATCCGTAATCATCCTTAAATCATAAACATGATTAATCTATCAATGCACGTACGTAATTATAATATCGATGAAGTGTTATATATACTTAAGACTTCAGTGTCAGAAATTGTCGATTATCTATGCAGGTAAGGCTCATAAAGGAGGAATTTGGATATGATGATGCATTCAACTATCACACGGAGACAGACTACGATGCTGCTCTAAGCAAGTAATTATTTGTTCTTTAAGAGCATCTGCACCGGCGAGCAAGATGCCGAGCAAGAGCACGAGCAGCTGGTGGGACCGGCCAAGGTGCTCGAGCAAGGTGCTCAAACAGCACGCACCGGGGTCGAAAACGGCGAGCAAGATGCCGAGCAGTCAACGAGTCAAACTGCTCGAGCGAAGGCTCGAGCAAAGTTTGCTCCGATGCTTGCTCGAGCAGCTGGTGGGGCCGGGCTCCGTTTTCTTTGGCTTTTCGGACGTTGGAGAGGCACAAAAGCTCGTGGCCGGCACGTTCGAGCACTAGCACGAACCGGAGGTGAAGCCGAGCGCCGCACTCGACGGTGGCCGTGGCTCCCGAGATTTGCCGCACCTCCCACATCAAGAAAATGCCCCTGAGACTGGTCCCAAATGAAAGAGCACCTTGAGCCCATCATTTTGGTGGGTGGCACGTCGGCTGGAGTGGCCGGACGGCGGCGAACGGAAGCCGGGAAGATACGGCAGAAAACGGCGGGAAAAAATGGGGAAGAAGATGAACAGTAACCTTTTTAAAATGAGCCAATGTCAGGCTGCCACGTGGCAGTCTGACCGGTCAAAAAAAAAGGGGCAACTCAATCTGGGCCTTCCATTTCAATCTGAAATTTTGATCCGACGGTCAGAATTCAAAGACAACGGCTACAATTTGATCAGAACGGAAATAAACCAAAAAAATAGTAAAAAAATCCCAAAAATTTCAAAACTCTCCCAAAAATTTTCTTATAAATACTACTTCAATTTTTAATCAACTCACACCAATTTGTTCGAGAAATAAAAAAATTATTTATTAAGATGAAATAGAAATACATATTAAAATTAACACACATACTTAAATTGAACACAAGCTTCTGTCAGCGCCACCAGATGACTAGTTCAAGGCATATACTAACGTGTCAATTATCTATTAATCGGAAAGCTTATCGAAAATCTTGGATAATATCGAGTCGATAATGATACGTGACACATTATTATTGGTGGTTAATCTATCCGGTAAAAAAAAATTTAATCATTTCACAACAAGACAAAACTGAGTTGCTCAAGCAAATTGTTAATGGGTGTGTGAAAAAATCGATTTGGGTGGAGCAAAATTTGATTTCCATTTGCTTGAGCAAAATTTGCTCCTGGGCCCACCAGGTGCTTGAGCAAGACCATTTCATGGGTGCGGATGCTCTAAGTAGTAGATTAGTTCGTATATATACCGCCCATAGCTAGCTGTGATATTGAGAAGCAAATAGTGATAGAAAAAAAAAATTATAATAGATCGACCACACAAGAATTGATCAATGCTTTATATACAGAAACCAATTAAAATGCTGCTAGTTATAAGCTAGCTAGCCTAAAAATGCTAAAAGCTTAACATACTCCTAAATTAAATGTTGTACGTACGCTCTGATAGAAATTTAACTAATTTCAGGTACTTCCCTAACGGAATTGATGTATACCTTGATAATGTTGGTGGTGAAATGCTTGAGGCTGTTCTTAACCACGTCAACAAACATGCAAAGATACCTCTTTGTGGCATGATATCTGGCTACAATAAGGTACACATAGTTAAGTTGATTAGTTTTATCATCAGTATCATCATTGATTTAATTATTTTTGTATTACTATATATGTGTCGTAAATTTTGTTTGCACTAAATCAAATATATTTTTTATTATTACAATTGAAAATACATAACAAAAATTAAAACACAAAACCTTAATTTCACCCCCTCACAATTGATCCAATTGAAACGTTGAGAACTCAAAAGATCGGGTAGACATGCATGGGTATGCATGAAGGGAACTTTTATGGAAAATAGGAAAAATCTATGTGCGTTTCTGGTTCTTGCTGACTAATCAAGGATTTGTCTATATTTGTGCATACATGCAGGTTTGGAGTGAGAGAGCGGGAGTGAGGAATCTGCTAAATTTGATAGGAAAAGATGTTAAGATGCAAGGTTTCATGATAGCTTCATACCTTGATCGTTTGGGGGATTTTGCAAAGGAGATGGAGTGCCACCTCAAGGAACGAAATATCAATTCTAAGCTTAAAATCGTCCAAGGAATTGACAAGTTCTTGGTGAGCCTAGGTACACTCTTTACCAGCTCTAACATCGGAAAAGTGGTAATCCAAGTCAAGTAATGGCTAGGTTGAAGGCCAGATCGATATCAACCAATATATATATATGACTTTTTAATTAAGTGTTTTTCAAAATTTTGTCCAGTTAATAAGAATCTAGTTGTCTATGACAATTCCTGTTTTTTATGGATTATTTCGAGTTGCACATGAAGTTTTTAAAGACTTCATGTGATTCATGTGAAGTTTACTATCTTCAAAGATATTTTGTTATTATTATTATTGTACATCGAAATAATTAGTGGTACAGCTCGCATACTATTGATACTAACAACTCGCATACTATTGATCCTAATCTTCCCTAGTTCTTATTTAAGTGGAAACAAGAACTATGCCGAGAAGGTTATAATTAATGACTTACATTTACTGAATGGTAGACTACCCGATGGAATGAGTTGTTCACTTAATCGGTATATATTAATTGATCAAAGTAACCATATGCTCAAATGGTGGAAATATAATTTTTACACTAGTAATTGAACTAGATGTGCATATGTCCAACTGAATAATAATGATTAACATCTTATACTCTTGTAGCAATGGATCATTAGGGCTTTCTAAGATGTTTTTGTGCTTCATGTATGTACACCAATTGTGTGGCGCTAGAGGTGGCAAATGGGCTGCTAGGCCCGAGTCCGGCTTGTTAAGAAGCGGCCCGGTTATGTCTGAGCCCGTTATAGGCCAGACTCGGCCCGATTAAAGGGCTGGGCTGGACCGAGTAATATTGGTCCAATAGCCCGGCCTGGCCCAAGTCCGTCATAGGCCCGGCCCGACCCAAACTCGTCATATTATGGGCCGCACCCGGCCCGTTTATAATATAGCAATTGTAAGGTTTATTTTAAGGTATGTTTAAATAATAAATTTACATATTTCAAATTTGAACACAAATTTTTATTTTTACAATGATTTTTCATTACTACAAAATTAGTTGGATGTTTAAATTAAGTTGGAAAACATCTCATTCTTATTGCAATAGATAGCATTAGAGGTGACAGGGCTGTTAGGCCCGAACCCAGTCCGAGCAGGTTATAGGCCAGGCCAGGCCCGAGCCCGTGAATTTATCGGGCTAGGCTGGGTCGAGAAATATTGGTCCAAAAACCCAACCCAAGCCCGTCATGTTATGGGCCTCAGCCCGACCCGTTTATAATATAACAATTATAAAGTATATTTTAAGATATGTTTAAATAATAAATCTACATATTTCAAATTTGTACAAAGTTAGTTACATGTTTAAAGTTGGAAAACATCTCATTTTTATTGGAATATATAGCATTGTAATTTGTAATATTTGTTTTTGTGGATATCAAGAATGAACAACAAGAAAATTACATATGTTATAGATGATAACAAGTACTATATATTTGTATGAATTTTATGTTGGGTGATTCTAGTTGCACCTCCACTTTTGTTACATGCACCTCAACAACAATATTTTTTCCTTAAACAGTCAATTTTGCCCCTTATTTTTATTGTTGTTAATTTTTATCTTTCCTCGTCTATGTTTTTTGTGTTTAAGTCTATCACTACCTCTCCTTCTCTATTCTATTCATCTTCTATCTCTCATCAATTAATATATAAGTATGATCATCACAGATTAATGAACTAATAAAATTGGATAGATTCTATAATTATAGCCTTCTGGGTTTAATGTTGTGGCATGCCCTTTTTGTATTTTCTAATGTAACTAAATTTGGGGAGAAGAAATCTGGGTAACTAAGAGTCAGTAATGCACTGCACATCATCACCAATGGCAATGTAAATCAACTCACCGACCCAAAAGAAAAGAAAAGATACATGTATGAGAGAAGGCAGAATTTGAGAGGGTGCAGAATGGAAAAACAACTCTCGTTTTCTAGTGTTTTTTTTTTTATATAAATTTATTTAGACTGTTTTTTCTTTTAGTTTTCTGGAGGGATATAATAATAATAAAAAATTTACAAAAATCTTTGGAGGTTCATACAGCAAAAAAAGAGGTGCAAATAGAACCTCTCTTTTATGTTTAGTGCTTATATAAATTGTATTAATTTTATCTAAAAGTAAAACTATTTTCGTTTTCTTACGGTCTAGGCTTGTTAATGGGCCGGCCCAAGCCCAACCTGTTAATAGTCCAACTCAAGCCCAGGCCCCAATCTTTATGGGCTTGGGTCATGGGCTGGACTGGGCTTCATGTTTGAGTATATGGGTTGACTCGAGTCCGGCCCAGCCGGCCCATTTTCCACCTCTATGTGGCGCTATGGATACGCTCGGTCCAATTATATGAATTGGCTCGTCTCTTCCCACTTGTATGAGTAGGGCGTAGATCATGTTTCTAACTTCTAAGTTCATATTACTGATTCATTTTCCTTGAACTGTGCATTTAAACTCAGCATTCATGATTCATGAAGAGCTACTATGTGCCAAACCACCAGTACCGAATTAAACTTAGTGGTCAAGTACGGTGTTAAATATTAGGAGTCTGAGAGTCTCATATATATACAAGGGTGCTAAACGGTGACAAGTGTGACCCGTGGATCCCCATTGTACCGATATTGTCCCAACTTAACCACATTTAAGGTGTTGGGTTTTAATCACAAAAGACCTCGATACAATTGGGTATTATCCATCCACTTATAAGTTGTATTTTATTTGTCACTTTTCTGATGTGTGATATCTCCTCTTCAACACTCCCCCTCACGTGCAACCTAATTTTCTTTGGAGGTTTGCACGTGTAATTCATCCAGTCCAATTTCTACACTGGAAATTGGTATATGCGGTCTAAGGCCCACTGCGGACACTTAGTATGTTTGATGAACCCAAATTTTGGGCCCATTATGCTTGGGGAAACCCCATACGCTGGGGAAGCAATTAATGAGGGACCCGCTTTGATACCATGTTAAACGGTGACAAGAGTGACCCGTGAATCCCCATTGTACTGTCCCAACTTAACCACCTTTAAGGTGTTGGGTTTTAATCACGAAAGTCCTCGGTACAATTGGGTATTATTCACCCACTTATAAGTTGTATTTTATTTGTCACTTTTCTGATGTGGGATCTCTCTTCTTCAACACATGGAGGGAACCGAAAGAATCTTGTGAAGTTGTTGTTGAGGGTTTTGAAACTAAATCACCCGAGAAAGAGTACGATTGATGAGATATGCAGCAGACTTCACGGCTTCTCCCTAATACTCACGAGGCACATTCATGCCAGACAATGAGGCACAAACAACTTCAAGCAACTGCCGATTCTTCCGTTCTGCCAATCCATTCTGCTGAGGAGTATAGGAATTTGAAGTTTGATGTCGAATTCCATGAGATTGTGTGAACTCTTGCATAAGGCCATTAACATATTCTCCACCATTGTTAGATTGGAAAACGTGAATGGTCTGTTGATATTGTGTAGACACCATCTTGTGAAACTTTTTGAACAGGGAACAAACATCGCTTTTGTTCTTCAAGAGAGACACCCAAGTCATTCAGGTGCAGTCATCAATAAAGGTGACAAAATAACGAGCGCCACATAGTGAAGAGTCCCATACATCGGAGTGGATCTTCAGAAAAGGAACCGGACTTTTGTGAAGACTTAGTAAATATAAAACACGGTGACTCTTGGCCAGTTCACAAGTGTCACAATGGAAATTTGAAGCGTTAGCACAAAAAAACAACTGACGTTGCAGATTCTTGAGATAATGGAAGTTGAGGTGGCCTAGGTGATGATGTCAAAGCCACACAGCTTCTCGACCACTCACGACTCCATGAACCTGATTAGCTTGCCCCAAAAGATGTTTATGTTTTTCTCCAGTCTCTATTAGATCCAGATAGTATAATTTCTCCCTTCGTACACCATAACCAAGAATCTGCCGAGTCAGAATGTCTTAAAACACACAGAATGATGGATAGAAGGTAACAATACATGCAATGGCTATAATGATCTGACCAACGGACATGAGATTATATGCTAGTGATGGAACAACTAAGACAAATTCAAGGGTTAAGGTATCAGATAAGACGACAGAACCTTCTCCAATAACTGGAGTTGGGGTACCATCAGCGGTAGACACAAGATTTTGAGAGGAAGGTTTAACTATGGTCAAGAGACTAGAGTCATTTGTCATGTGGTTCGATGCCCCTGTATCAATTATCCAAGTATTATTTAAAATAGTTTGACCATTCATACTTGACTGTGCTACATTAGTGGAGTCATGAGATGAATGCTCGTCCTCTGTAGTAGGCATGACAACTTCTGCTTGATTTTTGCGAGGTCGCTTGGTGCGGTAGTGATTAATTTCGTTTTCCATTGGAAATTTGGGTTGCTCCCGATACATGTGGTGATGTTGGGTTTGCTTGTGTTTGAAAGGGACCGAACAGGACAAGTCCACTGCGTCAGAGAGACAAGCGGCCTGCGTTGGAGCAGAATAAGTGGCGTGCTGCTTTGGAGTAGGAAAAGCAGGAAAGGATGGAGCAGAATTAAAAGCAGTGGCTCGGCGGCTGGGCTGGTTCGTCGACTAGGCTCGGCTGAGCTTCTCCTTGCACGTGGTGTGGGTGGTGTGGTCCTCCTTGTGCTTTTGTTTGTGCTTTTGCTGTGTGGATTTATTAAAGGTCAATGATTCTAATTTGTCATTTGAGTGATCTTGGCAACCTTGATTGCTAAAATGGTGGATCGTACATAAATTGGTATAATCAACATAATTGCTTTCCTAGAATAGAACTTATTGACTTCACAGTTTATGTATATATTCATATATGTTGTAAATTATTGGACTATTCTAATTCAATACAATACATTCGATTACCAATTTTTTTATGGTATCAGAGCACCGTTCTTGGTGACTCTAGAGCCTTACACACCTTCCGCAAACACAACAAACAAATACACCAACACCAAACACTATCAAACCATCACCATGATTAACAAAGGACGCATCGTCCAAAACCACATAGACAAACATGACAAATCAACTTGTCCTGCAGCACTCAGACAAGTCACACCTACTTGCAACATTGCACACCATGACCAATATTCGACACTATATTGGATCATAGATAGTGGAGCAACGGATCATGTTACTAAGCTCCCACATACTCACAACAAAATCAAAGCATCACATGGTTTTGTAGGCCTACCTAATGGAGAGCAAGCAACTATTGAAAGCATCGGAACAATTAAGTTGTCAACAAATTTGTATCTTGATGGTGTCCTTCAACTTATCGTCTGGTTATCGTTCTTTTGTGAACACTATCTCTCAACTTGTGGAACCAACTAACTATGAACAGGTAAGTCATGATCCTGAATGGGTCAAAGCCATGAACAATGAGATTCAGGCTCTTGAAGTTAACCAAACATGGTCCTTGGTCCCTTTGCCTCAAGGACAACGCCCAATCGGTTGCAAATGGGTATTCAAAATCAAGTATAATTCCGATGGTACAATTGAGCGCTACAAAGCTCGGCTCGTCGTCAAGGGTTTTAACCAAAGAGAAGGGATCGATTACAAAGACACTTTTGCTCCTATGGCCAAGCTGACTACTGTACGTTGCTTGTTGGCTATTGCCGCTGTCCGAAATTGGCCGTTACATCAGATGGATGTCCAAAATGCTTTCTTGTATGGTGAACTCCTTGAAGAGGTATATATGCTGCCCCCACCTGGTTATCGCCGACAGGGGGAGAATTTGGTATGTCGGCTTCACAAGTCATTATACGGCCTTAAACAAGCCTCTCGTAGTTGGTTCAGGCGTTTCCATTCTGCAATCCAAGAAGTTGGTTTCACACAGTCTCGTGCTTACTATTCATTATTTACACAGGTTGATGGAAACTCTATTACTGTGATTCTGCTTTATGTTGATGACATGGTTATAACAGGAAACAATCCGAAGGGAATTGATGATCTCAAAAAGTTTCTTAACAGTTGCTTTAAGATTAAAGACCTTGGACCACTCAAATACTTTCTTGGGATAGAAGTTGCACACTCCAAGGCAGGAATTACAGTTTGTCAACGTAAGTATACGTTGGATATATTAGAGGAGGCAGGATTACTTGGTGTGAAACCTACAAAGGTGCCAATGGAGCCTGATTTAGTGCTAACAACAAAGGGAAGTGATGCTCTCAAAGACCCGACTCAGTATCAGCGCTTGATTGGAAAATTAATTTATTTGACAATTATGAGACCAGATATCACATTCGCGGTCAATACTCTCAGTCAATTCATGCAAGAACCCAAGATCCATCACTTCAAGACAGCTCTTCGCCTCCTCCATTATCTGAAGTCAGTTCCAGGGCAATGATTATTTTTCTCATCACAAAGTCCACTAAAATTGATTGGTTATTGTGATGCAGATTGGGCTAGATGTCCACTCACACGCCGTTCTGTCACAGGATATTGCATATTTCTTGGAGAGTCACTTATTTCATGGAAAAGTAAGAAACAAGCTACTGTGTCTAGATCCTCAGCTGAGGCTGAATATCGTTCGATGACGTCATCTGCTTGTGAGCTTTCTTGGCTTAGATACTTGCTTGCAGACTTACATGTGCCTCATCCTGAACCAGCATTATTATTCTGTGATAATCAAGCTGCTTTACACATAACAGCGAATCCAGTCTACCATGAGAGAACAAAGCATATTGAGTTAGGTTGTCACACTGTTCGTGAAAGAATTGAAAGAGGAGAAGTCAAAACGGCGTATGTTCCTACTGGGCATCAAATAGATGATATGTTTACCAAGCCGTTACGAGCACCTGCTTTTCACACACACATGAGCAAGTTCGGTGTTGTTGACATTCACACTCCAACTTGAGGGGGAGTATTAAAGGAATGAAAACAGGTCAATGATTCTAATTTGTCATTGGAGTGATCTTGGCAACCTTGATTGCTAAAATGGTGGATCGTACATAAATTGGTATAATCAACATAATTGCTTTCCTAGAATAGAACTCATTGACTTCACAGTTTATGTATATATTCATATATGTTGTAAACTATTGGACTATTCTAATTCAATACAATACATTCGATTACCAATTTCTTTAGGATTTGATTTTGCTTATATGTGGATTTGAGTTTGTTGTTTTGGGTGGGTTTTTGCTTTGCTTTTTTTGCTTTTGGGTTTTATGTTTGCAGCGGAAATTTGTGTAGGCTCTGATGCCGAGTAGAAAATAAAAATATTATTTGAGTCTAATGCTTAAATACAATTATTCTCCATAATAGGAGGTATATATAGTGATACAAGTTTATACTTACAAGAAAAATATATCCTACGATATTTTACCTATACAAGCAAGGAAAGTAAATATACTAGAATATTCTACAAAGGAGTGAGGTGCTGCCGTGTTGGTAGTTGCAATTTACAATAAGTTACTAGAAGAAAGAGATCAGACCAAAAAAGAAAGAACTAGAAGGAGGAGATGAGTGGTACCTGCAGTAGCTGAAAGCAGAGAATGGTACATATGGCTGCATATGTTGGAAAAAAATTGGATTCTGCATTTATGTTGGTATTTAAGTCATTGGCTTTGATTTAACTTGTATATAATCAGGAGAAATGTAAATGATAAACTCTATCATGTAACCTATTGGATATATGTCTTTGAATAGGAGTATGAGACTTGCCATGTTAATGAACTTGATTAACATTAAGACTTTGTGATAAACCTGAAGTTAATAGCTGATAAACATTGAGTAATTCTTAGACTCCTTATGGGATGTTTTTAGGCCTGTATATATATCAGTAAATAGTCTCTATGCTAACTAGGCATTCTATTGAGAAAACAGTCTCATTCTGTTGTGATTAGTAACATAGCATAGAAGACTTTTTCTGTGTTTTTGTGTGTTGCTGTGGTGTACTTGTGTTGCTGTTGCTGCTGCGTTTGCTGAACCAAGAACAAGAAAGATGTCAATGACTCTTGCTGAGATCAATGGTAATCTTCTAGCCTTATTAAGTTAACTTTAATTCTTGATTTTATTGACCTACATGTATTTGTATTTTCTGTGAATAAATCTTAATTCATATACACGTTGTACATCCATTACAGGTATAACAGCATATGCACCTGAAGGTATTCCAACTTTAGATCATCTTAAACTTCGCTGCGTATCACTAGACCTTGACGCAATCCCTGAACAACATGTCGTCCCTGAGACGCTCTTCGTCTCCGTTGAACCATACCTGCGTGGCCGAATGACCGGCCTGGATGAAGGGCTATACTTTGCGCAGTTCAACATTAACGAGGTTCAGATCGAGTAACATTTCACGGTTCTGTTTATATACATTTTCTGTACGTGGTGTTGCATGGTTAATGTGTTATATATGCATGCAGTTAGTTTCAGCATTTGGGGTTGGAAGAGTAATTAGGTCAAAGGATAGTGAGTATGGTGAGGGTGACATAGTGGCCTGTCCTTCCACATCTTATGCCGATTACTGTGTAGTATCATCCCAGATCTTAAGAAAGGTGGAACCAAATGCTGGGATTCCGTTGCCAGAATATCTCAGTCTGCTATGTTATTTATTTATTTCTTGATCTCATTCTATTATTAGAGTTTCATACTTTACTCCGAAACATAGAAGAACTTTCGATAATCCTGACAGTACCAAAATACTATGTTTTTGTAACAGGGATACCTGGGTTGGCAGCGTGGGTGGGAATAGCAATGTTCTAAAAGGCGCTAGGCGCTAGTCGGGCGGTGACCCATAGCCTAGCGCCTGGACAAACTAGGCGGGGACTAAGCGATTTACATTTTTCACATTTAATTAATAAATATTAATTTAAAATAGTTTAATATGACTATATGAGTAATTTGAAAAAATTTAGCTTGACCTTTATCTAAAAATGAGCAAACCAACCTGTAAAATATTTATCACATTACAATTGCAGAATTGCTAAACCATATTGATAAGCAGTTTGTGTGAAATCGGGGCGGCTTGGCTGCGCCTAGAGCCTAAGCGGCGCCTGGGCGGCTTGGCTGCGCCTAGCGCCTAGGCGGAGCCTGAGCGGAGCTAGGCGGGGATTTTTAGAACAGTGGGGAATAGAGGTGATCCCGGAGGCAATAAAAGCAGGGTCGAATCTCGAATGTGTTCATCTCAGCCGCGGCCAGTGCTGTTGGGATTTATGCAGGACAGTTGGCCAAGCTTAAAGGCTGTAGGGTTGTTGGAAGAACCGGAACTGATGACAAGGTACCGGAATCAACCAAATATTATTGCCTGTTATGGACATGTTTAGTAATTACCATAGCGCTGATACATGTGTAAAGAGACCAGTAAAAAGTTATTTCTAATCGAGTCTCAACCAGAGAAGCTCCTGCAGTGTTCATATATAGTTGCGTTAACTAGCTACTTCGGCTCCCTTGAAAAGTAGCAAATAAAAGCTCGTTGTTATTGGTCAAGCCATTCCGTAGCCCAATAACTACTCGTGTGAGAATAGTGAGATTTAGAGTGCAGAACAAAGAACAAATAACAAATATGAACAAATGTAATCGTTAATTTTTTTAAAAGAAATTTAAATAACTAATTAGGTGACCTTAGCTCCTCGAAGGCCGACGTTGTAGGGAACAAGTCCCACCCTCAATCCCGAAGGAGAAGAGTCCGCCACACTCTGGGAGCCCCCGCCTGTCAATAAATGTAATCCTTAATATCATCAAGGAGAATAGTGTTTTCCTACTTGTGACTTTGCAAACTTGATTTTTACTTTCAATTTTCAGGATGCATTATTCTTAAAAAACCTTTTGCTTTCATTATTAGTGTTAATACATATCCTTCTTAGGTAAATATCATCAAGGAGGAATTTGGATATGATGATGCCTTTAACTACCGCACTGAGAAAGATTTCGATGCTGCTTTAACCAGGTAATTACTATATATCATCTCTTTTAAATTACCGTCGTTTTTAACCGTACCGTTTCATGTATATTATGGCTTAAAATGTATGTATGAAACGATGTGAAAGTTGAATTGATTAACAGGTATATCCGAAATGGAATTGATATATATCTTGACAATGTTGGGGGTATAATGCTCGAGGCTGATCTTAACCATGTTAACAAGCATGCAAAAAAGGGCCCCCTTTGTGGCATGATATCTGGGTACAATGAGGTGATGAATTAATACCATCTGTATTCATCTACATTATTACACATACATACGTATACTGTCAAATTAGATTAAGTTTCTCTAAGCATGAATACGATGTATTCAATTGCACATGGAAATATATAAAACGACATGTTATTGAAAATTGAAATAAGGGGTGTGCGTCATATATGCATGTTAATTTGGATGTTCTCTCAAGTAGTAGTGCGACATTTATAAGCTTTGTCTATTTTTGATGCAGGTTTGGACTGAGAGGGACGGAGTGAGGAATCTGCTGAATCTGATCGGCAAACAACTGAAGATGCAAGGGTACATGGTGGATTCATATTTTGATCGTTTTGGAGATTTCGCAAAGGAGATGGAGAGCCATCTAAAGAAGGGCAAGATTGGTTTTATGTAACACTCCGAATTTTTAAATAATAAAATTTAAATTCGACAATGTTAAAATTTACAAATAAACTCAATCACTTGAAAGTTATCATACAATAACCAAGTAAAACAACAGAGTTTAAGTGTGTGGCTCGATACATTCAAAATATTACATCATTAACAAAATAGATGTAAGAAAAGAGTCTCTCACTATTGCTCTCTAACCCAAAAAGATAATTACAAGCTAGACCAAGTCCTATACCTACTAGCCATGCGACTCAGATGCCGCTCCCTGGCTTCTGGTCCTCACCTGCAGGTCTAACCCCTACACCATCAATTGGTGCACCGGGTTGTAAACAACGAACCCGGTAAGCTTTCAAAGCTCGTGTGAGTAAAACAAACAAGTTCATGATAAAAATAATTAAATCAACAAAGGAAAACATGTATATTATAAAATTCACTATGCACAATCAACCAAAAGAGTAAGACTAGGGGCGCACTGACCAACGTCATTCCCCTACAAATCTCACAAGGCAAACAGACTAGAGCTCTAACTGATCGTGACCAATCACCCGGCCAAAGGCTTGGTCCCGACATACTTGCCAGAAGGATCCCTTTCACCACTTAGGCGAGATCCTCTCCTCACATATGTAAGATCTTTCACCATTATTGGTGAGATCTTACTTCAATCGTTGGTTTCTATACCAACACAACCACACATCACACCACTCACATAATCACATATATGATAAATTCATAACATAATACATTCACCCAATTGCACACTCACATTATATATTTCACGTAAATATATATATATACGTAGACATCCACTCAGGAATAGTCCACTAATACCAACTATAGTCATTGATCGTAAAACCTTTTGAAAATCATTTTTATATTAAAATCATTTTACTTACCAATGAACCGTAGTCGATCAAGTTCATTCAATTTAAAACAAATATCAATTCCATAAAATCATTTTGCATATAACGATCCATATACTGTAATTAATTCATAATCAACTCGTATTTAATACGAATACACTGTGGTTTACTCACCTTAATTCACCAAAAATGGTAAATATCCGTTTCGCGTCGGGCCTCGGAGAGAACGGGTCGAATCGGGCTGAAATAGCGTCGGGTCGGATCGCTACAGTACCGGTCAACGCAGTCAACGGCGGTCAACGGTCAACGGTCAACGTTGACCGGGTCGGGTCAACTCCGGGTCGGGTCTGAAGCGGGTCGGGTCGAACAGGATCTGAACTGCTGAAACGGGTCGGGTCGACCCGATCGGAGACGTTTCTCGATCCGGTCACAGCGGCTTGAAACGGCGACAACCACCTACACCAAGAGGACCGCAAGGAGAAGACGAACCGATTGGTGGGTGGCACGAGCTCCGGTTCCGCCGGACGCGGTCGCAGCTTCGCCGGGTACGGCGGCAGTCGCTTCCTCCGCTTGCTGCGCCGAGCACAACCACTTTCCGGTGCCGATTCTTAGCTCAAACGGAAGAGGACGTCGAGATGAACAATTTGACAGATCGCACGCCTCAATTGGTGGTCGGATGAGGGAGATCTACGCGAAAGAAGCTCCGGATTCGAATTGAGACGATGAACAGTAAATCGCGATAATTTCCGGATAATTTCAGAATTTTCTAATTTTTCTGAAATTAAATTACTATTTATAGAAATTTCATATTTTTGGAATAACTTCAACAGGTCGTAACTTTTTCATACGACGTCCGTTTCAAGCGTGCCGCGTGTCTACGAACTCGTATCGTCGAGCTCTACGATTGTCATGAAGGAAACTTTTCGAAATTCTCAACGAATCAAAAAGTCAACTTTTGGACCCTTCAAACTTGGCGTTTTTCGACTTTTAATTATCGAACACACTCTCGACATCGCGTAACGACTTGACCAAAGCGTACAAACATTTCATTACTCGTAAAACATGCTTCCAATAATTACAATAAATTTAATATAATTAACACGATTAAAAATCGGGTTATTACATTCTACCCTCCTTAAAGGAATTTCGCCCCGAAATTCAAACACACTACTCTACAAACAACTGTGGGTATTTAGCCTTCATATCAGACTCTAACTCCCAAGATGCATCACCCTCATCATGGTGACTCCACATTACTTTGACCAATTCTATCTCCTTCCTTCGTAGCTTCTTTGTTGACCTATCCAAGATACGAACAGGCTCAACAACGAAGGTCGCATTCTCATTCACTTTGATAGTGCTATGATCAATCACATGTGACTCATCCGGTACATACTTCCTCAACATTGAAATATGAAAGACATTATGCACACCGGACATGCTAGGAGGTAAAGCAAGTCGATAGGCTAAATCCCCAACCTTCTCGAGAATCTCAAAAGGCCCAACATACCTTGGCGCCAGCTTTCCCTTTCTGCCAAATCTCACCACACCTTTCATTGGTGAGATCTTCAAGAATACATGATCACCAATCTCAAACTCCACCTGCCTTCTCTTCAAATCAGCATAGCTCTTCTGTCTACTCTGAGCAGTTCGGATCCTATCTCGAATGATCGAGATCTTCTCCGTGGTCTCCTGAACAATCTCAGGACCCAAGAGCGCACTCTCACCAACCTCTGCCCAACAAACAGGAGATCTACACGGTCTTCCATAAAGAGCCTCATACGGCGCCATGCCAATACTAGAGTGATAGCTGTTGTTGTAGGCAAATTCAATCAACTGCAGGTGGTCTTCCCAACTTCCCTTGAAATCCAAGACACAGGCTCTCAGCATATCCTCCATCACCTGGTTCACTCGCTCAGTCTTCCCATCAGTCTGAGGGTGAAATGCTGTGCTCATATCCAAGGTGGTTCCCATGGCCTTCTGAAAACCAGCCCAGAACTTGGAAGTAAAGCGAGCATCCCGATCCGATACAATGGATACCGGCACCCCATGAAGTCTCACTATCTCCTTCACATATAACTTGCACAAAGCCTCAACTGAGTGCGTCAACGACACTGGGAGAAAGTGCGCTGACTTCGTCAATCTATCAACAATCACCCACACGGCATCATGCCCCAATTTGGACTTAGGCAACCCAGTCACAAAGTCCATAGAGATGTGCTCCCACTTCCATTCTGGAATAGATAGCGGCTTCAACATGCCCGCTGGTCTCTGATGCTCTACTTTCACCTGCTGACAGGTAAGACACTTGGACACATACTCTGCCACATCTCTCTTCATCCCATTCCACCATAATTGCCTACAAAGATCTCTATACATCTTTGTGCTCCCTGGGTGGATTGTGTATCGTGATCGATGTGCTACCTGGAGAATCTCCTTCTTAAGGTCAGCACAATCTGGTACGCACAACCTGCCTCTAAATCTCAACCCACCATCAGATCCGACAGTCCATTCAGACGGACACTCATCCAGCAAATCAACTACTAACTCCGCCAATTTTGCTCGAGATAACTCATCATGTGCTTGACTCTGAACAATCCTGGAAATCAAGGTAGGCTGTACCGAAATACTACCAAGGAAGGTCTCCTGCTCCCTACCGGATGGCACAAGGTCAAACTCAGACGCGGTCTCAAGCATGAGCCACTCCTGGATCATGAGAGAAGCAATAGCACATCTCGATCTCCTACTCAAGGCATCCGCCACTACATTGGCCTTTCCCGGATGATACTCCAAGGTGAAGTCATAGTCCTTAAGGAGCTCCATCCATCTTCTCTGCCTCATGTTCAGCTCCTTCTGAGAGAACAAATACTTCAAACTCTTATGATCCGAGAAGAGTTGAAATTTCTCACCATACAAGTAATGCCTCCAAATCTTCAAGGCAAAGACTACTGCAGCTAGCTCTAGGTCATGAGTAGGATAATTCCTCTCGTGAATCTTCAACTGTCTAGAGCCATAGGCAACAACACCACCAAGCTGCATCAGCACACAACCCAAGCCCTGATAAGATGCATCACTATATACGACATAACCACCCCCACTTGTGGGAATAATTAACACTGGGGCCATAGTCAGTCTAGTCTTCAACTCATTGAATGCCTTCTCGCACTCATCTGCCCATACAAACTGGACATCCTTCTTGGTCAACCTGGTCAATGGAGAAGAGATACTAGAGAACCCCTCAATGAACCTCCGGTAATACCCAGCCAAACCGAGGAAACTACGAATTTCCGTAGCCGTCTCGGGGCGACCCCAACACATCACGGCCTCAACCTTAGAAGGGTCCACCGAGACTCCATCTTTCGACACCACATGACCGAGGAACTTAACTTCCTCCTTCCAAAACTCACACTTCTCAAACTTAGCATACAACTTAGTCTCTCTAAGAATCCGCAGCACAATTCGCAAGTGCTCCTCATGCTCCTCCAAAGTCTTAGAATAAATCTGGATATCATCCACAAACACCACCACAAACTTATCCAAGAACTGACTGAAGATACGGTTCATCAAGTCCATGAAAGCTGCAGGTGCATTGGTTAGACCAAATGACATGACAACAAACTCAAAGTGCCCATAACGAGTCCTAAAAGCGGTCTTAGGAATGTCCTGCTCTTTCACCCTCAACTGATGATAACCGGACCTCAAATCAATCTTAGAGAACACCACTGCTCCTCTAAGTTGATCAAACAAGTCATCGATCATGGGCAAAGGATACTTGTTCTTGATAGTCACCTTATTCAACTCTCGATAATCCACACAGAGCCTGCATGAACCATCCTTCTTTCTCACAAACAACACCGGAGCACCCCATGGAGAAGTGCTGGGCCTAATGAACCCCTGCTTGAGTAGCCCCTCAATCTGAACCTTCAACTCCTGGAGTTCATTCGGTCCCATCCGATACGGCGTCTTTGACACTGGCGCGGTACCCGGTACCACATTAATGGCAAAATCCACCATCCTTCTAGGAGGTAACCCCGGTATCTCCTGGAACACATCAATATACTCTGAAACAACTAAAATATCTGCAATAGCTTCCTCACTGCTCACAGACTCGATATGTGCCATGATACCCTCACGCATAGCATTATCTGACTTGAGACAACGATAGTGAAACTCCAGTTGCCCGGGAATACGAAATGACACTATCATGTTGAAGCAGTCAATCAATGCATAATGCGGCCTTAACCAATCAACTCCCAAGATCACATCATAAGTGTGGTCTGGAAGCACAATCAAGGATGCAGAGAACTCCCTGCTTCCAATCACAACTGGGCATGCTTCACAAATCAGACCAAGCTCACAAGATACACCCAAAGGTGATATGACGCACAAAGACCCAACAAGAGGCGTAGGAACCAATCCTAGCACCTCTACCACCAAACTAGATATGAATGAATGAGAAGCTCCCGTATCAAACAATACTCTAACAAGGTAATTTAAAACAGATAAAGTACCTTCCACCCCGGTGCCTCGTTGGCCAATGGCATACACTCTGCCCTGTCCTGCCGGCAACTGCTTCTGCTGATCCACCCGCCCTCCAGGCTGGGCTAGAGGACACCATCTAGTAATGTGCCCGGGCTGCTTGCAATTGTAGGATATCGTGGAGCTCGGCTTCCTGCAATCTCTGGAGATGTGGCCCAGCTCGTTACAGTTGAAGCATCTCACAGGTGCTGCCTGCCTAACCGGTGTGGCTCTGATGGGTGCACCTGACACCCTAGCTGGAGCCTGCTGAGTGATCCGCTGTCTCTTCCAAGGTCCCCCTCTGTGACCTGAACTAGAACCACTACTCAAAGCAACAGCCTTCCCCTTTCCCTGGGAATCTCTCAGAGCAACCTCACTGACATGAAGCTTGACCTCCTGCTCTAGGCGCACAGCACTCTCATATATCATTGCCTTGGAAGATAGGCAAAGAGCAGATATGGTCGTCCTGATCTCATGCTTCAGCCCTCGGAGGAACTTCTGAGCTAAAGACACCTCGTCCATCGGCCTGACAAACCGATACAGCTGGGAGAACCGAGTCTCATACTCTCTGACGCTCGCATCCCCCTGCGTCAAAGCAATGAACTCAAGTTCCAACTCCTCTCTCATAGTGGCTGGGAAGTACTTCTCTCGGAAGAGTTCCACAAAACCCTCCCACGTGAGAGCGGTCACATCTCTCACCCTCTGAGTACTCCTCCACCAGTCCAGGGCATCATCCTTGAGGAAGAATGTGGCTATCTTCCTCTTCTCAATCTCAGTGCATACGATCAAATCGAAATGCTTCTCCATCTCCTGGATCCAATGATCGGCTACTAAGTGATCCAGTCCCCCATGGAACACAGGTGCCCCTATCTTACCAAGCTCCCGGATCAATCCTAGCACGTGGCCGTCATCAGGCACAACCATATGAGGAACAGGCTGCTCAACCAATGGCACCTCCTCCGCCTCCTCCTCATAGAACTCCTCGACAGGGCAGATTCTGCCTCCACCCCGTCTGGCCCTACCTCGGCCTCTAGCTCTACCTCCACGACGATCCATCCTATGAAGCAAGGCAACACTTGATTAATATTTGCATAAACTTAAACCGAAGTGTAAGTTAAACACAACATATATTAATCAAGGCCATAAAGCTATCTGGAAGCGCAAAGATCACCTAAACTCATTATAGAGACAACGCTCTACACTAGCACTCAACTCCCTACCCCCTACATACCCAGCGATATACCAATACGAGCAAGCATGATGGTGAACCGGTGCAGTCGGACCATCTCTCGAAAGTACCAGTTACCACCAAATATGTAACCTTACGCTCTGATACCAACTGTAACACTCCGAATTTTTAAATAATAAAATTTAAATTCGACAATGTTAAAATTTACAAATAAACTCAATCACTTGAAAGTTATCATACAATAACCAAGTAAAACAACAGAGTTTAAGTGTGTGGCTCGATACATTCAAAATATTACATCATTAACAAAATAGATGTAAGAAAAGAGTCTCTCACTATTGCTCTCTAACCCAAAAAGATAATTACAAGCTAGACCAAGTCCTATACCTACTAGCCATGCGACTCAGATGCCGCTCCCTGGCTTCTGGTCCTCACCTGCAGGTCTAACCCCTACACCATCAATTGGTGCACCGGGTTGTAAACAACGAACCCGGTAAGCTTTCAAAGCTCGTGTGAGTAAAACAAACAAGTTCATGATAAAAATAATTAAATCAACAAAGGAAAACATGTATATTATAAAATTCACTATGCACAATCAACCAAAAGAGTAAGACTAGGGGCGCACTGACCAACGTCATTCCCCTACAAATCTCACAAGGCAAACAGACTAGAGCTCTAACTGATCGTGACCAATCACCCGGCCAAAGGCTTGGTCCCGACATACTTGCCAGAAGGATCCCTTTCACCACTTAGGCGAGATCCTCTCCTCACATATGTAAGATCTTTCACCATTATTGGTGAGATCTTACTTCAATCGTTGGTTTCTATACCAACACAACCACACATCACACCACTCACATAATCACATATATGATAAATTCATAACATAATACATTCACCCAATTGCACACTCACATTATATATTTCACGTAAATATATATATATACGTAGACATCCACTCAGGAATAGTCCACTAATACCAACTATAGTCATTGATCGTAAAACCTTTTGAAAATCATTTTTATATTAAAATCATTTTACTTACCAATGAACCGTAGTCGATCAAGTTCATTCAATTTAAAACAAATATCAATTCCATAAAATCATTTTGCATATAACGATCCATATACTGTAATTAATTCATAATCAACTCGTATTTAATACGAATACACTGTGGTTTATTCACCTTAATTCACCAAAAATGGTAAATATTCGTTTCGCGTCGGGCCTCGGAGAGAACGGGTCGAATCGGGCTGAAATAGCGTCGGGTCGGATCGCTACAGTACCGGTCAACGTCAGTCAACGACGGTCAACGCAGTCAACGGCGGTCAACGGTCAACGTTGACCGGGTCGGGTCAACTCCGGGTCGGGTCAACTCCGGGTCGGGTCTGAAGCGGGTCGGGTCGAACCGGATCTGAATTGCTGAAACGGGTCGGGTCGACTCGATCGGAGACGTTTCTCGATCCGGTCACAGCGGCTTGAAACAGCGACAACCACCTACACCAAGAGGACCGCAAGGAGAAGACGAACCGATTGGTGGGTGGCACGAGCTCCGGTTCCGCCGGACGCGGTCGCAGCTTCGCCGTGTACGGCGGCAGTCGCTTCCTCCGCTTGCTGCGCCGAGCACAGCCACTTTCCGGTGCCGATTCTTAGCTCAAACGGAAGAGGACGTCGAGATGAACAATTTGACAGATCGCACGCCTCGATTGGTGGTCGGATGAGGGAGATCTACGCGAAAGAAGCTCCGGATTCGAATTGAGACGATGAACAGTAAATCGCGATAATTTCCGGATAATTTCAGAATTTTCTAATTTTTCTGAAATTAAATTACTATTTATAGAAATTTCATATTTTTGGAATAACTTCAACAGGTCGTAACTTTTTCATACGACGTCCGTTTCAAGCGTGCCGCATGTCTACGAACTCGTATCGTCGAGCTCTACGATTGTCATGAAGGAAACTTTTCAAAATTATCAACGAATCAAAAAGTCAACTTTTGGACCCTTCAAACTTAGCGTTTTTCGACTTTTAATTATCGAACACACTCTCGACATCGCGTAACGACTTGACCAAAGCGTACAAACATTTCATTACTCGTAAAACATGCTTCCAATAATTACAATAAATTTAATATAATTAACACGATTAAAAATCGGATTATTACATTTTAAGATCACAACAGTCCATGGACTTGAATTGAAAGTTTCATGGAAAGCTTAGGGTCACTGTTTACCAGCTCCAATTTCCCAATAATCCGACTCAAGTAATTGGGATTTAAGACTTTAGGTATATCACTGCCGGCCATGCATGGGATTTATAAGCATTTTATGTGATATATATGCTACAGAAAAATCTATGTAACGCTACATGAATGTGTGTCACAGTCTCATTAAATTTATATATTGCTACTTAATTTGAAGTCAGCACATAGCTTGATCAACTGCATGTGAGTTCAAGGCAAGTTAAGTAAGAGCTAGCTCGTAAGAAGGATGGATGAAATGAAAAAGTAGAGAAGCATCAAAATGAAGTCACACAAGTTTTGTAAGGCAAGAATTTCAATGGCTAGAAACGATATAGTGTGGCAAATATTATGTGCCTCACCTTCTGCATGAGTTAGCGCTATGCAATTCTAGATTGCTAGCTACATGGACAAGTAATTGTGCCAATTAATCACCACAATCTTTTGCTCATGCAATCTCTATGTTCCCCAACAAAACGTACGACATGGTATTACAATGTGCCAATTTGTGCTATACATGCAATCGATTCATGTATATTCACGCAGTGCCTCCAATTCCTTCCCCAATTGCCACTATTACGCAACCATAATTCAGGGAAAGTACTGGTCCCAAATATCATCTTAACTTCTTTTATGTAATTAAATAAGAAATTAGACAATATTAACTCATCGGAGATAGACAATTTAAGAAATTTCCGATTATCTACTTCTTACATCATCTTTCAAATTGCGTTAGAATTAGGCTAAATCATAATTTCTATAGTCTTCGATGTAAAAACTTTATTGAAACAAAATAAGAATGTAACTGACATGGAAACGTAACGCTTCAAACCGAGGGCAGAGGGAAATTAAGGGCCGGCGGGCACTAGATCGAGAGATGATCGATGACTGAGGGAGTGAGGGATGGATTTATATACTTGAATTCTGAATCACACGAGTTCCAATTTTCGTCCTCGTCTATTTTCAAATGATCAGTTACGAAAATTCTCAAAACAAAAGAATTATCAGTTACGAAAGTCAACCGCATAGTAAGGATCGACACTCAATGGTGAAGTATATATACGTTATATTTTTACCCAAATCGATCGATTTCAACCAAAGCCTAAAATTGGTCTTGCTATGAAAAATTATTAACTGATGCCCATACCATTGAAAATTTAAAACCTTGCTAGCTGACTGGTTCAAAACGGACCGTACGTTGACCACATGCCCTAGCTTCTTGATCAGTTTTACGAGGACGATAGCAAGCGGTCAATTCGTAAAACAAGTTCAATTAGAGTAAATTTACCACTCACAACTCTTTTTTCAAACATCAAACTCCTACTAGAAATATTAATTAAAGCCATGTCAAATGTATATAACTAAATAATCGATGGTTACGTACTGGTTGTGAAAACGAACCTTAGGCTTCGAACGATATATATGACCATACTTTTCAAGTTAAAATCAACTTTCACAGGAGTTGCTAGCTAGGTTAACTTTCATTTCTAGCCAAAACAAGGGAAGGATCTGGTATATTTATGAAGCTTATATCAGGTTATAAATTCTCTCTTTCAGTTTTGTTTTCGTTGAACTATCTTTATCTGGTGTGAAGTTTACTCGGGTTTTTTTTTCCTTTTTTTTCTTTCAGGATTTTCAGTACTAGAAGTAGAAAAAGAGCATAGGAGATAGATCGTGAAAAATGTTGGCGAGCATGCAGGGTCACGCATTGTTAATTAATCTATGTTTATATTACAGCAGTAGTGAGGAAAATAGCCGACGATAGGGGAAAGTGAGTATGCGTGATCCTTTTCACATCAAAGCCAATCAAACTTGATCAACGATGATCCACCTTTCCTCCTTAAAGCTGCAAAAGCATCTCTATATAATATTTGGCATATTTGCAGTGCTATTTTGGGCGAAGTTTCGTGATAAAGCTGCACTGAAGTTTTCGTATTTGTAATCGTTTGGCATATGATGGCTGCACGACAGCGCGGAATGACAAACTCAGATAGCAGAGAAGATAGTAATCGTCGCAAATAATCAGAGTCGTCACCAAAACGTGTATGTCACTGTCAAGAGTCCAGAGGTCATCAACTTTTCCATCTGAAGTGTGCCGGTGCTAAAAAAATTTATAACAACAATACTTGCCCTAGCCTTAGGGTTAACATTTGAGCAAAGTCCGAGGCACTTTGATGGGCGCTTCACGCTTGTGAAGGACTCCATCGGAACTCTCATCGATCATCAACAGTGTGAACATCGCCGGGAAAGGAAAGCCACCTTACGAAGACAGTTGGGGAGGGTCATAAGAGAATGACGGATAAGTTATAGCCAGGTTGGATCCCAGTTTAAGGTATCCAAAAAAGTGCAATTTTCCAATTTTAGTTTTGGTAAAGCAAAAAATTAGAAAAAATATATATAAATAAAAAGAAACCATGCATTTATATGATGTTCTAACTCAAAAGATTGGAGCTGGCCGGTTCCATTGCCGGAACTAGAACTGGTTCTACATCGATGATATATACAACACATGCATGCATGAAATTAAACATTACCGAGTTTCGGTTTAAGTTCCACATAATTAAACAATGAATTCTAGATGAAAGAGAACTCTAAGCTTCCTTGTCTCTTTTTACTAGAAAAGCTAGCCCTAAGAAACCTAATTAACTAATTAAAACATAAACCCACATGATCATTAATGATCCTCACTAGCATTCTGACCATGTATGCACACTAAGCTCTAGTCTTGATCAGTACTCAAAGAGTACACTCACAATCACTAGTCCTCAAGGGAAATGGACAACGCAAATCAGCGTTGGACCTCATGATTGTGGAGAGTTTCATATCTTAGCAGATGCCAGGCATGTTGTTCCAGAAGCATGGAGGAAGGCTGCGCTTAATTTCATCATCAGGTTCTCCTGCAGTGTTCACCGTGGTTGCATATGTCGATGTGTTTTGCTGAACGTCGAGACTCACATTAATGTCACTTGCACCATTCACGCCTGAGGATGCCTGGTCAGAAGTGCTTCCCCCGTACCAAGACTCGGAGACTGGCACTGGAGGTTGGAAGTTGAGCAGGCTTAACAAGTCGTCGTCCATGTCCTCTAGTGGATCTTCACTTGGTTTCATCCCTGTGACAACAAAATCAAACTAATCAGTTTGATGTGATCTCATTCTCATCAATTTTGTTCCCAAAATAGTGTGTCAGATATTTTTACTGCTTTATATTTTTATGAAAACAGAGATTAAGCGAGTGAAGCTATATAATGGACTGATGCATGTTAAACCTTAATTAATGTGTTAGAAGCATCTTACCAACTGATGGAGATGAGCTACCATCCCTTAGGTTTTCAGCACTATTCTCACCGCTGCTCTTCCAAGTTGATTCCTCTTGCACATTGTCTTCTTCCTCTTCCTGGCCAGCAGACTCATCCTCCTCCTCCGCAATATATTTGTCTTTACCTGACTCGCCGGACGAGCTGTCTCCACTCCTGGATCTCTTGTTCCGAGACATTGTATCAGCTTGCACCAACACATCATCCAAAAGACCACTGCCTCTCTTTCCTAGAGAGGTTACAGTTTCAGTCTCATAGCCATTGGTGTTGCCGGAAGCTTCCATCGCACCCTCACCGCCATTAAAATCAACAGATGAGTGTTTAGTGGGGGTATATGGTGAGTATGGTTGTGTTTGGTTCGAAGGGAGCTCCGAGTTCGTTGGCTCATAAGTAGGAGTAGTCCCCATGATCATCGAGCTAAGGCTAAGAGTATTGTAATTACCAAATCCTTCTTGACCTGAGTTGTAATAGTGAGATGGAGTTGACAAAAGGGTTTGGTTTGGAATAGTGGTCTGGTTGAACAGAGCTGAAGATGATGACCCAAATGGGGAAACCGGTGAAACTGGAGACAGTGGGATAGCAAAGCCACCGTTACCGTTGAACTGGGCCGTCATGGCGGGGTTGGAGTAATTAAGGGAAGGAGAGTTGTGGTGGTTCTGCAAAGAGGCATCAAAACTGATGTGGTCATAAAGAGAGAGCGAGGGGGTAGAGCTGTAATTTGCTTTTCGAGGGTGAGAGGAGGAAAGGAGTGATGAAAATGAGGAAGAGGACGATTTTGAGTTATGCCACTGCTGCTGATGATGAGCTTGCTGGTGGTGAAATGAAGCAGCGACTTCATGTTGAAGCTCGTGAGGGTAAATTGGTAATCCGGCTCTCTGGCGTCTCTTCATCCTTGTGTTCCAGTAGTTCTTTATCTCATTGTCAGTCCTACCGGGTAACTGATGACACAAATGGAAAGTAACAGAAACATGAAACTAGTTAATTAATCAGACAAAGAGATTTAATTAAAACAAGGTCAAACTAAACTATAAACAGAAGCATATGAGTGCGCATTTCTGAGAGAATCATCAAAAGGTTGGTCCAAAATAAAATTGATGGAAATTAAAAAACATCGGAAAAAATCATCAAAAAAATGGATTCAGTAGAATATCAATATGAAGAAAGAAACTAGTTTGTGAAAAATTAAGACAGATAGTCCAAGAAGACCGAGAAAGAAGAAAAGAGAAAGCGAAAGGTTACAGGAAATGAAAGCTGCTCAGGTCATAATTAATCCGAATCAAGATGAAATAGAAAGATCCAGAAGAATTTACATCATAAAATAGACAACAAGAAGAAAAACACAAGCTACATATTAGATAGAAGATGTATATATATATACACACACACACACACACTCGAAGCAACCACATGAAAAATCTAACAATAGCTAGAATTTCACTGAGATCAATATGCAAGTCATATGTATATACCTGAGATGCCATGCGAGCCCATTTGTTGCCGTACTTGGCATGAAGTTCGATGATAATTCGCTCCTCCTCAGCAGTAAGAGAGCCTTTCCTGAGGTTCGGCCTCAAATGGTTAGCCCACCTGAGCCTGCAGCTCTTGCCGCACCTCGCCAACCCCGAGTTCTTCTGCACCGCGTTCCAGTTCCCCTCGCCGTGTTTCTTCACGTACTCCATCAAAATCGAATCCTCCGCCGCTGTCCACGGCCCCTTCTTCAACCCCCGGAGAGGCTGATGAAGGTGGTGGGTCCCACCTCCTAACTGGGTTGCCGCAATCATCTCGTTCAAGTCCATTGATCCATCTCCGACGCTGTTGCTCATGATCATTCTCGCCTCAAAAAAGCTAGCCGGCTATAGATAAGTGGATGGATAGAAAGAAAGAAAGATAGATAGTTAAAACCACCCTCCACAACCTGTTCTGGTTTTATAGAGTGTTTGAGGGTTTGGTTTTTGAGGTTCTGCCTTGGAAATAGTTTTATAATTTTCAATGGTTTTCTTCTTCGGTGGGTTTAGGTCTGTATCTACTCTCAGAAATGAGATCAGAGAGAAAAAGATCAAGAGAGGGAGAGAGGGGAGGGAGAGCTGGTTTATAGAAGAGTTCTCTCTCCTCTCCCTGCAGGGTATAATGAGAGAGAAATACAGGGAAGAAAAGAGAGGAGAATTAAGAGATACAGAAACACCACGCTAGCTCCTTGTCTGTATTCGCTATCCCTTCTCTCTAATTAATTTTTTTTGGCCATCTTCTTTCCTGGTTTTCGGTGTACACAGAGAAAGAGGGTTTCAGATTTAGAGAGGAAAAAAATAAAAAATAAAAAAAAAATAAAAAATAAAAAAAAGAGAGACAGATATGAAGCTTTGTGTTTTTTTTTTGGGTCCAACGTTGGGGCTTTGGGTGAAGGTGAGTGTGCTCGAAGGGATTTATTTAGAGGGAAGAGCATCCATTTCGGTCCGGTTTGCATGCTCAGTGGTACGTCCCGGGAACGCGTTTTTTATCTCCACCCTTCATTGCTAATATATACAGCCATACTTCCCCCTTCTCTTTCACTTCTAGAACACCACTTTAGACAATCCACCATTTCTTTCAAAGTTTGTGGTAAATTTAGTAATCTTCTACATGTTCTCTTAATTTTTAGGTCAACTATACATTTTAAGAAAACTTTGACAAATCTACATATTGTGAGGGATTTTCTTTGTCTTTGCCCTATGATCTCATTCTATTATACAATAAGTTCTATTTGAATTGTATGATTGACCCAATATTTTATAATTAGAAACATCATATATATGATTCACACACATAGAATGTATCTCGAATTATTAATATAAATTCATTTTGAACTTTTATTAACGTTGAACGTCAAGTCTAGTGAAAGTTGAGCGTATTTTCAGCGTTCTTATCCAGCCAATCACTATTACTTAATTTAGGGTTACATCCTATGGACCTGTCAAATTATTATTGATTGCCTCGACATTATTACCGAATAGTTGCCTTCTGCCATATGCAGAGATTCGCCTCGTTTCTAACAATTAAATTTTTTTAAATTTTTCGTTATCTTTTAGAATTCTATAAATTTAAAGTCTACGTCGATACATATCTCCTGCCTTGTAGTAACTTATTAACATTTGAAAAATGTCTTTTTCTTTTTTATTCTGTCATTTTGTCGTTTTTAGCTGCTTTTTCATCATTGCTAAGAACGATTTTAAATTGTGTTGATACCTGGTCACGTTATTCATACGTTCATGTCTAGCCTGATGATAATTGTCGATTGTTAGCTGATGTGTGTGACCATTGCAAAATTCACACACATTATTAATAACACTAGTCGTCCATGCAACCACACATGTAGCATTTTTATTTTCTAACAAGATTCTTTTTTATTTTTTAAATTAATCAGATGATCGCTTTATCTGGCAATTGGTGTATTAATGCATAATCGGCTGCTTTCAAATATGTGAAATTCAAATTTCTCTTTTCTTGTCTAATACTATTTAATTTAGTGGTATATTCTCTCTTTTATAAGAGGAATATTGTGAGTTCGATTTACGAAAAACTAGTTCTAGCACTTGATAAGGACAGAAGAAGTCTGATAACATACTTCCTAAGTAATAGTGTTTTTTACTACTTGAACTATCCCATTTCGTCAAGAATAAAATAAGTATCTTAGCCTTAAATATACACATGTCTAGAATCACAATTGATGGGTATTTCTATTTACTTCTTGATTTTAATGTATATCAATTAAGGCAAGTAGTATGTACATCTCTAATGGAATAGTTGGATTTCATTGTTATAGGACTATATTTGAGCTCATTTACAGTGAAGGTCATATGTTATATATATATATATATATATATATATATATATATATATATATATATATATATATATATATATATTAACTTTTTATTAAATAACTCACATACCCTTATATATGTCAATGAGATTTGAACCTATGACCTCAACGTTGTCAGTTAAACTACTTAACTAACCAAGCCACACCTGATTGACAAAGTCGTATGTTATATTGTTTGGCGGTTTAGTGTCATGTATAGCTTTGGTTTCAAGACAACATATCATCATTCGGCCACGGATAAGTTAATAAATTATGTATCTGAAGAAATGAAGAAGGAAAAATTGATATTTTTTTTTTTAATAACACGTATCTTTTCTTGATGAAGATGACGCAGAGATAAACTCGTACAACTAAATCTCTGATACAAGATGCATTAGGAAATACTGCACGTAGGATCTTCCCATTGGAACCTTCTATGATTCAACGAGGAAGTTTACTTTGAAACCAGTCTCAACTACTTAACAGACCCTAACATCAAGCTTGGTGGTATATCTTTTGGCCTGGATATAAAATCCCATACAAGGAAACTGCGCACATTTATCTCCAATTTTATGTCGATCACAGGAAAGATCTACAGACTACAATATTGGTGTCTCTTCCCAACAACAGATCCCACATTCAAGCCACGAGTCATTGCATTCTAACACTGTCATGAGTTTGAATACAATAGAAGTGCAGACCACACCTTCAAAATTGTTATCCCTGTCCTTCCTAGTTCCTAGTAGCATTAGAAGTTAAAAAGCAGAGCACATGTCTCTAAATCAGTTAAAATGTGCATCTCATTAAGTCATTAACCTTCAAGGCCACAAAGGGAAGCCTTAGATTGCATCATTTGCAATTCTATTCCTTCTCAGAACACAGGACCTAGCACATAGCCTAAGAACAGGCTAAAAAGCAGAATATAGGTCTCTAATAAGTTAAATGTGCATCACATTAACTTTTGAGGCCACAAAGAGAAGTCTTAGATCGCATCATCTGTAATTCTAGTCCCGCTAAAGGTAGTCCCTGCCGCTCATGTTGCTGTGCCAGTTTCCCTGCCAGGGAAATTCCTGCTCAGAACACAGAACCTAGCACATAGCCTAGGAATGGGGAATAATCTAAGAACTTGGACTCAATTGCCTTGTTAGTATTATACTGTACATACAACATTTTTGTAAACTTGCCATAATATTGTACTAATCAGAACAACCGATACCTACAACATTACTGAAAACTCTTCTGTAATACATACAAATCTTCCAATATGCAGAAAATCAACAGAGGATAATGAATTAATGATAAGTTTGTACAGCATGATAGTAGAACAGTGGATTTCTTATGGAGTGACAAGCCAAGAGTTCAAAGAGAAGCAAAAATCAGACACTAAAATGAAGGAAATATATAAAGAAGAAAAGAAAAGAAAAGAAAGTAGGCCAAGCAAAACTTGAAAATCTTAAACTATGAGTAAACCAATGAAATGCAAAGATTTCCCACTTACAACACAGGCTCAATTACCAGATGTTTACTACAAAAGAATTCGAGTATAACCACTATATTCATGGATTTTTATGAAGCAAATTGAGGTATTAAAGTACATTGTTATTGAGAAAGTTGCCAACATCATTAATTGAAAGTATGATTTACAGGAACGTAAAAAACCACATGTTGTGAAACAAATCGAGGAAAAGAGGATGCAATAGGTACCTCTAACCTATTCTATTGGATGTAAGCAGCAACATTATGCCAAGCATAATCTAAGTTCTTGGTTTGTTTCCTCTCTTGGACCTCAAAGATAAGCTTCACAGGCACTTACCCAAACCCAAGTTGCATTTAGATTTTCTCAGCAATCACAACATGTCTCTGATAAAATCAAGATTAAGCGTGTCCCGGACAATAAGGAACAATCCCAGAAAAACAACTACCGTTATCCCTGACGACATAATTGTCTGTTCAACTTCTAGAGGGAGTTTTCTCCCACCCCTAGCAGCCTCTATAAGTATGAAAGCCAAGGTACCTCCATCTAGAGCAGGTAAGGGAAGCAGGTTGATCACTGCAAGATTAAGATTAAGCAAAGCAGCAAACTGATACAGTCCATCAAGATTCGACCTTGCAACTTCTGCACCAACAGCAATGATGGCAACTGGACCCGAAACTTTACTAGCTGTCTGTGAGAAGTTTAGAAATGTCTGTTTTAAGCTATCCAAAACATTAAACGACAAGCCCCAGAACTCTCTCCCTGTATAATTGAAAAGGTCTGCTATATTTTTGGGTTTAGCTTTCGAAATCTTAACATTCGGTGATAACTGCACTCCAATCTTTCCTGTTCCATCGTAATTCTCATCAGGGGTGACCTCAATGTCGAAATTCTGCTTTCCCCTCTCAACTTTAAGAACCACATTTCTTTTGGGATTATTCTTAATCACATCAACAACCTCAGTAACAGCATTAGGCCCTCCTTTGGGCAACTGAATTCCATTAACCTCAAGGATCACATCACCAGCAAGCAACCCATCTCGGGAAGCAGCCGAAAAGGGTCTAACATCGGGCACAAGAACCCCAGGATAGCCCTCTTGTACAGGCAAACCAACTGACAAGACTTGAGTAAAGATAATAGCATAGGCAAAAATCACATTGGCAATCACACCAGCTGAAACCACTATAACTCTATCCAGTATGGGCCTATTCTTGAGCAAGTTTACATCATCGACTGGAATATCACTATTGGGATCATTATCAGGAAACCCCACAAACCCTCCTAGAGGAAAAGCTCTAATGGAATACTCTACATTGTTGGCATTGAATTTAGCTAAAATTGGACCAAACCCAACTGCAAATTTACTTACATGGATGCCCTGAAGATAAGCAGCAAGGAAATGACCACTTTCATGAACAACAATGATGGCTGTCAACACTCCAGCTGCCTCCAAAACTGACTGAACACTCTCAAAGTTGCTGTAATCAAAACCAGGAAGTGCACAAGACCTGAACTTTAACCTTCTCCCATTTGGGTTCCCACCCTTTACAGATAAAAATGGATCCTTGCAATGAAAGTTAAGGTCTGATGAAGACGGGGGCTTTGGGAAGTGGGGTTTGGGTTTTGATGGAAACTCAGAGATGGGGGACCTTGAACTGGTTAACTTGATGAAAGACAAAGAAGATGAGGGTGGAGAAGAAGAGAGATTAATAACCATGGTTTTTCTGGGTGGGTGTTAAGAAAGGTGAGGCTGGGTTTTGTGACAGAGGGGATTGGATAATTCATAGTTTGTTTCTCATCTTTGATTTTGTGGAGGGGAAGTGAAGTGACTTGTCTTTGCCTCCCTGTTCGTGTCTTGCGTGCCTTTTTGGGTAAAAGAAGTTGGGCCCATCATCAGGTCACCGGAACCCGGTTGTGGGATTGACCGGCGGAGTACAGAGTTGATAAAAACGTCTCAACGTGCAGTACCGGGCCTATTGTTTCCATCATCGTCTGGGCTGGGCTGAGTTTTCATGTTACTCTTGTCAGACACAAACAATATACCCATTGAAAGTTGTTTTCTATTATACTTTGGTTGCTTGCAATCTCTCTTTTCACAAAGCATACCACTTCAGCATAACAATAAGCAGAAATTTGTTGATACCCAAAAATGTACACTACACTAAATGTATGGAGAATTTGAAAGTCAAAATTTGGGCCTGGTTTGACGTGAAGACTATCATGTCAAAGTCCATTTTTAGAGCAAAAAAATGTAAGCTAGTCATGCCGTACTCGATAATATGTCAAGGAGTAAAACACAGGCCAAACAGGACAAAGCCACTTAAGGCCCATTCGAGACTCAGACCAAGTCATGCTCACCCATGCCTAAGCACTCTCTCTCTTTTGAGCACATTGACCCTCATGGACGCCTAACCCACTTAAGAGTCAAGCTTGGTCATGCTCGGTCATGCTCGTCCATGCCCAAACACACTCATTTCCTAGGCACACAGTCCTTCATGAATACCTCTCGGTATCCACATGCTCATGAACTCCGAGCACATGCATTCTTGCGTACGTGTCTCAACCCCCCTATCACACCATGCCACGCGGCCAATTAATAACGTGGACCTAAGACACTAGGTCAAATAGGGCTTATTGATGGATTGTGGTGTAGAAGGATACAAGATATTACAAGGCCTACGGAACCTAAATGTCAAGTGTCTAAGACATCTTGGGAGTCGAGGACCGGAACTTGAATTTGGGTTTTCCACGCACAGGCTGGTAACGTATACTCATCTCACCACCCTATACACTTTAGAGGACATCTAGTGTCACAGCCCACCTCAAGCCAAAACCAATGTGATCACCTTTTTCACCTTATAAGCTTAAAACAAACCCAAAAACCGTGTCTCGGTCTGAACTCCTAACCAAGAATAGCTTAGTAGGAAATTGAGGTTATCGGTCTCAAGGAAGTCATGACAAAGTGTCACACCCCCAATCTTGAGACCACTATTATATGAAAATATGGTACCCGAGTTCGAGGCTTGACCTAAAACAAATAAATTTTTCTCAATTAAATTTGATAGAAATTGAAAAATTGTGTCTGAATAATACTTTATTGGAAAAACGAAATCATTAACATTTTACAATACTAGAGTATAGCGAAAATAAGATATCGCAATTATTCTCTTGAAATAGTAGTAGAGAAGCATCATTTTATTTAGTAACTTCATCCCATTCCCCATACATTTACTCGTTACCTGAAAATAAGAATGTGTAGCATCATGAGTAACACAGACCCAGTAAATACAAAATACATTCTTATAATAATGTGTCTTATGAGAAAATCAAAGATGAACAACCAAGTTAAAATGTACCAAGAACCATTTTACATGTGTTCATACCAATTCTTAGTTATGTATACATAATTATATACGTATAAGGTCAATATATTCAATAATTATCGTGAATGTTTAAAAGGACTGATAATAAATCATATAGTCGTGTATTAATGTTCAATTTACCCAAAACACAGATAGCCCGCAGCATACCGAGAACAATACCAAAGTATGTATACTCAAGGTCGACACTTTCTTCCTATGAGTATAATAGTGCACTATCTGTAGAGACTAAGGCCCAGGCTAACTCCACAAATCACCAAAATAATTTTACCAGTAATTCACTTAAGCACGGTGTAGTACTAATCACCCGGATTCACACATCCAATTATAATTTTGTCAATAGAATATCACAAAATTTAGTAAATAAGACAAGTGTATAAGCTTAGAGCAATATACTTTAAACAATATTAATGTTTCAAAGTGTGCACAAAATAAGCAAGTAAATAAACTTGAAAGTAAATGTGCAATAAAGTAAAGGTACTAAAAATTAAAAGAAGTTAGAGAATAATAGTTAGTAGTCAATGAATTAGTAGTCCATTTTCCCATAGTGTGGGAATCATTAGTCCATAAGTGTCCATTTGTCTAGTTCCTAGAACCGTAAACTTTCTCATCTTATAACCCATTCGATTTATATCCAAATTAGGCAAGTGAGGAATCCATCTCAAAAGATTTTTCGTAAGGAATCCAATGTAATAAGTCTTATAGTCCAGTTTGAAGTGATAGAGTCCATAAATGGTGAAAGACAGAAATAGCGCAGGAAAGCGATTTCTCGATATTAACCTTTAATGTCTAAATATTTACGTATTGTATATTTTACCATTGCTTCTTAAACTTTCCAGATTAAAAGTAGAGGTCCTAAGCTTTAATTTGATATAAAAGTTTGTAGAAAATGGTAAAGGAATGAGTGAGATATGAATTTTTAAAATTACGATAGTTGTAAGAGATTTTCAGCAAGTTTATTAATTAGTTAAAAACTTTGGTTAGCCATAACTTTTTCGTTTCTAAACCTTTTTGAGTGATTCAAAAGTCTAAATTAAGAATTTTTTATGAGAAATTTGATTATCTAGTTACTTGTGACAAAATAAGATTTATCATATACGAAAGTATGGCTTTTGAAGCAAAACGGACTATTTTCTATTTTATCCTTAGTTATGCATTTGTATGAATCTTAAAAGACAAAAAAGTACAAGGATGTATTATGTCCTTATTTTTGAAGTTTCAGAAATGAGGTGCAGAGTTTGGTCTTTGATTTAAGGTTGGATTTGTTTGAATAAAAGAGAACTTCTTAGTAGGAAAAGAGTGAAAGCTAGAATTTTGGTGTGAAGAACATTCCTAAGTTTTGTATCAACTAAGGAGACTATAGATCAACAATGTTTATGACCTTGGAGTGTGAAGATAATATGATGCAGCTCACAAGTATGTATAGGCCAAGGGAGAAACACAAAAGTTCAATCTTAACAATCTTTCTTGACTTAATAGACAATGTATTAACGTGAGTGTATAGACTAGTTTCTTAGGGTAATTTTTTTTTTTTGGGTAAGAGTCCTAAGGGATAAATTATCACCCTTGGTCGAAAATTTATTGATGGAAAAAACAAAGTACAAAAGGAAAGGGGGGGGGGGGGGGGGGGGGGGGAGACTAGGCCAAAACCACCTTCATGACATCACTCAACAAGCAGGGCATACCCATAGCCTGTATAACTTCCAAAAACAAACTTTTCTATTACAGACAAACTCAAAACTTTGAAACCTTTTTAAAAAGAAAAACTATGAAGTATAGGAATCAAAGCATTGATACCGACATATGAAAGTAGGCAATGAAGTAAGGTCACGTCCATATGTGGGAGCTAAGAACTGAGGGAGCACATCCCAATAATGTGAACCAATTGAAGATGCACCAAATCTCGCTAACCTGTCAGATGGGGCATTTCCTTCACGGAAGGTGTGTGTAACCCGGATACGAGAATTTCGAACAAGGTACAAACCATTCAACTACTGAGTGCGTAGTCTCCAGGGAATCAAAAAAGGTGTCCGAAAATAGTGTACTACAACCATCGAGTCCGTCTCTATCCATAAGTGGTGCTAGTCGCGAAGGTTAGCAATGCAAATTGCTTCCAAGAAATCCAGTACCTCGGCATCTAACGCACTCGGAACCTGAGCCCTACTCGCAAAAGCGTGCAAGAAACGCCCACCATAGCCCCTTGCAATACCACCATATCCCGCATGATCTGAGTCTCTAAAAGAGCCATGTGTATTAAACTTAATCCAAGGATAAGCCGGGGGCCTCCAAACTACCACCCGATAGGTGAGGGAAGCAGGTCTAAGCTGAGAAAGGCCCAAGTACATAAACATGGGAGTGGTTGAACGAGATGCGGAAGGAGTAAACATGAGACTAGCTAAATCTTTCAAGGTGATTAAAAAGCAATGCTGGAACCTTGGAAAAGAAAAATTACCTCCATCAAGCTTCAAGCGGTTGTGTTCGGACAAAATACGCCACAGTAAGTTGTAAACGGTGATACGCTACAACAACTTGGAAGATATTGAGAGCCTGGACATGACAATCTCTGAGAATAACTCATGCAAGGTTAGCTGTATGGGAGCATGAAAATTGAATAACTGAAATATCAATTGCCATAGACTCGAAGCAACAACAGAGTCCCAAAAGAGATGACTCCTAGTTTCGCAACCAACTCCATAAAGAATGCATTTTGAATAGAGCATGACACCCCTTCTTTGCAACCTATCATCAGTCAAAATTCTCCCATGCAGCACCTTCTAAGAGCATAGGCTTTTACGGGGCTGAATAGTAGACATCCAGATCAGAGAGCCCCAATCCACACTTGGATAATTAACACGCAAAGCCCGATAAGCCTCACGAGATGTTAAGGTACCCAAAGAGGAGTCAGCCCAGACAACCTTGTCTTCAGTTGGCTCTAAAGGAAGAACAGTAGAAGTGAGAGCCATAGCCGCCTGTGGAAACATTTGAACTACTAAATCTGGCAAATCCCACTTTCCCTGCGAAATGAACTCACTCAGATTACTATCTAAGTGCTCCCATATTTCTGCATCCAAGTTAAAAGCCTCTCCTAAAACAGCCCCCATCCAGTTATCACTCCATAGCCTGATTTTCTTGCCATCCTCGACTATCCACCGAAGCTTTGACAAAAGCAAATGCCAAACTCTCCTAAAACCCAACCAAACAGAAGATTTCTTATAATAAGCACATGGAACCAAACCAGGTAGGAGGAATCTATCATGAAGAAAAATAGCAGATGGGGAGGACCTTGTTACAACCGCCCACCCACGCTTCAGAAGCAAGACATCATTCAAAACTAGAAGATTCTTCAGGTTTAGACCCCCACACTCCTTAGGCATATACACTTTGTCCTAAGAGACCAGTGCATCACCTCCCTTCAATGGATCACCACTCCAAAAAAAATTATGAATCCATTTCTGCACCAGTTTTATAAGGGACCGTGGCCAAGAGTAAACTTGGAAACTATAAATCAACTGACTCTGAACAACAGATTCAATGAGTTGTAGCCTTGCCGCTTGAGAAAACTATTTACCTTTCCAGGAACTTAATTTGTCACACACCCTATCAGCAATAGGCCGTAACCAAACACTCTTCGGCGACTCTGTAAAGATTGGGACCCCTAAGTATAAGAACGACAGAGAGCCCAGTGGCACCCCAAGAATGGAGGAAATACTGTGAAATCTCGGCAACGCATACTTCTCTAGAAACATCAAAGACTTACTTTTATTCACTTTTTGCCCTGAGTTGGAAGCATACTCCTCCATGAAATTGCACAAAGCCTGGAGACCAGTTGAACTCGCCTGTAGAAAGATCATAATGTCATCTACAAACAAAACATGAGACGGAGGAGAGCAACAACTTGGGGTTGCAATGCGGTCAATATGATTATCTGCTACAAGCATTGAGAGACCCTACTCAAGACCTCTTCAGTAAGGCAAAAAAGAATCGGTGAGAGCGGATCACCTTGTCTGACCCCTCTAGAACAAGTAAAGAAACCATATGTCTGCCCATTAACTAAGACTGAAAGGCGAGCAGTGAACAAAAGTAGCATCAAAATCAAAAGATGTAAGAACCCGGAGAATTCCCAGTCAATAGTATCAAAAGCCTTGGCAATATCAAATTTCACCGAAATGTTACCCGACTTGCATTTATGATCAAGGAGGTTCATGCATTCTAAGGTTAAAACCTAAGTTGCATGGAATCGGGTGTGGGTATGTGGAAGCGAAGCGTTTTTTTAGGAAAATATTTAGAAGCGGGTACGTTTCGAAAGCGGCGAATAAAATAATATATATATATATATATATATATATATTAAATAGAAAAATATCATTGCAAATTCAAATTCACAGTGTACGTTTTTAGACTCGTCAAATTTTGTAGATGGGATAATACTGAACTAGATAAAGACAAAGAAATAGAAGCAAATTTTCAAATTTACCGAGAACCAGTTATTCCTAAGAACCTACAGAAATGAATTACCAAATGATGCCAAGAACCAAGATACCAAACTCATTTCGTCTAACATCCTCAAGGTTAAATTTGTTCTGCCAAATCCAAATGCAGATGATCCAAAAAAGTGAAACACATCTATAACAGAGCATCCACATAACAGACAAAACATTCAAAGAAACTCTCCCCCAAAACCAACAACCCCTAATCTTCCTCCCTCCTCCTTCTCCTCCTCCCCTTCTTTCCCAATCAAGCTAAAACCTCCCCTTCTCATCACCGCCGCAGATCCCCTCAGGTAATCACAATCACCACCGTTAGATATGATCAATTTTATCACTCATTTCTCTCATGCTTTCTTTTCTTTACAAGTCAGAGGTGCTCGGAGATCTGTAACCCCTATGGAGTCTGCCGCCTTAAATCCCTGTAAGATTACTCTCAAGCTCGGAAGAGACAAAGAGCAAGAAGAAGAAGAGACGCTGAAGACGAATGAGAACAGAGCTGCCGCCGCCGGTGTATCAGCTTCGTCGTCCTCCGTCTCGTCGCCACCGTCATCTCCTTCCTCCTCCGACGAGATTCTTGAGTCGCATATCAAATCGCAGAAGCTGATGCTCTACGAGCCCACCGTGCCAAGATTAGGGGTTACTGGTTTCTTCTCCTTTCTCGATCAGCCAACCCATCAATCTCTCCGTCTTGGACAATATGAAGCCGAAGAATAATTCTGGTAAGTCCCGAATTGGCTCTCTCTCTTCCGTCTTGTTGCTTCACGTCTCCGGATTGAAGTCAAACGCGCTCCCGAATCGCAGTCAAACGCGTTTCCGCCGCGCTCCCAATTCTAGTTTTTCCGAAAAGCGTTTGTGGCCGCTTCCGCGCGCTTCCATGGCGGTTCCGCTTCGCTTCTGCTTCAGAAGCGCGAAACGCAAGCGGGTTGACGCTTCCGTGCTACCTAGGTTAAAACAATATGATCTATAATAGACTTGCCTATAACAAAAGCACTTTAGTTTGGGGAGATAATTCTAGCAGCAATAGGACCCAGACGATTAGCCAGTAATTTAGTAATAGTCTTGAAAACAAAGTTAGCCAAGGCAATTGGGCGATAATCGGTTACCTCCGCAGCCTCCAGGACCTTTGGAATGAGAATAATCAAACTCGAGTGAAAATTAAGAGGCACAAAACCTGTTTCAAAAAAACTCCAAACTGCAATGATAACATTAGCAGCCACCACAGACTAACAAGCTTTGAAAAAACCACCCCCAAAACCATCAGGACTAGGAGAACTACTACTATCTATAGAGTGCACTACTGCAATAATCTCTTCATCACTCGGAATAGACACTAGAGCACCATTTTCTTCACCGGTAACCAACTGAGGAATAACTCGTTCAACTAGCCCTGTATTAATAATTTGCTGGTCCTTAGTGAACATAGTGTGAAAATGATGAACAATATAGTCTGCAATTGTGTCATGCTCCTGCAAAATTACATTCTCCGTAGACAAGGAAGCAATAGATTTATTAATTTTCCGCATCCGAATCATATTATGAGGAAAAGAAGTGTTTCTATCCCCATCTTTAAGCCACCTCACTCTGGCTTTATCTCGAAGCATGGTTTCCTGCAAAGAAAGCTCGAATTGATACCTAACAAATGACTCATCTTCTTGTCTAAAACGATCACCAGAAGGGCCTGAAAGAGAGATCTCACGCTGCACCTCTTCTAAATCCCCTCGAGCTTTAGCAACCCTATCATTTACATCCCCGAAGTGCTCTTTATTCCGTACCCGAAGTCTGAACTTTAAAACCCGCAGCTTGGAACTGAGAACAAACATAGGGCACCCATAAAAGTGAGTCGTCTTCCAACAATCCTTCACCACTTGCATGAAAGACGAATGTTGGATCCACATGTTCTTAAACCTGAAAGGTAAACGAGGTTGAATACTCAACCTGGAGAAAGAAAGCAAAATTGGACAATGATCTAAGGTAGACTTTGCTAAAGTAGAACATTCCATAGCTTGCCAGGAATTCACCCAAGCCAAATTCCCCAAAGCTCTATCTAACCTCTCATCAATAGTATGATTAGTCCATGTGAACTCTAAACCCTTAGCTGGAATATCCAATAATTCACAATCAGTACAAAGCTGCTGGAAATCCATACAAGAGGTATGTAATATCCCGATTTTTGAAGTTAGTCAAATTCTATTTTTCTTGTGATAAATAGAAAGAAGAGGTCGTCACGAGTTTGTCACATTTTTCGGTGAATTATTTGAGTTTTCGAGCTATTTTTAACGATTTTAGAAGTTTCATCGCAATTCCTCAAGTGGTGACGTGACACTTTCGGATTGGTCCTCAACTTGACTTAGTCCCCAAGTTGTGGCAGCCCATGTGCTGATCTACTTGAGCCTTGTCAGACACATGTCAGAAGAGAGAAGATTTTTGTTGTGTGTTTGACACGTGGCAAGTGGAGAAGAAGAAATTGAGTTGGTGTTGACAAGTGGCATTCTGCCATTGATCAATTTTGTTTGACCGACCCTTAATGTCGGTTAACTGATCCTATAAATAGGGCTGCTCCGCTTCAATTTTTCTCCAACAATTTTCAGAGAGAATTTTCTCTCTCTTGATGTTCTTAGTTAAAATTTTCGGCGGGTCATAACTTTTAATCCGTAGTTCCGATTCTGAATCCGCAAGCGGCTACGGATTCGTATCGATGTGATTTCTCTATCCATGGTGGTTGGAGTTAAATCTAATGGTGATTTCTAGATGGCTCGTTTTAGGGTCTCAATTTACTTTTGGTAGTACGGGGGGTGGCGTGTCGAGGTAAGTACTTTATGTAATGTGTTTCAAATATTCTTATATGCTCTTAAAATAGTCGAAAAACATGATTTTGATCTATTTTGAATTATCTCTCTATTTTCAAGTGAAGCATATCTGTTTGTGAATGACATTGTTTGGTAAATCATGGAACATTTGAACTTCTTGATTGGTTATGCCGAAGTAAGGATGTGGCACACGGATGCATAGAGCTGTGTGCATTAGGTGCCCGTGGTGATCACTAAATTGATGGATATCCAATAAGAAGGGATTGTGTGATATGATGACATGTATATGATATACGATGTACGTATTTTTATAGCGTGTGTAAAAATGATATGGCTTCACTAGCATATTACATGATCTACTCATTGAGCGCGTGGTTTTGCTCATCCACCCATTTACTTACTGTTTTGCAGAGAAGTGTTTAGTGTTTGTCGGGTCGAAGTGTCGGACGAGCGTAGAATGAAGAGCCTAGAAAGAAGCGTTTTTGTGTTTTTATGTTTTTACTTACATTCCGTTTTGTAACACTCGATCACACTTCGAGATAGGTTTCGGGTGTCTAAAACCCACCGACGCCGGGACCAGGGTGTGACAAGGTACGACTCGGAGGCAAACCACCCCGCTTCTCATGCGCCCCCAGAAGACAATTAAAATCTCCTAACAACACCCATGACCCAGTCACATAGGAAGCTTTGAGACGTCTCAATTCCTGCCAAAGAAGTCTTATGCCCCCAATTGTAGTCTTCGCATAAACAAAGGTGATCAAATAGGTGACCCCATCCAAATTACAAGAGAAAGACACATGTTGGTCAGTATAAGACACAATGACAGGTCGGACAACATCCTGACAGAGAACCCAAAAGTTTGCTTCCTGCTCCCCACGATCATTCGTAGCAAAAGGAAAGACACCATGCGATCTCCAGAAAGATCTATCGACTGAATTTAAAGAAACAAAAGGCTCCGCAATACCAACAAACATAGGGCGGCGAGTACAAACTAGGTCTGAAAAAGCTCGTTGAGTATCATCATTGGCAATACCCCGAGCATTCCAGAAGAGCAACTTCATTAAAAGAACTTGTGCTTTGCTCCCTTGTTCAAGAGACTGTGCAAACATATTTTTGTACGTTGCCGGAGAGAAATTGAGACTCCATTTAATCAGCCTTAAGGACCCATTCTCCAGTTTGAAAGAACCAGCAGACCAAACCTCCTGCATATCATCTACTGTACGGAATTTGAGCATGAAAAAACCTCCCCCCAGAGGTGAAACCATCCAGTCTTGCACTCCTGTCCAACGAGATGAAGGAGGGAGATGAAGGAGGGAGCACGACCAATTCGTGTGTCTTTAAGGATGGAGATGAAGGAGGGAGCACGACCTTCCCTATCAGGTACGTCTTGCATCGCTCCAAACCACGAAGAAAAGGAGCCTCTGTTATGCGAACAGAGACGACGCCATTCTCCAAAAACGACGATGGCAGATCATCAATACAAAATCCCAACGGTTTCTGTGGCGCCGGCGCAGCCCGAGAAGCATATGTAGGCAGAGGAGGCCCCGAAACCGAGGAAATTTCACCTGGGACAGCCGCCATCAAGTTCTGAGCAACGTTCAGTCGAGGGTTTATGTGGGACGTTCAATCGAGGGATTCTGTCTAACGTGATCAACGTTCAATTGAGGTGCTTCTGGACGACAGAGGCTTCTCCAGCGTCCCGACGGCAGAGGGTGAAATTTGGTGACGATCTCAGAAACGACGGCTAGAGTATCAATCACGATGTCAGTGAGCGACTGGCCTTTTGGTGACGGGGAGAAGCCTTGGAGATGCACTAGATGGCGGTGCGTCAATCGGCGGCGAAACGACGACTATCACAATCTCTGGGGGCGACTAGGCTTTTGGGGACGGGATGCAGTGGAGACGACTCAAGATGCAGTGAAACGACGACGACTTGAGATGCAGTGGAGTGACTCCCAATGACGCGAGATCAGTCCCGACGACCGGACTCCATCCCTCAACCGGTGGTCTCGACACTTTTTCGGCCTCTCACAGAGAAACTCAAATAGTATGGGTGAAGAAACAAAATCAGCTAGCAAATGCATCATATACGTATTACATTTGAATGACACATCTATATAGTTATATACACAATATATATTAACTCAAAGTAAAAGTAAAGGAACTTTTGGTGTTTTCCTTTTTAAGATATGTAAATGTGTTACCAATATCTAACACTAGAATAACATGCATGAAATAATATAAATATTAGTCTCATGAATCGAGTTTACGCAAGAAATACAGAGAAGGTTTTCTAATACTTAACTCATATCATAATACTCGATAAAGATTTTCTATCTTGTAAGTATGATCTTTAGCGTCACTAGCTTCTAAAATGAACTAAAATGAAATATTTTGAAGGGATTTGGATCACTTCTAAGTTTTAAGTGTTATAAAATATTCTGCAATTAATACTAAGTTTCGGGGTATTATAGAAAATCCTGAATCATTGCCCATTTTTTATTCCCTTTTGCCCTAGACCTTAAGACATGGGAGTGTAAAGAGGAGGCTGGGCTTTGCCAAAATAAAAGAATCATGGGTCATTTTGAAACCCCAACTCCTACACGCAATTGCAAACCACCACCACCACCCTCTTCAGGCACACCTCTTACATGCATATCACTACCACCTTCCTCATGCATAACTGCTCCACTGTTACTACCACTATACCCAAAATCATTCCAAGCACCCATCTTTGTACCACCCCAGTCATCAACCATTACCTACCTAAAACCCTCTTTTACAGTGACCATGCATCCTGTTACACTTGTAATGTCCTAGCTTCCACACCAAACACATCTTTAAGTCCTTCTTTGTTCATGCATGCACGGAGCCTCGCCATCACAACAAGCTCTATCTAAGAAAAGACTTTGGGCCTAGTCTCGCAACTCAGAGGAGAAATCGGATCATCAAGTCAAGGGAGACAAATGATTTCTCCATTAAGTAAATGGACAAACCAATTACGTACATAGCATGTAAAAAAATTAGATCGAAAAGCTATTAGTAACAAGGAGCATGGGTCTCAAACTAAAAAGAGTGATGATATAAGAAAGTACATATCGCTAATATATGGGCCGAAAGCCCTACAACCGAAAATAGAAATACAACAATACTAACATAAAAACCACACTGGAGTGCTAAATGGGAGCGTTGATGCCTGAGAAATTAATGAAACACAAGGCTCAAATCATATGGAAACCCACGACCAAGAATAAGAGCTCCCTCAAAACATCACCGTACAATCCACTATCACAACTAAAATCATGAAGAAATGGTGGCTGACGAGAGAGAGAACCGGGAACCACAACCAACCATGCATGGAGGACACTGGTTATTAAAAATATAATAAATGTGTTATCAAGTGTTGGTCAGTAACAAATGTCTTATTTCCTTCAGATCATCTACTATTTTCGTTTAACATTATAAAACTACTAAGAGATCTTTTATTTGGATTCTTGGAATGAACAAGACGGCAACAACAAAAGGTTTCCTTGACAAACATTGCTGGTTTTGTTTTAGAAATGGTACTTTGAACTTTATTATAGAAGTTAATGAAAGACTCTTAAAAGGACAGGGATTTTAAAAAAATAAAGATACCCATGAAATTTACCTCAAATCCAAACATATCTCCTGAGTGGGACTCTGATTTTGATTTTGCTAGAAATAAAGACAAATGGAACAGAGAAAGTAAATTACAATCAAATCATCAAGCATCAAAAATGGCCCATTGCCAATAGGTCTTTGTCAAATAGGCACTTAATCTAACAGCTCTCTGTTTTCTTTTTGAAATCCATACCCACCTAACCGCACAACACAAATCCTTCCTCTACTAGCTTCTGATGCAAATATGATGATTCTATGACATCAATGTATAACCAGAAGTATAGCTGCAATATTTTTCCTCATCTAATCAGGAATATGTAGTTTTGACATCTTGATTCCCTTTGACGAAGAAAAACCTCGAAGTCTAGACGATGTCAACAAGCATAGGCCTCCAATGTGCAAAGATGAAAGAGGAGTCTCCAATGTTTAATCTCTATCATCACGAATCCAGAACGACGGATCACATATATATGCATAGAACCATCTCGGCACTCGGCTTGACGGGAACCTGGTTTCAACGGTCACATATCGAAAGAGACGAGAGCGCAGTACATCTACAGCTCTATAAATTCTGAATTACATGTGAAACTAGTATACTGTGGGATCGAGCACTGTAAGGGAATGCATGTGTAGTATTATCTAGTAGGGCTGGCCGGTTTTGTCACTCATCGTAACCACCATATCAGTACACATAAGAGTTACTATACACGTTTTGAGTTTATAGCTAGCTCTACCCTCGTCGTCAAACGTCTACTTTTTTCACACTTGGGGAAACCCTGTGACTGTGATTAGACACTTTTATTCCCAGAACCCGCCGTTGGAGTAACTTCCTTCAGCTCTAGGGTTTTGCCCAACAGACGAAGGAAGCAGACAGAGACGGTTGAAAATATTTATTGCAATTCCCAGCTGAAAGCAAAGGGTCGGAGGCCGACCCTACTGATGACCTTGCAGTTATAGTTCCCTCTTCACCAGCTCGCTTCTCCATTGATCTGCATAGCTTGGATCATAAACGATTCCTTCATTGATATGCTGTCTGTGACTCTGTGTTAGATTCTCTTCCAGTCTCTATCATTTATAATGTTACTTAGATTTTTCTGTGATTTTTCTTCTTCTAGACGTAAACGTTATGATTGATCTGGTATAGCGAAAATATGGTACAATATATACAATTCTATACAATCTATACGATTAATAATTACGACTTAGGCCTAGGCACACAACGTTCAAGCCTGTATTTTCAGTTGACCAGACCACTAAAGATTATGCAAATTTTGATGAGCATAATATCTATGAAACGCGTTCTCCATTTTTCTTTTATGACTGTTTCAAATTAAAGAACTTTTTTTATTATTATTAGAAGGTTCCTGGAAGATTTTTTTTAGTTAATTAGTAAGTTAATACATTAGCTACTCCTGTCAAAAACACACACACATATATATATATATATATATATATATATATATATATATATATATATATATTTGCTGCTCTCATATTTATCGATTCATTTCTTTTTGCTAGAATCATATGAATGTGCTAGCTATTCTTTAGCTTTAATTTCCCTCTTTTTCATTTTAAAACGAGTTTGAGGGATACTCTTTCAATTTCCTAGACAAAATAATTGAGTATATATAATGCTAGTGGAGAACTGGAGATAAGGGCGCTCTTAATGTTGTACCTACTCTATGGATGAGTGATGACAATCAACAACATCATGCTTTTCTCACCTTCACAATATATTTCCAAATGCTGCTCTTCATCTCTAGCTATCACTCTGATGAGAAGTTTATATATGACTGAACCCTAGAATGTGTCTGGGAGACTCCGATGGCCTAGGTTTACAGTTGAATGTCTTCGTTAGCAACTTGAGGTGAAAAATAAAAATAAAAATGACTATAGTTAATTAATAGATTGTCTTCAAAATATCAATAAAGAATTCAGATAATTAATTGTCAAATAACGCCTTCTCAAAGAGGAGTAATCAGCGGCAGCGTACGTTACATTCGATTGCACGACTAGAGTTCGGTTTATCCTCCCCGAGCTGGAAGCTTATTACTTGGTGAAGAAAATAAAAGATATCAAAACAATACAAGTTATACGAAACGAGAACTATATCCCTTATTTTGAAGATTTTTACATGTGTGGATTGATCTGATAATTAAAAGCATGCATACAAGTATCTCTGAATTATCTTGATGGTGATGATTTGTATTAGTACCTAACCAGCTGATAGATGACAGGGGATGAGGAGAAGGACATACGTACCGTGATGATGTTTCTGGTTTATTAACACAAGATGGAGATGGAGAGGTGCAAAAGGAGATATTGACGCGGCTCAATCAAAACACAAGACTAAGACCACATAGCCATGTCTTCAAATTGAGACGCATCAATACCTTCGTTATTGTTTATATCTACACCTTCTATCTCCATCTTTGTAGCCTGCAATTCCAAACCTGGAGCCTGCTTCTCGATTCATCTCCTTCCCCAGAAGTACTGCTTGAATTCAACTCCCACCTTCAGAGAGAGAGAGAGAGAGAGAGAGACGTACTGCATATTCCTAACTTTGTTGGAAGTCAGAAGGGAGGAAAGTGGGTCACCCAGTTTGAGAGAGGCCGGAATCCTCATACCTAAACCTGCACAGTTTGCTCTCAAAGGATGTTTATGCTTTATATATAGAGAGACTCTGAAACCCGTTTGGTATGATAGATGGACTTTTCTTCTTTGGACCTTGCCTTATATAATCAAAATTGACTTGGCAAGCGTTTGGCCTTTCCACGCATTATTTGCTGCCTAAAGGGAGGCAAAACGCCAATGGTCATGAAACCGAAACCCCCAGTTGAAACGGTTTTTGTGTTTATATACGTATGCCAACTTGACAGATATAATAGTTGTTTCTGCCTAGCCTCTCAACCCACCGGGATTCCATGGAGCTGAACTCAGCCGTTTAACTTTGCCAATAACAAGATTTCGACCGTTTAACTTTCTTGCCAAGCAGTCCATACCAGAAAGATCTTAATTTACTGAGGCGGCCGGAATCTCGGATGTCTTATTGCAAATCACCTCTTACTTTGTAATTGCATCGGTTACAAAGTAGTTTGCTACATGTTAATCTTTTGTGTTTTTAGAGAAACACAACGTCGTCACTGCGTCAAGCACTCAAGCTAGATGGATTCGAAATCCGGAAATTGCTCATATTACAAATCGAGGGGATATATATGCCTAAAATATAAAAACCCTAAGGAGCTGCAAATGTGTAGGAGAAACTTCTTATCCCTAGTTACACTGACCAAATATGGAACCCTCTGTTTTGAAAGTTTTGACGCCTAGACCTAAATTGGTGTAGATTGCAAAAAAAAAAAAAAAACAACACAACCGCCATAATGCCACTTAAGGATTGTATCATATTATATTATGATCGAGAAATGGTGAATTATACATAAACTACTAGGAAAGATAGACTTATGATGAACAATAGAGTAGCTAGGGTTACGCACCCACCCAATTCTACTGACGTTCCTTGTGGCAATGTGGCACATTGCCAATCTGAAAAGGCATTATACCCACTGGGACGATCTAGAAGGAAATGTATACCTAAACTATAATCATTGACAAAAGGAAAGGACATTCTAACCGACTAGATCGATTTATTGGACATTTGGGACCGACTTTTCCTCCCAAGTACCACATCGAAATGATCATATACGATCGTGAAGTCTCAAAAAGCCAAATCCAAGTATATGAGAATACGGAGGTAGGTGTGAGTAGGTGCCCAACTAGATTTTATTAGGCAAAAGCCGAAAGGATGTCTTACATAAGCTTCTCTGCTTTTAGCTCCTTGATGATCAAACACTTGGAATTATGAATCAAGAACACATAGATCGTTCTAGGCATTGCTGGATAGCTAGATACCTAGCAACTAAGAATTTGAAGACAAATGGAAGTATGAGATATTATCGAACAGAATTATAGAGATATTATGGTTTGTTCCTAGTGCTATCTGCTATTACATATGCACCAAGCTAGTTTTTTTTAAAAAAAAAAAATTGGTCTAAAACGGAAAAGTGAGTGTGGCACGTCATTTTTTTTCTTTCTTTTTTATCGGGTAAATAACTTCAAATGCTACCAATCTCCCTTTAATATAAAACACTTCCCAAAGTTTCAAACAATATAAGGAACAAGTCCTACCTTAAGCTTATATGATCTTCAAATTCTTAGTTGCTAGGTCTCTCGACCTGGGGTTAGGGTTAGGATTTTGAGACAGCTGCTCGGTGCGACTCATATGGCGGCAGTGATGGCGTCGGTAGCCTCCATGACTGCAAGTCTTGCGTCCAAGCTCTCTCTCGGTTCAGAGGAGGAGCCGGTGGACCTGGAGGATCTTCGGAGCCCGGAAAACGGGTTCGTTGCTTCCCGTTTCTACCTGGTTGGTCGTCTCAGCACCAACAAGGCTATGGCTTTTGACTCTTTCCGCGGCGCTGTGTGGTCCATGTGGAAGACCTCGGCCCCGGTGGAGGCCACGACACTGGGAGATAGGTACATTTTCACGTTCAACAATGAACGTGATCTGTCGAGGATCAAGAAACGTGGTCCGTGGTGCGTCCAGAGGACGATGGTGATTCTGAACGACTATGATGGTTTTTCCAACATCATGAAGGTGCCGCTGGACCTCATTTGGATTTGGGTGGCAATTTCAGGGCTTCCGTCGGCGCTCCTTACGGTGGCCACCGTCCGGCTTGTCGGAGAGACGATCGGCCCGGTTCTCCAGATCGATCAGGCTGCCCTGGGTCGTGGTACTGCTAGGGTTCGCTTAATCCTCCCGATCAATGCCCCGGTGAAGCTTGAACGTTGGCTTAGGGTTTTTCCCTCTGATATGATCACGGTGGAGTACAAGTACGAGAGACTTCTAGGTCGCTGCCGCACTTGCTGCCGAATTGACCATGGAGGGCAGACGTGCCCTAGTGAGGGTACGCAAGAGGAAGCAGTGCTGCCTTCTCAAAGGGCTACGCAACCGGAGATGTTCTTCAGGGCAAACGCAGCCCCATGTATGACTATCTCCTCTTCTCCTTTGCTCTCATCCCTCTCGGGGTTATTTCCGAAAGAGAAACTCCATGTACAGCTCTGAGCAGTATTATAATTCTCATCTCCATCAAAGGTGACCGGAGTTCGCCGGGTTCGGGATGAAGAGGACTCATGTCAAGACAAGCGTACCAAGCACTGCTTGGAGATCATACCTTTGGAGTTTGGACCGGGTGACCTAGGCTTTATGGTGGGTAATGATGGAGTTATTGGCCTTGCTCGCAAATCCCTGAAGAAACGTTGATGCTCTAGGGGGAGCAAGAACAAGAAGATGGCATCGCATATGAACTTCGATTCGATAACATTTCCGTCCGGGACTGCAGGGAGAATGGACAGCCCAGAAGGTGATTCTGCAGGTGGAGGTCTGATGGATTCGAGGTCAGCCTCGGAGGTTGGCAACGGGGCCGACGTGACGTGAGGTGGTGCAACCTTGCACCAGGATCCCATCATGAGAGGAGGGTGGGCTGCTCTACCTCTTCCTGAAATGTACACCGTATGGTCTTGGGCCTGAATGTTTTGGTGGAGTCATCTCTTCTATCTTGATGGTTACTCGCTTTCTTAGTTTATTATCCGCTTGTTTTGGACGTATTTTACTTTATTCGAACTTTAGTTTCGTTTATTTCGTTTCGTAGTTTTATTTCAGAACTCTTTAGTTTGTAGTGGAGTTTCGGCTCCTACTTAACCAGACACAATAGATCGTATGGCTTATGCCAATGAAGTTATTCATTCCCCTTTAAAAAAAATTAAAAAAAAAGCTTATATGATCTTCTAAGATTACTCAAGGCTAGCCGGATTCTCCTACTACCATATGGTAAGTTCTAATCAGTATCTCATATTGAAATTCTTTCCGTATTTTGGAAAAGATTCTCATTATATTATGTCCGCGTATCGCATCCTTGGTGATCAAGTACGAAATCTAATAAAATAGTCTGGGGTTCCAATCCAAAGTCAATTGGCAATTGATGAAATAGGTAAAATTCTTATCAACTCATACGCTATGTCCCATTTTTCCATGTGAGATGTATATTCTCAACATATAATTTTTGCATAATCTGGGCTTCTTCGGATCTAATTGGCTCTCGAGGTCCAAAATGGGGCTAACTCAGGCCCAAGCCCTTGTTACCAGTTCGATCGGCCGTAATGTATTCCTCGGTCTGCAAAAACCCTATGCTCGTCAGAGGCAGATGTGCTAATAGCTAGGATAAACCTAAGTGTTGCTAAATTTGTATATTTGTTAGTTCCAAATTGAAAATTATTCAGATCTTTGCACACTTAGTGCAATAAAGAAAACAAAATTACTAATACATCTAGGACATAGTACTTAGTGACCTAGCTATCATCAACTCACAATCAAACAACAACTACAGAATTAGTATTTCCAGTTTCGATTGATCGATCCGATATATAGTGAGCTATTAAAAGGAAGGAACATAAACAGTTAAGCATTGACTCTGGACTCTGGAGAAGTAGAAAGTATTATGTTTTCTGAACAATATATAAGCTAGCACGACAATACAACTATAGCAGCAACTACATATGGAAGAAGACAGAGACCCCAAATCAGTGTTAGCTATTAAGTTCCTTCTTCTTTGGCTCATTCAGTCATTCTGATTTCTTGGGTAGCGTCTGCAAGCAAGAGCCTCACGCACGTTAATTATCGTGGGGTTGACGACATTAGAACATCGGGATGAAATAGGCCGACGTCGATCGTGGTCTCCACTGTATACGAGATCAATGCCTTTCAGTTCCACATTCTCACACGGTAAGCTCCCACTACATGCAAGATTGATGGCAACTTGAGATGCAGACGAGCCTCTGATGTTCTTGAAGCTGACATTACTAATCTTCACGTTCGACTGAGTCTGTTGTCTGCAACTGTGCCCAGGGCAGTAGTTTTGGTCTATAATGATGGGGTTCTTCACATTGTTCATGACAATATCCTCAAAGTAAATATGTGAGGCATAACCAGTACTGGGAGACCCAGGCCATGTCTTGATTCTCACACCATTTTCTGTGTTTGTGAAGGTGCAGTTCTTAATAATGAGGCCATATACTGGTTTTTCATCAAGATACTTTCCAAGACTTCCTACGCTTATCCCATGGCCGGGTCCACAAGTAACATTGGTCACTATGAGTTGCGAAGTGCCGTCGCCGATGGAAATACAATCATCTCCGGTTGCAATGTTTGTATCGGTTACGTTGATCCTCCATGAACGTCCAATGTGAATTCCATCTGTATTATAACTCTCCGCGGGTGCTGTAATGGTCACACGGTTGAATGTAACATCATGACATGCATAAACGTTAATGTGAAAGTTTTTGCTATCAAGGGAAGTTATGTCCTCAATTATGGAGTTGGAGATGAAGTCGAACCTCACGTTGATTGCGCGATAAGTATTCCAACCAAGGGCTCCTTGGCCATCAAAAATTCCACCACCTGATAAGTAGAGCTTGTCGATGTACTGAAAAGCAACCCAAAACTCCGAGTTCACGAGTTGGTGGCCATCTTTGGGAGCTTTCAAAGTCCCTTGGATTTGCACCTCAACAGGAGCCCTGCAAGGACCTCTAAAAGTTGCTCCTCTTAACCAATATGTTCCGCTTGGAACAATGAGTTTACTCGGCCATGGTGAAGCACAAGCATCTGCCCAAGCTTGTGCTAAGGAATCTGTAATATCATAGTTAGTTTTTCCACCATATTTTGCACTCGTCACGTCAAAGACGACACGGGGTTGGGCTTTAGCTGTTGCTGCTGACAATAAGAACATGATCATCGACATTACAGTCAGCAATTTAAGACCCATCTTGATTACAATAACGCGAATACGGCACTCTGGTTTCTGAATGCTCTGTAGCTGCACGCCTGCACGGTGCACACTCCTCTTTGTTGGTTTTGAGCGTAGGGTTCCCTATAATCTTGCAAGGAAACAGATTCGTGCATCTTTTTAATATGAAACTTTTTTCCTAATATAATCAACAGTAAATAACTTATCAAAGATTTGATGTTAATTAACCGCAACTAACGTCCAAACAAGATATATAACTACTGATTTTTTTTCCAAAAAAAATATATTGATTTTGTTATCCCTAGTAGGATTTGGTATTTTTTTTTATAAAAAAAAAAAAAAAGGAAAAAGAATTTGGTAATTAAACCCCACAAAATGATAAATGGTAGTTCTATTTGCACCTCCAAGTTTGCTTTATACACCTCAACCTCATTACTTTTCTTTTAAACTGTCAATTCTGCCCCTTTAGTTATTTTGGTTCTCTCTCTTTCTCTCCTTTGAAGACAACAACTGTGCAATTTTTTTCTCTCTCCAGAACCCGAAAGCAATTTTATTTGGTCATGTAAAAGTCATTGTGCATTGAACTAAACCCCATTTTCAGAAGCTTGGTTTAGCTTATTTTGGTTTGGGTGCACTTTGGTTGATCAAAATGGGGAAGATTCTCTTTATGACTAAAATGTTCTTTAGTTGCAAAATAATATCCGATTAGCAATTCGATGTCGCCCAGATTGAGTTTATCAAGTGTTATTGATAATTTTTACAACCACCTACTGTGTGTTGATTTTGACAAAATTTTGTTTTTTGATTTCATACTTACAATTTGTTCATGGAATTCGCAGTTTGAATTCCAATAATGATACTTGGCCATCATTCACATTGATGCACTATTGTAGTTTACTCTTTGATGATATCATCATAGTTTAAAACTGAATTGCTACCCTGCTTTTCCTTTTAACAACCTCTAGCTTGTCTCATATATGGATAAAAATTCTCTCCTAACCTTTTTTTTTCACCTTACATTCCTTACATTCCATCTAATGGCTCACAAGTGTAGAAGAAAAGAACAAGAGATTGTGAGCCATGCCATTAGATGGAAGGTAAGGAAGGTAAGGTGAAAGAAAAGGTTAGGAGAGGATCTGAATCCCTCATATATACTCTTTTGTAGTAGCAAGTGGAAGGGATGATATGAATGAATCATTGAAAGATCTCCGTGTATGAAAAGATATCCTTGCCAAGCCTCATGAATGGTGGGATGTCAGGTCGAAAGAGGTAGCAATTTTATGTGTTTTTTTTCTTTAAGAAATTATTAGAGGGACATAAAAGTAATATAAATTTTACAAAAAAATATGGAGGTATATTTAACAGATTTAGAGGTGCAAATAGAACCCCCAATGATAAATATGCATAAAAGTAACGAGTAAATGGAGCACCAGATAAGACGTGGTTCGGCTGTTTGCCTACGTCCACAAGGCAACAACATTTGTTTTTCTATCAACTATTAATTATGCTCAACTTATAGTAGGCATTTTTGCTCTCAACTTGGATGAAAATGATTCTTCTAGATGAGATGATGAGAATGAGCAAATGATCTCTCAACTTGATTTTTTTTTTTTTTGAATAATGTTGTAAAGTGTTAGTATATAAAATGAAAACATTACAAGGCATGCATGGTTGGGACTTGGGAGTATCAATGTGTCCATGAATAATTATTCCATTTTAGCTAAGCAAAGCCAAGTTAGAAAAAAGTGCAGTGCTCACTATTTGGCCAGGTTCAATGAATCAAAAAAGCCAATACCTCTTTTTGGTTGTGCTGATTATTATTTAAGCCTCATGGTCGGGATGGATGGGACGTCATAGTTCAAGAGCAATGTGAGGGTACTATTTTAGAACACTGTTCATCATAATGCATGGCCTTGTCTGAACCTTCAGGTTCTTAATCCCATCGAGTACTCCTCCAGCCACCCTCTTCTATATAACTTCTTCATCATCTTCATCTTCAATCTCTTTGATTCCTCCCGCTCCATGGTACGTTTCCTCAATTTCGTTTCTTTCTGGTTTGATTTGTTTCCTATTGTTTTGTTTTGTATGATTTCATGGATATTCAATTTGGTCCAATGGAAGATGATATTTGCACTGATCCTAGCTAGCTAGCTAGCTATCAACTAATCAACTCTTCCAATTTTATATATGCATAGAATCAACTACTTCTGTTTTTAAATGGAATGATATGTGTTTGTTATTGTTGTATGACTACTCTGCCGCTTATTTCCTCATGTTTATACATTAAGAAGAGATTTTTGTATAAATATGTCACAATGTGAATAGTTTTTTTATGAACCGATTAATTACAAGGCATCTGGTTTTGTTCAGTGGAGCTGAGGAATGTCATCGTCACTGTGATCGAGTTATTGTACAAACCGGTTATACATTTCCCGTTGCCGATCTGTGGTGCCTTGGAGAAGCTGTGCTTTCGATTTGAATAGTAATGTGCCTTTTTGTGAAGACCTGGTGATGATGAGAAACTTGATGAACCAAATAGCAAAAATGGGTAGCCAAGAAACATTGCATCAATTTTGGAACTCATCGCATAAAGGTATGAATCATTCTCAAGATTCAAGTGCTGGAGTAGGATACCAAATTGGAAGTGATGGCTTAAGCCTTATACAGAATCTGATAATGTTATTAGATAACTCATCTGCACCAGCATTGTTTGTTTTGCTCTACAATCATTGGTGCCACCTTTGCCTGGTAAGCTAGTAGTTTTAGTACTTCTTGGTCAATAAACAATATAGTAGTTCTAGATCTTTATTCACATGGATTAATTATTTCCAATTTCAATTCTAATAATTTTTTAGGCCAAGTATGAATCACATGTTAAATTGAGAGAAAGAGTAGCACAGATGGTAGGAACTGGTCAGATCAAGTTGGGCAAACTCATAATGAGACCAGACGGTGACTTCACATGGCAACTGCAGCATAGATTGTCTTCCATATAGAACCTGTTTGTGTAATCTCACTCCCACTGCCCTACAGACCCATTAAGTGCTTCTCTGAGAGGATCCTCACTGGTATTATGTTGGGTTTTTGTTTGGTGTCATAAGATCATGGTGGTGATCATGATAATCAATGTTCTAAGGATCTCTCTGTTCCTATGACCTTATAGTTACTGAGATGAGTTCCCCTTGGCAACTTCAAGTCATTTGTGGTCATTTTTTACCACACTGCTGGCTTCCCCTATTGTCCTGATGATCAAAAATATCAGAAGCAATACGATGGTCAGACTTTTTATACATGTCACTTTTAATAATTTTTGTAGTAATGAGCAAGAATCTGTTTGATTTTATGCTTCAATTTGCATTATTTTCTGAATTGGCTTCCAATTTGTAGAGACTTTTCTTTTGTATTCTGAGTTTCCTTCACTTCTGTATTCTAAAAGTGTGTACTATCAATAATGTTCTCTCTCATTTGAGCATCCAAAATATATTTACAGAATGGAGTAACATGCAATTTTCACTTTTTTTGTAATCTTAATCTCAGTAAACCCTCCTTACTCTATAAACCTCATTGTTAAGTAACTGGCAATTGCTTCCGACAGATATGGAACACATGCACAAATCTGGGGTGTCAATTTTTCTGAAAAAAACAAACGAGACTTCTGTCAGTTCTGTAAAACATATCAGAACTGAAGATTTGAATCAAAAGCCATACTCATTTCATTGTTTCGCAGATTGTTGGAGGCCTACATTATATAATTGTAGTCGAATTTCTTATGGTGACCCAAACTAAGAGACTACTGTTTATTTAAGCCTGTGTCTTCCTGGGAAATGGCCTAATACTGTGTGGAAATTAATGTACTGCACTAAACCGTGTTTCGGACTTGTAAATCATATATAACAAGCATATGGGGTGACAAACCGTCCACAAACAGCTTCTTAGAGTGATTATGGCAGCATAAGATTGATGCCTAAAGCGATGATAACAGGTTTGTGATGCCCTTAGATGTTCTGTGTTGCGCGAACACTAAACAATGCTATATAGACTAGTTAAGCCTTGGCCGGTGCCTCCCGGAAAGCTGAGTCTACATTACTGAAAGTGAAAAGACTAGTTTGAGGCGTGTTGGGCATATAAAGAGCCACTTTAGCTGTCCTAATACCAAAATATGCAAAGAAAAAAGTTTCTGAGTACCAGATTCATACTCTGACAAACACCACCCACCAACAAAACCCCAATAATTGAAGGAATCGGTTTCCTCTTTGTTCCCTGATCATCCTTTTACATAACTTAGATAGTTTTATCATCCTTTTACATAATCAGATAGTTTTCTCAGTTAAGATGAGTTCTACTTAGATCTGCAATTGCATAAAGGACCATAACTTTTTTTTACAAGCTCAAAAGTCTTTTCCCAATTCTGCAGCAAGGCACTGAGAACTAGAGCAAAGGGCATCTAATTTTGATCTAAAACATTCATTTCCTTAGTTGAATGATCGAATGCACAACATTCATACACAGAGATCAGAGATTCATAATTCTGCTACTGAATTACATATTCAAACTCCTATCAGGCTTTCTTCTCCTTTGATTCTGGTGGAGGAACCAAATTCTTGAAGACTCTAGCAGCCAAAACTGCTCCAACTAAAGAACCAATCCAATAAACAAAGAACAGTTCCCAAGTATTGTGCCAGTTGTTAACATATGCCCAGCCAAAAGCATTAGCAGGGTTCATAGAAGGCCCTGTGTAACTACTCCCCACAATAGCCAATCCCACAGTAGCAACTTTAACCAACCATATTTGCAGAATAAGACTTTTGGGACCTTTAAGCATAACACAAAGCAGAGAAAAACAAAGACAAAAAGTGAACAACCCTTCAGCAATAGCACCACTTTTCACGTCCACTTTCAAAGAAGGCCCTCTTACAAATTGCTCATACTTCTCAGGCATCAGTTGCAGGATGGCCTTGGCGCCACCTGCTCCGCCGACGGCCTGAGCCAGGAACTGGACTGCCATTGAGATCATGGAAGTTCCCGGGTTGAGGCCGGCGGCGTAGAAACTGAGAGTGGTGGAGGGATTGAAGCTGGCACCACCCAAGAGCTTGCCAATCATGCTGAAGATCAGGACTTGAACTGTGGCATGTATGGTGGTGATGATGTAAGCGTGAGTCATGAATAATTGAATATTGTGTAATTAGTACCTTCATATTCTGTATATGGTAGTACAAGGTAGTACATAGTACGTAGGCTTGTTGTATATCTTGTATCCTCTTTATATAACCTCTGATGTGAGAAGAAATATATATCAGAAAATTATTCATCCAATTATATTTGTCTTGGTATCAGAGCAAAGATCTGAGAGGACTTTGTCTCTTTACTTTCAATTTCAATTTCAATTAAACCCCATTGTTAGGGTTTATTGTCTCAAAATTATCAGATCGTCTGGCGTTGGTTCTTTGTTAGACTCCACAACCATTGTGCTTGTTGTTTTTGTTTTTTTGTTTTGGTTTCGGAACCCAGACGAGTTCGTGCCTTCGACCCAGACGAGTTTGTTTCTGCCTGTGGTCGTCCTCAGCCAGCCTTTGACCCAGCCGGTGTCGTCCTCGGCTCAACACTCTGGCGTCGTCCTCAGCCGTTTCACCAAACATCGGATTCGTCCCCAGATCCGGCGACCCCGCGTCCTCACCTCTCTCTCGAGCCGAATCGGCTCGTCACCCTCACCTCTCCGGCGTCGTCACTCCCAGGAGATTGTCCAGAAGATCGAATCACAGTCCCTCAAAAACGGAAAATTCCAGAAAATTGATCCGGTTCCTGCTGACCTGACCCGGTTTCTGCTACAGTGCTGACCCGGTTTGAATTATTTTCGTTTAATTTTTTCCGCTGCATAACTACTGATTTGGTGTTTGTTTTACAATGCGTTCTGGAAAAGAAGAAAGTTCTCAAGTTAACGATGTTCAGAAGTTTGAAGTATCTGTCAAGAATTCAGAAATTAGTTCCTTTGGAGGGGCTAAACTCAATGGAACCAACTTCCGTAAATGGAAGAAAATCATGACAGCTCATCTCCGAGGAATGCATAAGATGGGGCATGTCAGTGAGACAATTGAGGTCCCTAATGAAGATGATGTTGATGCCTACACTAAGTGGGAAGATGATGATGGTCTTGTAATGTCAACCTTGTACAAAGCCATGAATGAGGATATAGTAGACCTTGTGGAGCAATGTGATACTGCGCAGGCAATATGGAAGACACTGGAAGACCTATACGCTAATGAGTCTGACTTCATACAGGTCCATGAGTTAATGTGCACAGCTTCAGCAATGCAACAAAATGGGCAACCAGTGGCGCAGTATTTTACCAAGCTGAAGAATATTTAGGCTGAGATTGATATGAAACGTCCTTGTAAGATCAAGAACCAGGCAGATATTGTTTGGTACCAGAAGGAGAAGGAACTTGAGCGTGTTCACCATTTTCTGAGAGGGCTTGATGCAAAGCATAACAGTGTCAAAGGCGAGCTGCTTAGAATGACAGAACCTCCGAGCCTGACTACCGCTTTCACATATATCCGTAAGGATGAGTCTCAGCAGGAAAGTCTTAATCAAGCACAAGTTGAAGTTTCTAGTCTTACTGTTCAGGCGAGCTCTCCAGCACCACTCCTTCAGCAATCACATTCAGTTCCACCTCATAAGCAAGGACCACCACCAGGCTTTAGGAATCAACCTCGTCTTCCTTGCTCTTATTGTAATGATACTGGCCATGCTCGTGAGACTTGTTGGAAGTTGTATCCACACCTCAGGCCTAAGAGGTCTACTTATCGTCCTAAAGCAAAAGCAGCTATTCAGTTGGTCCAAGAACCAGATATCTATTGTGTGGTCGGACAGGATCATCATACAGCAGGAGGAGCAGCACCAACAGCATCCATTGCTGGTCATGGTAAGATCGGTATGGCTTTAAATATTTCTAGCTTTGTTGGGTCTGATACATGGATTATTGATTCTGGTGCCTCAGATCACATGACTTAGGACAAATCTTATTTTACTGAGTTGTCCTCTCCACCAGTACCCTATGTTACTAATGTCAATGGTGAGCTCTTGCCTGTGTTAGGAAAGGGGTCAGTTCGTATCACTCCCACAATAGAACTCCAAAATGTGCTATATGTACCTACTTTATCTCATCATTTGATATCTGTCCCACAGTTGAATACTGAGGCCAAATGCTCTGTGATATTTTTTCCCATGTATGTGATATTTCAGGATCTTCTCACTAGGGAGTTACTAGGTCAGGGGTATCTGAGGGGCCGGTTGTTTCATCTGGATCAGACGTACGCAGGGGAGAAACCAGGAGCACAGTCCTGGACCGCTTTGATTTCCACTTCTGACAAGCTAAGTGAAGTTTGGTTATGGCACCGTCGCTTAGGGCATCCATCTTTTAGTATTATGAAAAAATCCATGCCTACTTTGTTTATTGGTGTGGATGAGTCAGTCTTACATTGTGAAACATGTGTTTTGGGCAAGAGTCATCGAACTACTTATTCCCCTAGTATTTCTAATAAAAGTGTCGTTCCTTTCGAATTAATTCATTCTGATGTTTGGGGACCTTCGAAAGAACATACTGTGTCGGATATGAGGTATTATGTGTCTTTTATTGATGATTGTACCTGTCTTACTTGGATTGTTCTTCTTAAAACAAAAGATGAAGTCTTTCCGGCATTTCAAGCCTTTTATTCCAATGTCCAAACACAATACTATGCCACAATTAAAGTTCTTCGTTCTGATAATGGGGGGGGGGGGGGATATGTAAACCATACATTTCAGGAGTTTTTTCAAACACATGTGATTGTTCATCAAACAACGTGTCCTTACACACCTGAACAGAATGGGGTATCCGAAAGGAAAAATCGTCATTTACTTGATATGACTCGTTGTCTTCTCTTTAGTGCCAATTGCCCTAAAAATCTTTGGGGTGATGCTGTCATAGCCTCTGCTCATCTCATTAATCGTCTCTCATCTAGTGTCCTCCAGGGATAAGTACCATATGAGTTACTTGCATCTCATGTCTCTTTACCCTCGTTTCATAATCTCCCTGCTCGTGTTTTTGGTTGTGTCGCCTTTGTCCATGTTCCTAAGAGTCAGAGGTCAAAGTTGGATGTCCGGGCCCTTAAATGTGTGTTTGTTGGTTATGGTGGACATCAGAAAGGATACAGGTGCTATCATCCACTTACCAGGAAGTACTATGTCACTATGGATGTTACCTTTTTTGAAGACATGAGCTACTTTACCTCTTCTGATACTGCTCTTCAGGGGGAGCATTCATATTTTGAAGAGTTGTATCATGGAGAGGGGGAGACAGGTCAGACAAGAGATATGGTGACAGGTTCAGTTGAGATTACTGATGTATCAACATCACAGGCACCACCAGATGATGTTGGGACAGTTACTCCAGAAATCCAGGGACCAGAAGCTGACAGCACAACTGCCCCTCCTGCCTCTTTAGCTGTTATTGATACCCTTGACTCATGTCTCCCTGGTACAGAAGATCACTCATCTGAGGTTAGTCATCATATTGAGGTTAATACTAGTGATGCTACTATTGGACAATATGAACTACCAAATAGGTCTACTCGAGGCCAACCTGCAAAGAAGTATGAACCTACCCTTGAAGCCAAGGCTAAGTATCCTGTAGCAAATTTTATGTCCACCAAAAGATTGTCTAAGTCATATGAATCATTTGTGAATCAAATATCTGTTGTATCAGTACCTAACAAAGTGCAAGATGCATTGGGAGATCCAAAATGGAGAAAAGCAATGGAGGAAGAGATGGAAGCATTACAAAAGAACAATACTTGGGTGCTTGTATGTCCACCACATGAAAAGAAGGCTGTGGGATGCCGCTGGGTATTTACACTGAAGCATAATCCAGATAGATCAGTGAGCAGGTATAAAGCACGCTTAGTAGCAAAGGGATTCACCCAGACATATGACATAGACTATGATGAGACCTTTGCACCTGTTGCAAAGATGAACACTATTCGGGTATTGCTTTCTTTTGCTGCTAGCTTAAACTTGCCTCTTAAACAGTTTGATGTCAAGAATGCATTTCTTCATGGAGAACTTACAGAGGAAGTGTATATGGACCTTCCACCTGGATATGTAGCTGCTTCTCCAGGTAACTTCGTATGCAGATTGAGAAAATCTTTGTATGGTCTTAAACAATCACCTCGTGTTTGGTTTGGAAGGTTTTCACAATTCATGAGGAAGATTGGTTACAAACAGAGTAATTCAGACCACACATTGTTTCTCAGACACCAACATGGGAAGGTAACAGCCCTGATTATATATGTTAATGATATGGTAGATACTGGTAATGATATTGTTGAGATAGATAGATTACAGAAGCAGCTAGCCACATAATTTGATATGAAAGATCTGGGTACACTCAAGTACTTCTTGGGCATTGAAGTAGCCAGGGGGAGTGAGGGAATCTATCTATGTCAGCGGAAGTACATCCTTAATCTACTAGCAGAAACAGGTATATTGGATTGTACTCCAATTGACACTCCTATAGAGCAGAATCATCGATTAGCAGAGTATCTTGATCAGGTGCCTACCGACAAGACTCGTTATCAGAGATTAGTTGGACGCCTGATTTATTTGGCACATACCAGACCAGATGTTGCGTATGCAGTAAGTGTAGTAAGTCAGTTCATGCATAATCCAAGTGTGGACCACATGGATGCTGTTGTGAGGATTTTGAGATACTTGAAGTCAGCTCAAGGTAGAGGAGTAATGTTCTCTAAACACAACAACATTCTTGAGGTTAGTGGTTTCACAGATGCAGATTGCGCTGGAAATATTATAGATATGAGGTCGACATCAGGTTATTTTACCTTTGTGGGAGGTAATTTGGTTACATGGAAGAGTAATAAGCAGAAGGTTGTAGCTCGATCTAGTGCTGAGGCTGAGTATAGAGGTATGGCTCATGGAGTGTGTGAATTGTTGTGGTTGAGAAATCTGCTACGTGATTTGGGTGTTATGTTGTCAGATGCAATGCGGTTATATTGTGACAACAAAGCAGCTATTGATATATCACAGAATCCAGTACAGCATGATCGTACTAAACACGTAGAGGTGGATCGTCATTTTATAAAGGAGAAGTTAGACGCTAATATTATTAGCTTCCCTTTTGTTCCTACTGAAGAGCAGCTTGCAGATGTACTCACTAAAGGGGTTTCTAAGAAGGCATTTCATGACTCATTAAGCAAGTTGAGCATGGTTGATGTGTATGCGCCAACGTGAGGGGGAGTGTTAGTGTGAGTCATGAATAATTGAATATTGTGTAATTAGTACCTTCCTATTCTGTATATGGTAGTACAAGGTAGTACATAGTACGTAGGGTTGTAGTATATCTTGTATCCTCTTTATATAACCTCTGATGTGAGAAGAAATATATATCAGAAAATTATTCATCCAATTATATTTGTCTACTTTTCACGTAGACAAAAAGTGAACAACCCTTCAGCAATAGCACCACTTTTCACGTCCACTTTCAGAGAAGGCCCTCTTACAAATTGCTCATACTTCTCAGGCATCAGTTGCAGGATGGCCTTGGCGCCACCTGCTCCGCCGACGGCCTGAGCCGGGAACTGGACTGCCATTGAGATCATGGAAGTTCCCGGGTTGAGGCCGGCGGCGTAGAAACTGAGAGTGGTGGAGGGATTGAAGCTGGCACCACCCAAGAGCTTGCCAATCATGCTGAAGATCAGGACTTGAACTGTGGCATGTATGGTGGTGATGAAACGCCCTATTAAGGACCTAGCTTGGAAACCAAGAAATGAAGCTATGATGGCTGTGAGAACCCGCATGATTAGGCCAACAAAAACAAATAGGGAAGTTAAGATTGCATCTCCTACAGCTGCTTTGATCGGATTACCCATCCCAATTTGCACCTATATCGGCAAGTGGTAGAACAGAACTTGAACAATTCAAAAAGACTAGCTAAAGACCGAGTCTTATTCCTAAAAACTTAGTTATGTGCACAATGCACGTACGTACGTAACACACAACCGAGCTAGCACGATCTTCATTCAGTTAACTCCAACATTCACTCCCTTGAACTGAAGAAACAGTTCACATCAGGCTTCTTGCAAACACTTATCTCCTCTCGCAGCTTCTGGAAAGTTTCAAGCTTAAGTGGCTTGGTCATGAGATCAGCTAACTGATCACGAGTCCCACAGAACTTCAGCTGAACAACTCCCTCTTTGGTGAGATCACGAAGAAAGTGGTAGCGAACCCTTATGTGCTTAGTGCGCCCACGAAAGACTAAGTTCTTAGAAAGCTTGATGGTAGACGTGTTGTCATACATGATAATAGTTCCTCCAGCTTGCTCATGGTCAATTTCTTCCATGATTTTCCTCATCCAAATAGCTTGGCCAACACAGGCCACAGATGCCACAAATTACGCCTCTGTAGTTGAAAGTGTCACTATTGGCTGCTTCCTTGAAGCCCAAGCAACAACAGCTCTACTCAACAGAAATACATAACCTGATGTGCACTTACTGTCTTCAACATCACCCGCATAGTCACTGTCTGTATACCCTATCAGCTCAGTGTTACCTCCTCTTTTGTAGAACATTCCATAATCAACAGTGCATTGCAAGTATCTCAGAATTCTTTTGGCAATAGCAAAATGTAACAGTGTAGGTTTGGACATGTAGCGACTAATGAGACTTACAGCATATATAAGATCTGGTCTGGTGGCCATTAAGTACATTAGACTTCCCACAATTTGTTTGAATAACGTGACATCAACTTGTTTTCCACCTTCATCGCTATGAATTTTCTGTCCAGACACTATTGGGTTGTGAACTGCGTTACACTCAGCCGTGCCAAACCTGCTCAACACCTCCGCTGCATACTTTCTCTGACAAATAAATACTCCTTCTGAATTCTGTAACACTTCGATTCCCAAGAAAAACTTAAGCTCTCCCAAATCTGTCATCTCAAATTCTCTTTTCATGGAGCAATTGAACTCTCTAATCATCTCATCATTGTTACTAGTGAAAAGTAAATCATCAACCTAAATACTTACAATGAGAATGCTATCTCCATTGATCTTCACAAATAACGTCTGCTCACTTGGACTGGAAATAAAACCCTCCTTCAAAAAATAAGATTCAATTCGGCTAAACCAAGCTCTTGGTGCTTGTTTTAAGCCGTAGAGAGCCTTGTGCAACTTGTACACCATGTGTTCATTTCCGATCCTCTCATAACCTTTCGGTTGCTCAACATAGACATCCTCTTCCAATTTACCATGTAGGAAAGCTGATTTCAAGTCTAACTGATGAAGCCTCCTCCCGTTTTGAGCAACTAGAGCTATTATTAGTCTAACAGTGTCCATCCTTGCTACTGGGGCATATACCTCTGAATAGTCAACACCATATCGCTGTGAGTAGCCTTTGACAACCAATCTCGCTTTGTGCTTTCTCACATTCCCATGTTCATCCAACTTAGTCTTATACACCCATTTAACTCCTATTTTCTTGGCTCCTGTAGGTAGTTCAACCAAGCTCCAAGTCTGATTTTTATTGATAGAGTCTATCTCTTCGTTCATAGCTCTCCTCCAAGTTGAAACCTGAACTGCCTCCTCAAAAGTTTCGGGGTCCACTGTCACCATTAGTGCCACATCATCTTCCTCCTCTTCAGATAGTCCCTCACCAGAGACATAATCCGCTGCCCAAGCAGGAGGGCCTCGAATTCTACCCTCCCTTAGTTCCAAAACTTCCTCACCAACTGGTAAGTTTGCTCCATTTGCTGCATCTTCTGCAGCCACTTCAACTTCTTGCTCATTCACTACACCTTTGGTACCATCATCTCATTCAATCTCTGTTGACTCCTTCTTTTCACAATCAGCCCCCCAATTCCAGCCGTTGTCTTCCTCAAAGACTACGTCCCGGCTGATATGAACTTTTTCAGCAATGGGATCGTACATTTTATGAGCTTTGGATTGCTCACTGTAGCCGAGTAAAACACATTTCACACTCTTGTCATCCAACTTAACCCTTCTTGCGTCAGGAATGTGAACGTGCCCTACACAACTAAAGACCCGAAAGTGCTCTACAGAAGGCTTTTCACCACTCCATGCCTCCTCTGGAGTCATATCCTTCACAGCTAGGGTAGGTGACCGATTCAAGACATGAATCGTCCACCTTGCAGCTTCCGGGCAAAGAGACTTAGGAACCCTTTTTTCAGAGAGCATTGATCTAACCATGTTCATCACCGTTCGGTTCTTATGCTCAGCCACTCCGTTTTGCTGTGGAGTGTATGAGGTGGTGAGCTGTCTCCTTATACCATGTTCCCTACAGAAGTCATTGAACTCAGCAGAATTAAACTCACCCCCTCTGTCTGTTCTAAGACACTTAATAGGTGAACCAATCTCCTTTTCAACTAAAGCCTTGAAACATTTGAAGTAATGAAAGACCTCTGACTTTAGTGATAAGAAATAACCTCATGCTTTACGTGAAAAATCATCTATAAAACATAGCAAGTACCTCTTCTCTCCACTTGACATTGGTGATATGGGTCTACATAAATCTGCATGAACTAGTTGCAACCTCTCTGAAGCTCTCCATCAACTTGCTTTAGGAATTGGAGTGCGGTGCTGTTTACCTTTCATACATGCTTCACACAGCTCACTAGGGGCTGCAATCTCTGGTAGATCTAACACCATCTTCTTGGAATGCAACATGCACAATCCTTTGTAGCTGAGATGACCATAGCGGTGATGCCAAAGTCTCGATTGATCAACATTATTGTTTCTGCACAAACCCGCAGGCCTAGTGGAAACTGATGAATCTAGATGTGATCTCCTCCTGCAAACCTGCTAACTAAGGGGAATACCGGGCGGGCTGGTCTTCTCCTCTCCGATGCCTAAGTTAGTACAGTTGGGATGAATAGATAACTTAAGCACGAATGATAAGCAGTTGGAGAGATCAGTTACCTATTAGAGAGGGTAGTTGAGGCCCTTATATAGGTAGTCGGACGTGAGGTCTGGTCTTACTCTTCGATGTGAGACTGGTTTCATTCTGTTCGCACACAAAAGAACAGCTCTGGTGGCCTGTTCGGCAGGCTGGCGTCCCCGGTCCCCGGGCCCCTGGGCACAAGGTAGACTGCTGGACCTCGGGTCCGGGCGCTGGTGATCCTGCTCCGGGCCTCAGTCCGGCCCCGGATGCACTGCCTGCGGGTCTGTGGGATTATGTAGCCCCTCTGTGGCTACTGTCAACAAGTCCCCCAAGTTCCCGGTCAAGTGCAATCTTGAATGGGGACTTAATATGTCTCGCTCCTGTCCCGCAGACCCGCAGGGTTACCGACCCAACGGTACCCAGGCCCCCAAATCCGCATTGAAGATTGGGCGTGACCGGGCGTTAGGGCAGAGGAGGCGTGGTGATTCGAGTACCTATTAATGATGACGTGCGACAATTATGAGTATGGAACGGGGTGAAACCCGGACAAGTGCATGGGAGGACAATGTAGCGTTGAGATCCGCCATGCAATAGATATGGAGCGGGGTGAAACCCGGACGAGTGCACTGTCATGTCGGAACGAGTCCCCCAAATTCCCAAGGTAAAATTGCTGCCAACGGTGGGGCAGGCCGGGAGTAGCCCGGTGGCTCGACCCAGCTTGTGTTGGAATAAGCGTGGAGTAACGTGCCTGCGGGGAGATTTGTTATGTGTTAGAGAAACAATCTGCCCGGTGGGGTGGCGTGGAGATAACAAGTCTCGCCTTGGATCCCCATATTTATCACAGTTCAGTGTGATGCAGGGTTTTTAGCCTGCTGGAAAAGTTCGCATGTGTTAGATGTAAACTCTCCCGGGTTTATAAAGCCCATGTGTTTGAAGCCTTGAGTTGTTGCTGGCTTGTCCCTGCCCGCATGGGCGAAGGAAAGTGACTAAACCGGTGGAATGCCTTGAAGCCGGTTGAATGTCACATAACCGGTGGAATGCCATGGAGCCGGTTGAATGCTACATAACCGGTGGAATGCCATGGAGCCGGTTTGAATACTACATAACCGGTGAGATGCCTTGGAGCCGGTTGAATACTACCTAACCGGTGGAATGCCATGGAGCCGGTTGAATGCTACCTAACCGGTAGAATGCCATGAAGCCGGTTGAATGCTACCTAACCGGTGAGATGCATTGGAGCCGGTTGGATACTACATAACCGGTGGAATGCCTTGGAGCCGGTTGAATACTGCCTAACCGGTGGAATGCCATAGAGCCGGTTGAATGCTACCTAACCGGTGAGATGCCTTGGAGCCGGTTGAATACTGCCTAACCGGTGGAATGCCATGGAGCCGGTTGAATACTACCTAACCGGTGAAATGCCATGGAGCCGGTTGAATGCTACATAACCGGTGGAATGCCTTGGCCCTTGGGGAAGTGGGGAGGGGGGGGGGGGGGGGGGGGGGGGGGGGGGCTTGACGCCTCGGTTCCCGGTCCTATCTCCCTTAACTTCCGCTTGTAGGCGGGACAAGTGGCTAACATGCATTTAAGGAGGAAGCCCATCAGTCCAATCAGTTATGATGGCGTGGGAAGGTTATCGATGCTGGGACACGTGTCAGTAGGGAGCGATCTGAGATGAAGGGCCTGGATTCGCAGGCGTTTGACTTGTCCCGATTGAGTATTTGGGGGGATTACAGGGGTGCCTAGGGCATCAGACCCGTCTATAAAAAGGCATCCTTTGTCTTCATTTTTTCTGTTTTGCTCTTGGCCCAGAGAGAAGAAGAGAAGGTTGGAGAGGAATCCGGCGAAAGTTCTGTGGAGGTACCTCGCGCTATCCGTGCTTCAAGCGTTCTGGTTCTTTGCCTACCATTGCTCGGTGTTTTCGTAGGACTGACTTTCCTCGGTTGTGCATAGTAATTGGTAAGTCTTGCTTTCTTTGCTTCGTCTTTTTTCTTTTTGGTTGGCGTTTTGTGGCGGGAGGGGGGTGCTCTGTCGCCGACTGTGAGTCGTTTTGAGCGGGGCGTCTGCGGCAAACTTGGAGAGAAGCCGCAGAGGGCACTGTTCTAGCTTATTGCTGACCAGCAGTGGAGTTTTGTTTTCTTCCCCCTAGGTCAAATGGCTTCTGCGAGCTCTGATGGGGCTTCCGAACCGGTCGACAGGCGTCCCGTGGTGGACGATGAGGAAAGATTGGAGGATTGGCTCGATTCGGATTCCTCGGAGTCCGAAGCCGCTGACCACTCCCGGGGCGGGGTCTCGTGTTCCGGGTCTCTGGGTTCTGAGGGCATCCCGCACGGGGTGCGCTTTCCTGGAACTCCGCCCGTGAGCTACACTATCGGGAGTGGGAAAGAGGCCGTAGCGTGCGATGAACTGGAGGGTACTATAAGCCCTGCAGAGATTGCCGCCTTCCGGGAGACGTGGAATATCCCTGATGAGGTGACGTTACGGCCGCTAAATCCCGGAGAATCGGCCTGTAACCCGGAGGCGGGTTGGGTTGCTGTTCACGGAGACCAATTTCGTCACGGGTTCTGCCTCCCGCTGCCAGACTTCGTGCAGTACATGCTTAGCGCTCTGCAAGTGTCTCCCGCGCAGCTTCCCGGGAACCAGTGGAGGCAGCTGCTGAGCCTTGGTTGTCTGTACGAGCTGTTCGGGAAGAGCATGCCAACGGTGAACGAGTTTCGGGCACTGTATAGACTGTCCTTCTCGAAGAAGAAAGGGTGCCGGGGTTGTCTGTCCTTTAGCGCCCGACACTTCCAGCCTATCATCACCCACCTGCCTTCCTGGGTAGACAATAACTGGAGGAAGAAGGTGGTGATGGCGGGTGGGAAGTGGCAGAAAAGGAGTAAGATGTACCGGGTTCCTGGTGACTTCCAGCCCTTTGGCGACCAATCGTTCGTACTGTCCGAGTTGGAGCGGGATAGGATTATGACGATACTCGGGTGCTGGGACGATCTTGAGCGAAGCTCCTACAACTTCATACGGCGGAAGGTGTTAGAATACTGCTGTCTCGGGCAGGATCCCTGTGCGTAGCAGGGTTTTAGTGGTGGCGTTTCTGCTGACCGAGTTGATACTAACCCTTCGTTTGTTCTGCAAGTGCATATTCTCGGACGATCGTCAAGCCCGGTAATACACTATCCATGGACGGTGAAGACCTTGTCTCGAGGTTGAAGGAGAAAGGGGAGGCCGTTTCACTGACCTCGGTGGATGAGGAGTCCGGTTGGCTTACCGTTCATGCCGAACCGAGGGCCTTGGATGTTGAGGACGATGCCTATACCCTAAGGCGTGTGAAGACTCACCCCGCTGCGTCCAAGGCGGGACCCGGAAAGGGTAAGACCACCGGGGGGCCACCAAAGGTTCCTGGTGGGACGAACAAGATTCCGCACCGACCGGGATCAGTCCCGCTTGTCACCAGGGTTTCTCGGACAGGCGCACAATCTTCTTCACCGGACGGCCTGGGTGAGAAGAGGCGGAGGATCATGGACGTCCCTCCCTCTGTGCTGGTGACGCTGACCGGCCGGTCGTTTGGTGAAAACTTGGCGAAACGGTGTCCAGCGGTGCGATGAGTTCCGCTGGGGACAAGGCCGCTGCTGCCTCAAACTCTGCCGGTCAGCAGAGTAGCCCCGCTCCTGCGGAGGAACAGAGGGGAGGTCCGGAGAGTCCCTTCGTCTGGAGTCTGGCGGCAGATGTGGCTGGCCTTGGTCTGGATAGGCCTGGGGTCGCTGGAGCCTTGTCGGGGGAGAACCGCCAGAAGAGCAAGGAGTCGGTCCTCCGGGTAAGAATTGTTTGGTGCCATGGCACCGCTCATAACTTCTGCCGGGTCTCGCTATTTTTGTTGTTTGCTTAATTGGCTTCCTGTTGTTCTGTAGCTATTATACAATTTGTACCAGCCGGACCCGAGTGAGGAGCTGTCGGAGCTGAAGAGGCAGGTGGCCGCTCTGACAGGAGCCCGTGAGCGCCTGGAAGTTGAGAAGTCCAGGCTTGAGCAGGAGAAGGTCAGGATGGAGGAGAGCTCCAAGAAACAGGTGGCCAAGCTAGAAGGCCAGGTCCGGAGCCTCGAGGAGGAGAAGGAGCGGGCTGAGGAGGAGAGGGCCGAGCTGGAGGCCAGAGTGGATGAGCTCCAGGTGGGAGCTGAGGACCCAGAGCTTTTCCAGCCGGTTGTCCTCAAATATCACGATAGTGAACAGTTTTTTGAGCTCCTGGAAAAGGCTAGGGAGTCGGGTATCGCCGACGCCTACGTGGAGTGGGAAGAGAAGGGGTACCTGGATACCTCTCGAATGCCGAAGGCGGGGGCCGATGGAGATACCCATGGGCAGCTGGCAGAAGAGGAGCATCAGGAAGGGGAAGACGGGCCTCGACCATCTGCACCCGCTAGAGAGGATGCGGTGGTTCCATCTGGGGAAGCTGGTGGGATGCCCGCTGAGGGGGGAGACGCAGCTCCTTAAGATTTTGTTTTGTTCTCTCTTCTTTTTTTTTTTTTTTTTTTTGTAAATCCGCTGGAGCGGTTTTTTTTTGTATTATGCCATTTGGATATACATTTTTGCTCCGGTGGAATTCCTTGGATTTCTCTTAAAATAGTTGGCATACATATCTTATAATGTTGCGTTGGTTGAACCGTTGATATGCCAAACTAACTGCTTGGAATTTCTGGCACCTAACCCTTCACCGGGTCTGGGCGTGCTTACCAGCCCTGGCCCTACTCCAGGTCGGGATCTGCTCTCTTTTCCCCTATATACCGCTGAAGCTGACCGCTGTTAATCAAACCCTCCACCGCTGTTTTGAGGGCAAAGCAACTATTCGTTCGATGGGTAGCTTCATCGTGATAGGAGCAGTACTTGCCTGTTCGCGCCTGGGTAAGTTTCCCCTTTGGGTACTTGCTCCTCGGTGGTGGGGGAATGATGTTCCCATTTTTGTGCAAGATGTCCTCGTATGAAGAGGTTAGAGTGGTGAAGACCTCTTGACGTTCTGCTGGCATGATCGCCAGGGGGCGTTCTTGCCGGTACTGCGCCGGCTTGTGCTCGCCCTGGGGTTTGTCATGATAGGGCTTCTGCTGCTGTTGGTTCCCCCAATTTCTGCTAGGTCTGCTCGGTTGGGCGCCTCGGTTCTCGCTCCGCTGGCTGGCCTTGTTTTCTCGGCCGGCCGGGGGGTGCTCCTCCCGCTTTCTCTTCAACAAGTGTTGCCCATACGTTTCATGATCAGCCTGAGCATGCCTGATGGCCATCGTCATTAGCTCGTCATATCCCTGCGGGAGTTCCACCCGTACGGCGTAGGAAAATTTTCCTGGCCGAAGCCCCTGTTTGAACGCCATCTCGGTGATACCCTTGTCGAGGTTCCGAACCCCGGCCGTCGCCGTTTGCCAGCGGTTGACAAACGTCCTTAGCTCCTCGTCAGGTGTCTGCCTGCAGTTGAAGAGGATGGTTGATGTCCAGGCTCCTTCGACCCGGAGGATGAAGCGGCCTACGAACCAGTCGGCCAGTTGCTCAAATGCCTCAATGGAGTTTGCCGGGAGCTCATAGAACCAGCTGAGCGCCTCTCCAGATAGGGTTTCCTGGAATATGTTGCAGCACACTGCATCGGAATAGCCCTTGGCGTACGTTTGGGACCGGAAACTATCCAAATGTTGGTATGGGCAGCCGGATCCTGAGTACGTGAGCTTTAGGGATTTCTGGTTACCAGACCTCCCTGATTCCAGAACCCGGTGCGAGAAGGGGCCTATGCGTTCGTTGAATCGCGCGCCTTCCATCGGCCGCGCCGCCCTTCTCTCGTTGGCCTCCATTTGGGCCTTTAGATCCGACACAGAGTCGGTGAATATCTGTAATGCCCGTGCGGTCGGGGTGACGACTTCATCCTCGAATGAAGCGCGCGACAGCGGGGGTGCTGGCGTGCTCGTTGGCAAAACCACGCCGCCCGGGGACTCCGCCCTCCTGCGGTCGCTAGACCTTCCTCCCGATGACTGTCCCGCCTCAAGGCGCTGAGGTTGGCCTAGCGCGGGTGTAATTGCCCTTACCATAGCGGCGTTGCGCTGCTGTCCTCTTTCCAGGGCAGCCACCAGGGCAGCGTTTACCGTCTCCATTTTCTCATACCGAGCATTGGATTTTGCTCTATCCCGGTCGCTCTCCGCGCGCAGGCGACCGACTTCTGCCCTCATTGCCCGTATCTCCCCCGCCATATCGTGCCGGTCGGGGCTGTACGTGGTGTCCTGGTCGCTGTCACTGAGCAGACTCTCCTCTTTGTCGCTTGGATCGTCCGAGAATGTCAGTGAAAAGCCCCGGTGCGTCGGTTGGTCGCCTTCCGCCGGGCCTTTCCCGCGCGCGCTATCATTGTATGCCCCCGGCATGCTGTTCGGCCTCCCATAGCTGCCGTCGTCCTGGGTGCCCTGGTCGCTGCGCTGCTCCCGTACAACGACCGGGATGGAGATGAGCACTTGCTCTGGTGCAACCCGCTGACCCTCCGTTGTATTTCTTTCCTGGCCCGCTTCTGAGCTTTCTACCATTTGGTGATGCTTACGTGACTTTTATGCAAGTTTCCCACAGACGGCGCCAATTGTTTATGTACAAACCCGCAGGCCTAGTGGAAACTGATGAATCTAAATGTGATCTCCTCCTGCAAACCTGCTAACTAAGGGGAATACCGGGCGGGCCGGTCTTCTCCTCTCCGATGCCTAAGTTAGTACAGTTGGGATGAATAGATAACTTAAGCATGAATGATAAGCAGTTGGAGAGATCAGTTACCTATTAAAGAGGGTAGTTGATGCCCTTATATAGGTGGTCGGGAGTAAGGTCTGGTCTTACTCTTCGATGTGGGACTGGTTTCCTTCTGTTCGCACACAAAAGGACAGCTCTGGTGGCCTGTTCGGCAGGCTGGCGTCCTCGGTCCCCGGGCCCCTAGTCACAAGGTAGATTGCTGGACCTCGGGTCCCGGCGCTGGTGATCCTGCTCCGGGCCTCAGTCCGGCCCCGGATGCACTGGCTGCGGGTCTGTGGGCTTATGTAGCCCCTCTGTGGCTACTGTCAACAATTATCAACTTGAAGGCATTCATCACTCTCCTTTGCTGTGGAAGTCTCACCCAACAGAGCAAACATCCTATTTGCACTCATTACAGATTCAGCCATCTTTCCCTTCAGAGGATGGAACAAACTGCATACACCATCTTGAAAGAGAACAGCCACACCTTTCTCTTGAAACTGCCCGACACTGAGGAGATTGTTTTTGAGCTCAGGTATATAATAAACATCACCAATGACATAGTTAACTCCTTTCAACACAACTTTTACCACTCCTTTTCCACTCACCATCAATCTAGTATTATTTTCAAGTTTAACAGAGTGTGAAAAGCTAGTGTCCAAACTTGAAAACATACCGGAGTCACCACACATATGATTCGAACACCTAGAATCAACAAACCAGACATTACTCCTCTTGGCTTCATGAAGCTCCGCATGCGCCATCAACAACATCTCTTCTTCCTCCTCTAACTCAGCATAGTTAGCCTCCTTGTTCCAAGTAGGGCATTCATACTGAAAATGCTCTAACTTATGGCACTTGTAACACTCAATCGTTGCCTTGTTGAAAGTTGCTCTACCTCGTCCTCGTCCTCTGAACGCCATTGCTGACGATCTTCCTTTGAGGTGGCCCTCAATTTTCAGCACTTGATCCTCACTCTCACGAGTAATCCTCCGAAATTTTTGCTCATGTACCACTAACGAACTTTGCAGTTCATCAATGGACATGGTGTCTGTGTCTTTCGCCTCTTCGATTGACACAACAACATAGGTAAACTTATCTGTGAGTGTTCGAAGGATCTTCTCCACAATCTTCAAATCTGCCATTACTTCCCCGTTGCTCCGCATCTGATTTGCCACAGTCATTACACATGCGAAGTAATCAGTGATGCTTTCATCATTTTTCATGGCCAGAATTTCGAACTCTCTCCTCAATGAATTAAGAAGAGATTTCTTCACCTTGACGTTTCCACCAAATTTCAGCTTCATTGAATCCCACACTATTTTGGCTGTGCGGCGATCCAAGATCTGTTGAAAGACAGTACGATCAATGGCTTGGAAAAGATAGTGTTTGACCTGATGATCTTTGGTGACTGCATCCTCTAACAGAGTTCGTTGTGCCTCCATCAGTCTTGTTACATCAGTTGGTGTTTCAACTCCATGTTCCACACAGCTCCACAAGTCCTTTGCCCTAAGAAAATTCTCCATCAGCTCACTCCAATGGTCATAATGACCATCAAAGTGAGGTATTTTCGTCAGTGTTTTATCCTCACTCATCTCTCCTGTTTGATCACTCCGAGACTGCAGCTCTTCTCCAGGCCCAAAACCAGCTCTGGTACCAAATGTTAAGGTTCAAAAGTCAGTTAAGAACTCACAACAATTAGATGAATGATCCGTAGTATTTATTGAATGTAACTGATTGGCTTTTATACAGCCTTTATAATGAAAACAGAAAAACACAAATGCAGCCCACTTTGCACCTATATCGGCAAGTGGTAGAACAGAACTTGAACAATTCAAAAAGACTAGCTAAAGACCGAGTCTTATTCCTAAAAACTTAGTTATGTGCACAATGCACGTACGTACGTAACACACAACCGAGCTAGCACGATCTTCATTCAGTTAACTCCAACAGTGTTCGGCAAACATCTTAGAGTGTCCATAACACTCTAAGACTCCAATATAAGAGGAAAGATGGTGAACGCTACGATATTAGAATCCGCTGAAAACCAAATATGACGTTTATTTCTCTATCTATTTGACTTCTTTGGCTTCAAAACTACCTAGGACATCAGTTCCACCATCTTGGTCTTGGGGTCGCATTGGAAGCAATAACAAGTAGTTCTGCGTCTGCAGTTGGATAAAGAAAAGTAGCAACAAATAGACCATAAACCCCAAACCACTCATCCCTTTCCAAATTCTGCAGACCACATGCAATCTAATCTTGATCCAAAACATTCATTTCCTTAATTCAATGAACAACATTGGTACACAGAGATCAGAAATGGATACACTTCAGGATCAATGGAACTACATATATGTTCCATAATAAAAAAAAATACAAGTTCCTGTTAGGCTTTCTTCTCCTTTGGTTCTGGTGGAGGAAACAAAACCTTGAAGACCCTAGCAGCCAAAATTGCTCCAATCAAAGGACCGATCCAATAAACCAAGAACATCTCCCAAGTATTGTGCCAGTTATTAACATATGCCCAGCCAAAAGCATTAGCAGGGTTCATAGAAGGCCCTGTGTACCCACTCCCCAAAACAACTAATCCCACAGTAGCCACAGAAAGCAACCATATTTGCACAATTGGATTCTTAGGACCTCTAAGAATAATCCAAAGCAAAGCAAAGCACAGAGTAAAAGTGAACAACCCTTCAGCAACAGCACCACTTGTCACATCCACTCTGAGAGAAGGCCCTCTGACAAAGTGCTTGAACTTGTCAGGCATCACCTGCAGGATGGCCTTTGCGCCGCCTATCCCGCCGGCCGCTTGAGCCGGGAACCTGACCGCCATCGAGATCAAGGAGGTTCCCGGACTGAGGCCGGCGGCGTAGAAGCTGGTTGTGGTGGAGGGATTGAAGCTGGCACCACCCAAGAGCTTGCCAATCAAGCTGAAAGTCAAGACGAAAGATGTGGCAAGTAAGGTGGTGATGAAAAGCCCTACCAAGGACCTTGCTTGGACTCCGAGAAACGAAGCAATGATGGTTGTGAAGACCCCCATGGATGGGGCACTGAAAACCCACATGGAGGTCAAAAGTGCATCTCCCAGAGCTGCCTTGATCACACTCCCCATCTTTTCTTTGGCTCTGAGAATGAAAGTCTTCTGCTTTATTTTTAATGATAGAATCTCTATATATGTCAGAGACGTCCCACAGGCCACATCTGTGGACCAGAAATCTCAGCCCTTTACGGAAACAACCAAAAACTTGTGAATTAGACTGCGTTTGATTTGTTGGTAAAGTGTAACGGCATCAACAAAGTCGTTTTCAACCCAATGCTTACCTACTCACAAAAATTAGGAATGCGCGAGCTAAACGCCTTGGCCTAATTAAGTGAAGAGGTTTTTACCTAAAATTACAATTTTGTAGTGATATTTATCAATAATAAAATTATTTTTTAAAATTACCACTATCAAGTTTGCATCTAAAACTAACAGAATCTGTTAACTCATAAATTACAAAATTATTCTCAGAAATCAATACCACTGAGCCTCAGAAACTAAAATATTCTAATGCTACTGACCCTCAGAAACTTTACCTCCGCCGTCCTCCGTCGCAATTCCAATGTTACTGACCCTTAGAAATTTTACCTCTGCCGCGATTCCAATACTACTGACCCTTAGAAACTTTACATCCGCCGCGATTCCAATATTACTGACCCTCAGAAACTCCTAATTTCCAGCCGCCCTAGCTAAAAAAACAAAAATCCACCTCCGCCCGTCCTCCTCTAGCTCCAATACTACTGAGCCTCAGTAATCAAGATCTGAACCAAATCTGATCAAATCTCAACCATAACCAACACACAAAAGCAAAAAAACACACAAACAGAGAGAGAGAGAGAGAGAGAGAGAGAGATCTGCCTCGCGCCTCCGCCCTCGCTCTGCCATCACTTGGCTCGCCGCCCAGCCTCGCCGCCTCCAATCAGATCATTTAGGGTTTAACATTTTTTGAGAAAATATGTGGATATATATGTGGTATGAGTTGTAAATTATAAATTTTCAGAGTTATTTATGTCATTAAACAGTAAACGGATTAACAGCTCATTACTGTTAATTCCTGCTTACAGTATAAAAAAATCTGATTTTACTATTGATAAATATCACCACTAAATTATACTTTTGGGTAATTATGTATTAAGTTAATGCATGGTCAGGGAAGCAATACTATAATGGATGCTGATAAGGACTATATTGCGTCTACATTCGGCGGAGAAAGTAAGGTTAAAAAAAAAACCCTCGATTGCTAAGAATCTTGGGAGGCTGATCGATATGCGAAGCGTGCTTTACTGACTTGATATAGAGGATGGTCGATCGGAGTGTGGAGACTTGTGGCTTCCGTTACACTTTGTTCTATGGGCCAGATATGTGTAAGAATTCAACCCTTAATCTCCATTATAATATTCAATGATATATTTTAGAAAAGTTACACCATTCAATTAACAGTAATAGTTTGTTTTTTTTTTTGAAAAAAAAAAAGAAAAAAAAAAGAGGACTTAAGGGTTTTAAACCTACCCCCAATTAAACTAATAGGTAATACCAATTCTTCATTTCTAAACCAATTATGCATCCATTATATGGAAACTAAATGCCAAGTGTTGTTGTTTTCTTCATTCGTTTTTATTTTTTATTTTTCTTCTTCCTTTCCGCGGGAGTGTAAAAACTAGCATCAGAGTTAGCTGCGTAATTTTTCAAAACATTTGTGAAACCCAAGTTTTGAAAGCTCACTAGGCCCTATTAAGGCGGAACGCAAACTTAGAGCCCCCTGGGCAGCCTTGTTCTAAAACACTGAGTTCGAAAACTTGCTAGACGCCACTAGGACGGAGAGCTGACTTGTAGCGCCTTGGCGCCGCCTAAGCAGACTAGGCAACCTTGTTTTAGAACACTTGTGAAACCATTATGTAGCCTTGTGATAAATTTGAGACAGGAAACTCCCTTTGAAGAACAAAACCAGGGACAATTTGTCAAAAACGCCAAGAGAGAAAGAACCCATTACAACAAAAGTGATGCACAAACTGGGTTTTCAAAAATGTTTGGGACTTTGGGCTTGACACACAAATGGGTTTCTCAAGTTTTGGGCTAATACATACTTCCACTAGCTACACTAAATAGTATAAGTTTTTGGGTCCATAGAATCTAAACCAGGTGAATACAAGTGTGGGTTTTTTTTTTTTTTTTTCGATTATCAAAAATAAATTACAGACAAAACCCTCTAGTACAACCTACAGACGAAACATCAAAAGAAAGAGCCTTAGCTACAGTTGCAGGGAAGGTAGTAGTCCAGCTATTTACGCTAACTTGATGTCCAAGATGAGTCAAAACATTCGCAGTGAAATTAGTTTCTCTCTAAACATGTCGAAATTCAAGTGATCGAAATTTAGTTGCCAAAATCTTGATATCTCGAACTAGAGTATGAATCCTCCAAGGGACATTGATAATACCATTGATACAGTCAACTAAAATATTGGAATCACCTTCAACCTTCAAGTCTAAATGGCCATCTAGAGAAGCAGCTACAAGACCTGCCCTTAAAGCAAAAGCTTCAGCTCGTAAAATATGAGTTTTTCCCAACTTTTTGGAAGAACCAAGTAGGGGCTCTCCGTTACTATTCCGAATGATAAATCCTGAAGCAGCTATCTTGTAAAACATGTTGGAAAAATGGGTTAAAAACCCTTTTTGAAATTAAATTTAAATAGATTAATTAAAGTGTGTTACACTTATAATTAATGAGAATTGAACTTGGATTTGTATTCTTCATAATGAAGACTACAATATTATGTGTTCATATGACCAATTTGGTTTTGGGATGAATGAAAAATTGTCATCCAAAGGTGGCTATTGAAAAAGGGAAATGGTAAGAGTCAAGTGACTCTTCAGTTGATACTGGAAAATTTTTGATATTCTAGTAACATATGATGTAATGTGTATTATGAACATTGAGTGGGATGTTCATGACCATTGAGTGAGATGTTCATGACCATTGAGTTCTCTATATTGATGATTGATTTTAATAGCCTTGCCATTCCTCCCACTATAAAAAGGGCCTCATTTTCATAGTTTTATACCTACACCAACATCAACACCAACACAAAGCAGTGAGCTCTTCTCCTTTGAAGATTATTCTCTCTTCTGCACTTGTGCTCTTGTTTTATTCTAGTGATAGATAAAAAGTACTAGCAGTTCGTAGGTGTTCTTGTAGCAGTGCAGCCACAAGAACTCAAAAGGTCGTTGTATCCTGGGAGACGAACGCTAAGAAATCCTTTTGCACCAATAGAGGCGGCGTAATTGTCTTAAGGAAAGTGTGTGATACACATGACTCGACTTAAACGGATTCTACTTTCCTTATCTATTTAACATCCGTCGGAACCCATTGGTATTCTTTATTTATAATTATTATTTTAATTATAAATTAATTTTGGGTAATCATATTTGCAAAATCATAAACCCCTCTTTTGTTTACAAAACAGACCCATCAAAATTCAGTTAAATATAGTTCAGAGGAGGAGGGTGCCATTTAATCAAAGAAGGTGGAATGAGAATGAGAGTGAGGAGTAACAAGATCAGTTTAATACAAGTGTAGCTTTGGTAGTACTAGGAAGTAGATGAGGTTGCTTAGCTCATGGTAGTTCTTCTAGTAAATGCCAATGACAGAAGAAAACGCGTCAATTGTCAATTGTTTATGCATAAAATCAATTGTGACAAAGGCTTGATTTGTCTCGTATTCTCTGGTGGATCTTCATAAACACAGAGGATCTTAACACTGAAACACAATAATCTTACAAAATCGAGAGCAGTAATCAACTGGGATTTGAGTTGGGAACAGTGATCCCATACTGATTCAAATGCACTTGAACCAAAATATCAGGTTATCAATGGATTATAAAACACTTAATTGTGTCGGTGGGTTGCTTAAGCAAGATGCTAACCCACTCAAAGCCATGCAACAGAAGAAGCTTTGTAGCTTAGTGAATCTGGGTAGGAGATTAACCCTGATTCTTGACTATAAGCATAGAATATTAACATATAAAATGTGTACAGCAAGCAGGCCATGTTATATTAATGTTTTGAAACCAAAGTCTTCCATGGTCAGTAAGATCTGCTGCCCTTTGTTAATGCATGGGCATCACTCTTGTTTCAATGTCCTAGTTCTGCATTCAGTGCTTGAAGTCAAGAGGCGTAACTAATCCACTATTGTATTGTCTGCCTACCAAAGACAGGGGTCATGTGATAATTTACAAGATACCACCATAGGACATGTTAAATTGCAGATGCACATTACTAATATGCAGAACCTCTTAAATCTGAATCCGAAATCTAACCCTAAACTTATATTCTAACCATTTCGGCTCTGCATTATTAAATATTGAAAATTCTTCTACACACCAAGGTGCAAGTAATTAACTCTAAGCTTTCATGAAATGTCTCCAACAGATGTTTGGATGACAATACAACATAATAACCTGGATTAAGAATTCACCATTAAAATGGTATATGTTAACCTCTTTCTCTAAAGGAAATGAAGCAACCAAGGAGATGACTTTTCCTTGTTGAGCTCTTCGAAAATCCCAAGAGAGTAATCAAAGAAATCTCTATATTTTGCCAATAATTAAAGAGAATATCTCTTTTGAAAAGAAAAAAGACCAAAAATTTAGAGTACTTCACTCAGCCTAAGATACGCGGTATGGACCGAGGCAGTGAATGCCAAGAACAGTTATTTCTTTCCTTGGATATAGATTGAGATACAGCTCATTGTCATAGACAGTAGCAATTGGTCATTGTTTTCTTTCTAAAAATAAAGGACCAAATCCCATCAAGGAAAAAGCCAAGACAGATCCAGCATTATGATACTGATAACAGACTAGACTAGCTGCTTCTGAGAATCCAATCCTCTATATAACACTTTTCTTTTCCTTTCCTCAAAGAAAAAGAAGAAAGGTAAAGTGGAGGAGGCTGAGGGCTTTACAGTGAGAAAGAGGAATCTTTTTCTCTTCTTGAAGGTTCTTATTTGCATTTTAGTAGTCCCATTTGTCCTCCATTGCTTTCAGGAATAGATAAAAGATTTGGGTTGTTGGAGAGGAAGAGAAATCTCATATGGGACTCTACACAAGTGTGTGTTGTGTCTTGTTGGTTGCTTTGCTTACTGTGAGCTTCACAAATGGGGAAGATCCATATAGGTTCTTCAACTGGAATGTCACCTTTGGTGATATCTATCCCCTTGGTGTGAAACAGCAGGTAACCTCTCTCTTTCTTTCTCTCACTCATTCATAAAGACACAAACAAGCACATTTTGTCTTTGAGCAGTTTTTCTCATCTGGGCGTTTTTTCTATACATGGAAAAAGAACAATGTTAGTGATTGCTAAATTGAGTTATCAAACAAAATGCAGGGAATATTGATAAATGGGCAATTCCCAGGGCCACAGATTGATTCAGTCACCAATGATAACCTTATTATCAGTGTTTTCAACAGCTTGGATGAACCTTTTCTCATTTCTTGGTTAGTGTTCTTCTCCCTTATAAATGTATATATTGTTTATTGCTAAGCACCAATTACTGTATGTATAATTGCTATTACCCAATTGAAAAGTGAAGGCATGATTCAATCACATATTGAATATGCATGTTTATAGTCACTTTATTTGAATATATATATATATATATATATATATATATATATATATATATATAAAGTTTTTTTCAGGTGGGGACGTCCGTATGGTGCGGATGTCGCGTTTCCGGCTACTGGCGGATGTCTGCCAGGTGCGGACGTCCGTACTGGCGAGGCGGCGACGCCGTATCCGGCCACTGGGCTTTGCTCCCCGGTGGCCAGCGACCCCGTCTGTGCCGGCCCGAGCTCCATCGCCGGCCGGCAGCCGGCCGGAAAATCCGAAAATGCAGAAAAATGACAAATACTGTTTATTTTTCTGCATTTTTGGGTTTTCCGGCCGGCTGCAGGCCGGCGATGGAGCTCGGGCCGGCACAGACGGGGTCGCCGGCCACCGGAGAGCAAAACCCAGTGGCCGGAAACGCCGCATCCGCACCGTGAACAGTGCGTGCGGACGTCCGCACAGGAAAATGACTGTATATATATATATATATATATATATATATATATAGCATTTCGACCAATTGCATGTGACATAAAGTGAACACCTTTGATTGCCTAAAACTGTAATTATCATTGGTGTGACCACTAAATCCTGCAATTGTTGTATAGGAATGGTGTGCAGCAGAGAAGGAACTCATGGCAAGATGGGGTCTTTGGCACAAATTGTCCCATCCCACCAGGACAGAACTTCACCTATGTTCTCCAAGTCAAGGATCAGATTGGAAGTTACTTTTACTTTCCTTCCCTTGCCTTCCACAAAGCTGCAGGAGGGTTTGGTGGTATCAAGATCGTAAGCCGACCTGGTATTCCGGTGCCTTTTCCTCCTCCTGCTGGAGATTTCACCATTCTGGCAGGAGACTGGTTCAAGCAAAATCACACTGTAAGTAGCATTGCTTGGAGGTTTTGTTAATTTGATTATCATAACACTGTAGTAGCTTCTTAATGAGATGTCTCAAAATTGTTACTTTTGGCCACAGATCTGTAGAAAATGAGGCATTTGATCTGTGTTAATTGATTTGCTTGTTTGCATGTTACAGGATTTGAAGTCAATTTTAGATGGTGGGAATAATCTTCCCTTCCCCGATGGACTGCTCATCAATGGCCGCGGATCAAATGGGAATACATTTACAGTTGATCAAGGTAGCTAGTCAATACAAGTAAAAAAGAATTTGCGTGTGTGATCTGTAAGACCACACTCACAACTTTTCTTCACGTGCATACTTGCTTTGCAGGCAAAACTTACAGGTTCAGAATATCGAATGTTGGACTTGCAACTTCCATCAATTTCAGAATCCAAGGTCACAAGATGTTGCTGGTTGAGGTGGAAGGCATTCACACATTGCAAAATACTTACAGCTCTCTCGACATTCATTTGGGGCAATCCTATTCTGTTCTTGTCACAGCTGATCAACCGCCACAAGATTACTACATTGTTGTCTCTACACGTTTCACTTCACAAGTGCTCTCTGCAACCTCCATTCTTCACTACAGTAACTCAGCAGGAAGCGTTTCTGGTCCTCCACCTGGTGGCCCAACTACTGAGGTCGACTGGTCTCTTGAACAAGCTCGATCTTTCAGGTATTTAGTTTTATCATTTTGTTCTTTAGAAAGCGTTTCTAGTTACTTACTTTCATCATTGCGGTTAGCTGATATGGGTGTCAGTTCCTAACCTTTGAAATAGATAATGCCTTGTTCATATATTTTGGCGAGTACTTCTTTTGCACTATCAATCCAGTTATAATATTAAACATGTATCAAGCTTCAACCTTCATTTAACAATTCTAATTCTGAGTGATTTCTGACTGAGTATTGAGTATGATATGAACAAAAGATAAACCTCTCAATAATCATGTGTTCTATGTATCAAACCAGGCGGAATTTGACAGCTAGCGGACCAAGGCCTAACCCTCAAGGCTCATATCATTATGGACTGATCAACACCACCCGGACAATCAGGCTTACAAACTCTGCTCCGATAATCAATGGCAAGCAAAGATATGCAGTAAATAGCGTCTCCTTCCTCCAACCTGACACACCACTAAAACTTGCTGACTACTTCAAGATATCCGGAGTGTTCTCCGTTGGAAGCATCTCGGATAACCCCACTGGTGGAGGTGGTTATCTCCAGACTTCTGTCATGCATGCTGATTTCCGAGCCTTTGTTGAATTTGTGTTTGAGAATCCAGAGGATACTTTGCAGTCATGGCACCTTGATGGTTATAGTTTCTTTGTTGTTGGGTAAGTCTACTTTTTCTATGTCAAAGTTCAAATTAACTCTTTTTGCTGGTTGTTAAGATTCTCAAACAAGATGGTTTTTTTTTTGTATGGACAGTATGGATGGTGGACAGTGGACACCAGCAAGCAGATTAAGATACAATTTGATGGACACTGTTTCTCGCTGCACCGTTCAGGTAAACACAACAAACATTTTTACACATAAGTAAATTTGTCAAATTTTTGCAGTAGGCGTCTTAATCTATGTGAGATATGTGTTCATTTGATGTGACTTTTCCAACCTCATTTCGACATTTCACAGGTATATCCCAACTCATGGACTGCAATTTACGTTCCTTTGGACAATGTGGGCATGTGGAATGTGAGATCTGAGAATTGGGCCCGACAGTACTTAGGCCAGCAGCTCTATCTTCGTGTATACTCACCAGTAAATTCATGGAGGGATGAATATCCTATTCCAAAGAATTCCCTTCTGTGTGGCCGGGCATCAGGCAGGCGAACTCGACCTCTGTAAGCAAATAGGAGCATCATTGGAATGAAGAGACTGTCAAGAGTGGTTGCCAGAGAATTAGAGTTAAACTAGGAAAGAAGAGATATATGTCTGCAGAAATTGTAGTCGGGGCTTAACTCAAGCCATTTTCCGACTTTACTTCTGGGCAGGGTCGGATGTACGTGCTCATCAGAGAAATTGTTGGTTTCTTTCATGTGTGATCCAATATGAAACTCAGGGATCCTGTATTCTTTATTTTTCCACAATTTTCAATCAAGAACAAATATTTACTTAACTAGCCCAACTCTGTTCCTTCAAGAACATTAAGAGCTGCTGGATGCTGTAGGAAAATAAACAATGTTACTGTTATGGCCAAGATCCAAGTGCTTAATCTTGTAAATATAAACTAATCTGAGAATGTTTGCCAACGTGAGATGTTTTACAACTATTTGGCTAGCAGAGGAGGCTACTGTGAATACAGTTTTGGCGAGAGCAAATTGTTTTGTTACTGCACTTGCATCTTACCAAAATTTCGCAAGCAATTACGAACATAAGCACACTATAAACAGCAAGTATGAACATGTAAACCACCCAAAGCTACTGCATTATCAGACAAATTTCATAGAATCTAATAAGTTTGAATATGATGGCAGTGAAGGAGTCAAGGGGACTACGATGCTCACTAATTGAACCTCTATCAACCATCAAGAACCTCTAATCCCCATGAGAAGTTGATGACAGTTTTTGCTTTTACTTCTTTGGTACTGTTCATAATGTTCTTCCTCATAGCCAACTGTTATCCCTTTTTCTGATTTTCTTTGGTATTCCACAAGGAGAAAGTCATACTGTTATACCTATATTGTAAATGCAGTTGATTGACCAATCTTTTTTACTTCTTCATCCTAATGCCTAGTTACTTATAGCTTAATTCCACAGCTAAAGCGCTTATTTTTAAAAGTACAGTTGCACCAAACTGTACTTAAAAGTTGATCACTTTGATCGACTTCAATATGCTGGTATATAATTAATTACCTGAAACAACAGTTTCAACTTTCAACCAAACAGGAGAGGCGGATCAGCCAGATAAATTGTACCTCCATGATTGGTGAGTTCACTATGAGCGATTGAGGAACGCTATAGTCTCAGTGTGTACATCTCATGGATGTAGACCATGCAGATTGGCCTAAATTGATAAGAATGGCTTAATCTATTGCGAAAATATAATTTTGCATGAAATACTACAATGATCTTGAAATTGATAATCAAGGGTAATGTTCTTTACAAGCATGGTATGACACATTGACATATATAAATGACCACTTAATTCATTCTTCATCGATCCAACACTACAGTGATCAGTTCAATTTACCATTGTGAGCACATTATTTACTCCAATTTCTACTTCTTCAGAATTAGTAACCGCTTTAGTGTTGTAAGAGAAACATGTATGAGACTAAATGTGACGTAAAATAAACTTGTATGAAAAACATGCATGTTTCTGATATATTTACTGTCCGACTCTTAACATTGCTGATCATACGGCTGCACACCAAGCCACTGTCGCCATAAATATCCACGTCAGGAACCATGTTCATTGCTTGTCACTTGTCGAAGATTTACATGGAGAATCGAAGGAACACAATCGAGATCCCACAGGACGAGACCACTTGGGTTTGCAATTTGCAGAAGTGGAAGGTAGAGTTCATTACTCCATTTAATCTGCTAAAGATCGATGAACCCCTCAATAATGGTCCGGCGTCGGTGGCTAGCTAGCAAGTTAGAGTTGACCGACTTAGAGTCTTCACTATCTCTGGCCTCACACCAATGAAGTAATTAGCTAGCTCTCTGAGCATACGATCACTATCGTCAAATGGATTTGAAGAACATTAGGTCCCAACTGTACGTTTAAATCAATAGCCTTATTGAGAGAAAGATTCAGGGTGAAATAACTTAGCCTACAAGTCAAATGGTGGGTTTTGATTTGGATATATAGATATGTATGAAATCCAGGTCATCGTCTAATTTGACTTATTTTCGTATTTATTGTTCCCGCCAATCCCCCAACGGTTCCGACGCGTCCAATGAAGGCTTCAACATGCAGGACATTAAAGGCTGTTTGGTGTTAATCAGTACGTGAATAATTTGCTGGTGAAATGAAGCCTATATAAAGGAGATGGTACTCTTTGATCGAACAGAGCAGAGCTGAGAATTCAATTTATTGGGAGAAGAGAAGACATGGGTGTCTCTCGGAAATGGCTGTCTTCGAGTCTTCTTGTGCTCTGCATTGTCTTCCAGTTGAGTGCAATGCTTGCTCAAGGTGATGACAAGGTTGACAAAGCTAGATTCCGTGATGATGACTGTGGATGGGGTCGCCGCTGTGGTGGTCGCTTTGGCCGTGGTAGGGGTGGAGGCATTGGAGGAGGAGGAGGAGGAGGTCGTGGTGGAGGAGCTGGAGGTGGTATTGGTGGTGGCGGTGGCTTTGGTGGTGGTGGTGGTGCAGGTGGAGGAGGTGGTGTAGGAGGTGGGGCTGGTCATGGGGGAGGTTTTGGAGCTGGAGGAGGTGTAGGTGGTGGAGCTGGTGGAGGTGTAGGAGGTGGTGCTGGTGGCGGCGGAGGTAGCGGAGGTGGTGGTGGGGTTGGCGGAGGTTCCGGCCAAGGAGGAGGCTTTGGAGCTGGGGGTGGCGTAGGTGGTGGAGCTGGAGGAGGCGGAGGTATAGGAGGAGGTGGTGGTGGTGGGTCAGGAGGCGGTGGCGGTGTGGGTGGTGGTTCTGGTCAAGGAGGAGGTTTTGGTGCCGGCGGTGGTGTAGGCGGTGGAGCTGCTGGAGGTGGAGGTCTTGGAGGAGGAGGTGGTGGTGGATCAGGAGGCGGCGGCGGTGTGGGTGGTGGTTCTGGTCAAGGAGGAGGTTTCGGTGCTGGCGGTGGTGTAGGCGGTGGAGCTGGTGGAGGTGGAGGTCTTGGAGGAGGAGGTGGCGGAGGATCCGGAGGCGGCGGTGGTGTTGGTGGAGGTTCTGGACATGGGAGTGGTTTTGGTGCCGGCGGTGGTGTAGGCGGTGGAGCTGGTGGAGGTGTAGGAGGCGGTGGTGGCGGAGGATCAGGTGGCGGTGGTGGAGTAGGTGGAGGTTCTGGCCAAGGAGGAGGTTTTGGAGCCGGGGGTGGTGCAGGCGGTGGAGCTGGTGGAGGCGTTGGCAGTGGTTTAGGCCACGGTGGAGGAGTAGGTGGCGGAGCTGGCGGTGGCCACGGAGGAGGGTTTGGAATTGGAATTGGGATTGGCATTGGAGTGGGTGCTGGTTCTGGTGGTGGTCAAGGAGTTGGAGTTGGCAGTGGGAGTGGATCCGGTGGTGGTGGTGGTGGTAGACATTAAGACTTGTTTGGTTTTTAGAAACAACTGCATGCATGCTTTAATCATCAGTGATAAATATTGAAGTGAGAGTTTATCTAGTCTAGTTTACTACATGTATTTAGCCACATCAAGGCTCTGAATTATCAGAAATCAAAATTGTATTATCAAATATCAATGCAAAACATTTGTTAAGAATGGGGCTACAATTTGGTTTAGTACATTTCCACACTGTCTATGCACTATAACCTCCAAAGTTAAGTGACTTCATGTTCCTCAACTCCCTGTCTTCCACTCATCTAAGACATCCAGCATGCTTGCAAAATTGTTGGATTTTGATATAGATTATGGAGGCATTCTATATGCTACATTCTTTTGGTCTCACATTCTATATGCTGCATAGCCAAGGCTTGCCATTTTGTGGTCCTTTACTATGCTGTATTTTCCATGATTTCTTATACAAAACTAGTTTATATTACACTATTTTATTTTTAAAAACGCATTGTTACTAAACTAAACATTGGTCTCCCGCATACTATCAGATCCAAACGCCGGACCTGAAACTGAGCAAATCATCATACATTCCAACCCACACCATGCTTAAACCAGCCCAACTTTTGTTTCTAATCTCACAATTAGCATCAAAACAAAGCTTGCAAAGGAATTCTTGTAATCAATCAAGAAAAGCTTGCTTAGGAAGCTTGACATCCCTATTTCCCCTCCCCAAAAACGACACATTAATATTAAAAATCCATGGAAACCTAATTCCAAGGAAACCAAGTTCCCAACAGTTGCGTCTCTCTAGTCGTGTCGCAATCCCCACCGTCCCTCACCCTCACCTCCCTTAAATCAACCCCCCAGATCTCTCCACACCCTACCGCACCCGCATCCGATCCGAGCCCACCGTACTGGCGACGTGTATTAAGTTCCCGCTGGTTCCTCCGCTATATATTAATAAGTCCTTTCCCGCCGATCTTTTGACGATTTTTTGTCTCTCCTCCGACTCGCCGAATCAAAAACCCTCTGAAAAAATCGTGATCGCAAAACCCTAATTCAGTAATGGAGCTCCGTTCTCGCAAGAGACTCGCCGGCGATGGAACCGAAGGTAAGCCTCTCTTCACTCCCAGACTCCCATTTTTAATATCAAAATCTGTTCTTTATGTTTTTCGCTATAAAAATTTGGGTTGTTTTTCGGTTACTTTGACCCAAAGCTTTGAACTTTATGAATGTTGGTGAAGAATCTGGGGTGGGAGGCTTGGGTTAGAGTTGGGTTTTGTGTTTTGGATGATGCAATTGGTTGTGTTTAAAGTTTTGCCCTAAAAAAATTGAATTTTGTGGAAGCAGGAACTGAGCAGCGTGAGGAGGAGTATGGTAGTAGAGAGAGTGGCGGAGGCTCTGATAAGTCTGATGTGAAAGACTATGGTCTTATTGATCCTTCGGATTCGGATTGGGATTCGGCCTCGGATAGTGAAGGTAATTTTTCTTTGTTTTGGTTGGTAGATTTGTTGTGGATGAAAATGTAGCAATGTGAAGTTAATGATTTGTGACTGGAGATGAGTGTGAAGTTGAGGAAAGAATTTAGGGTGGAATTTTAATAATATACTCGCTGTTTCGGTAAAGATTTTAGTTCATTATACTATGGCTTTTGTTTTGGTGGAGAGTTTTTCCCTAATTCTTGATGTAAGATTGGAGACTGTTATGTTGGTGGAGATATATCTGTTACTGACATGGGCTTATTTTCTGTGTAGGTGAAGATGATCAATATAATGAGGAGGTGGTTATTAACTTAAATGATAGACCAAAGGAAAATTTGAAGGAGCCTTTGCGGAATAAGGGGAAGGTCGAGCAAAAGAAGAAAAGAGGACAGCCAAGTTCGGATGAGGAAGTAGTGGATTATGGCAGTTTTGATGAATTAAAGTTGATTCCAGAAGGAGCAGTGGAAATCGACTTTCTTGGCTTGACAGGGAAAAGCAAGAGAAGGAAGTCAAGATCTGGTAGGCGAAAGCCAATTCTGATGTGGAATAACTGGGAAAATGAGCATAATAGATGGATTGATGAGAATTTCCATGAGGATTTTGATCTTGATGTTCAGAATAATGTGGTAAATGAAGTTGCTGAGACGCCATCTGATTTGATTATGCCTTTGCTGAGGTATCAGAAGGAGTGGTTGGCTTGGGCTGTGAAACAGGAAGAGTCTGAGACTAGAGGAGGAATCCTTGCAGATGAGATGGGTATGGGGAAGACTATACAGGCGATTGCTCTTGTACTTGCTAAGCGGGAGCTCAACTGGACATTATATGAACCCCAATCCTCTACTGGCTCGCCTCACATTAAAGGAACCCTTGTTGTTTGTCCTGTTGTTGCGGTAAGCCAGTGGGTAAGTGAGATAGAGCGCTTTACTTCAAAAGGAAGTGCAAAGATTCTGGTTTATCATGGAGCCAATAGGGAGAAGAGTTCCAAACAGTTCAAGGAGTATGATTTTGTCATAACTACATACTCCATTGTTGAGGCTGATTATAGGAAGCATGTGATGCCTCCCAAAGAAAAGTGCCCATACTGTGGGAAGTTGTTTTATGAGACAAAAATGTCTGTTCACCTGAAATACTTCTGTGGGCCTAATGCTATCAGAACTGAGAAGCAGTCTAAGCAACAGAGGAAAACACATCTGCCATCAAAGAAGACACTAGACTCTTTTAATGAAAAGATCAGTGGAAGTTCGGGCACGAAGAATTGGAAGAAAGGAGCTCACAAAGGAAAATCAAAGCTGCACAAAGACAATGATATGGATTCAGACGATATTGCACAGGACATGAACAAAGGGAATTCAGTTTTGCATGCTGTGAAGTGGAACCGGATCATTTTGGATGAGGTGCGTCATAATTGTTTTTGTAGTATGGCAATGGGGGTAGTCAAATGTATGTTTATATGCAAATAACTGGAATAATAACCTGCACGTGTTAGTCAATTGATTTGTTCAATCCGTTTTCCCTTTGTTTTCAATTTATGTGATGTTTTGTTATGTTCTGCTAACATTTAATGTGCGTGATTCTTGTATTAACATAGGCACATTATATAAAATCTAGACGTTGCAATACTGCGAAAGCTGTTCTTGCTTTGGAGTCTACATATAAATGGGCTCTCAGTGGCACACCCCTTCAGAACCGTGTTGGAGAACTTTATTCATTGGTATATCTAATACACTTGAATTTATTGACTATAATTACGGTTTTTTGGTCATCTTTTAAAATAATTGAATTTGATTTACACAGGTCCGCTTCTTGCAATTAGTCCCATACTCGTATTATCTGTGTAAGGACTGTGACTGCAGAACTCTTGATCATAGGTACGTCTTAAGAATGAATGTTACTATAACTTGCGTGCTCAAGTTGTTGGATACATTACTGTTAGACATATAGGACAAGGAAAATTGTCATAATCTATCATAACTATACTTTTGTTTTGAATCACCATTTGACCTTAATATTCCATAATTTGATGGTGTCCATTTGCAGTTCCACAGCAAAGTGTTCGAATTGCCCTCATAGTTCTGTTAGACATTTTTGTTGGTGGAATAAAGTAAGTCTGCATTATATTAACATTCTTTTGGATTTTGCATCCTTTAATATATTCATTGAAATGTTTGTGCTTACATTATTGTGATCCTTGATCATTGCAAGAATGTGGCGACACCAATACAATCGTTTGGAAATTCATATAGTGGAAAAAGAGCAATGTTATTGCTAAAACACAAGATCTTAAAGAACATAGTGCTGCGACGAACTAAAAAGGGAAGGGCTGCTGACCTTGCACTTCCTCCTCGAATAGTAGGTTTCGTTGCACTATGCTAATGTTTTATATCCTGAAGACTAGAATTTATAACGTTCCTTTTCTATTGTACTGTTTGTAGGTTTCATTGAGGAAGGATACCTTGGATATCAAAGAACAAGATTATTATGAGTCATTATATACTGATAGTCAGGCATTATTTAACACGTACGTATGCCAACTCTTTTAACTTCTCTTTTTTTTTTTTTTTTTTTTTTTGGAAATTTATCATGTTTATATTTTTGTCTTTATATCTGTGGGATGTTCTAGTTTCAGAAAAGAATTGTTGCTTGAAGTGTGTTCTAGTTTAGTCCATTTAAAAGGAAACTAGGATCGTGTTTATAGTATGGGCAATTGCCTTTTTTGGCCTATCAATTTCTTGAAGTCTTTGGCTTGGTGTGTGTTATATATTCTATTCCTTACAGATATGTTGATGCGGGAACTCTGATGAATAATTATGCTCACATCTTTGATCTTCTCACACGGTTGCGGCAGGTAGTACAATTGTGACATGTAAAAGTATACTATATGCGTTATTGATTTCGAATTGTAGTCATGGATCATTTTTCTTTTACTTGCTATAGGCTGTTGATCATCCTTACCTTGTCGTGTATTCTGCAACTGCTGCATTAAGAAATGGAAACAATGCTAATATTGATAACAGTGAGAAAATATGTGGCATTTGTCATGATCCAGCTGAAGATCAAGTGGTTAGTTGATCCTTCCTTAAGCTAATAATGGCTTGATAATGTAAAGTTGATTTTTTCCCCTCATGCCTTTGGGATGTCAATTATGATCAGTGTTTATGTTTATGAAAGGGTGGTTCTAGTATATCGTGTTTGACAGATAGACAACTTGTAACTGGAAATATCTATATAGTGCTTTAAATTGGTTGTTTGGGAAGTTGGAACATCTATTTGCTCTTGGTATATGCATATTCTGGATTTTTACCTTGCCGGTTCTCCAAAAAGTCCCCTTTATTTTTACATTTTCTTGGATTCAAGTTACATCCTCAGTAATCTGCTGTTTTTTTTTTTTTCAATACTTGTACTCTGATACTGAATTTCTTATATGTTATTTCCTTTGATGCTCCAGGTTACTGCTTGTGAACATGTCTTTTGCAAGGCATGCTTAATTGATTTTTCTGCTTCCCTTGGACAAGTTTCATGCCCTTCATGCTCTAAATTGCTTACTGTGGATCTGACCACTAGTGTAGGTGCCGGTAATCAGACTACTAAAACTACCATTAAGGGGTTTAGATCCTCGAGCATTTTGAATAGAATTCAGCTTGAGAATTTTCAGACTAGCACAAAAATAGAAGCTTTGGTACGTATTCATGAGAAGGCCGTTTTTTATTAATCTTCCTTTCTATATTGTTCTCAAGGCCACTGAAATTGGCCTTATATTTAACCACATGTTTATGTTGCAATTTTCACTTTTTTATCGTACATTGCACCCTGACTTTCCAGAATCTTTAATCATCTCCAGAAAGAAGAAATCAGATTCATGGTTGAAAGAGATGGTTCCGCAAAGGGAATTGTTTTTAGCCAGTTCACATCATTCTTAGATCTCATTCACTACTCCTTGCAAAAGGTAGAACTACACTATACACAGTAATTTTTTGTTTTTATGGTAATAAAGTACAGATTGTAATTTAAAGAGTTTTTGCAGTCGGGTGTCAACTGCATTCAGTTGGTTGGAAGCATGACCATGTCTGCAAGGGATAATGCTATAAGGAGATTCACTGAGGATCCAGATTGCAGAATTTTCTTAATGAGCTTGAAAGCCGGAGGTGTTGCTCTTAATCTTACAGTGGCATCACATGTGAGTTTTTTGTGTTTTAAGTTGCTTGAAATTATGCTATATAATTGAGGATAAGGTGATTCAAAGGCATCACTGAAAATTCTTTCTCAAGCACATATCAAGTTCATGTTTTGGAACTCTATAGGTTTTCTTGATGGATCCATGGTGGAATCCAGCTGTGGAGCGGCAAGCACAAGATAGAATCCATCGGATAGGGCAGTACAAACCGATCAGGTTCAAATTCTGCTCATCTTTTTATTTTCGATTTCTTTAGATCCTATAATATTGCGTCAAGTATGCTGTTGTTTGGAAGGTTGGAAATCTAACAGCGTTGCGTATGTTACAGAATTGTGAGATTCGTCATTGAGAACACAATTGAGGAGAGGATTTTGAAGCTACAAGAGAAGAAGGAACTTGTGTTTGAGGGGTAAGTGTGATTTCATTGGTGTTCTTTCATCTACAATTACCTGATTCAGGATCTAAAATCCTCCTTTTTGCCTTCTACAGTACCATTGGTGGTTCCACAGAGGCTCTGGGGAAATTGACTGAAGCTGACTTGAGATTCTTGTTTGTCACCTAAGCAGATGATCCCCAAGATGAAGCAAAGGGCTTGTAGTATAGTAAGTTATTAACTGTACCAAAAAAGTGCTCAGATGCCTCCAGGGCTTTCCCGGAGTCTACCGATTTCGCGATGCTATCTATCTGCATTAGGTTCTTAAGATGTAAAATAGTCAGACCCACAGTTGAAAATCAAGGAATGAAAATTTTGCCTTGCCTCTGTTATACTGTGTTTAGTTTCAAGTTCCCTTTTACATCAATTTTGCTGCTTCCAAGGTTAAGATAGTTGGGGCGATAAAGCCGATACTGAAGGAATGATTCAATTCTTTGGATCCCAACAAACATATGACAAGCTGCAATCCCGGATTTGATAAAAATGAACCAGCAACAATCCTCAAAGCCAAGGGAGATTAATCCCTGTCTCGCTTTACAAGTGTGGTTTGAACCATGAACAACTTCAACATATTTAGTATAAGCCAAATCCCAGATTACTTGGGTTCATAAATGAGATTTTTACTTTTTATTAGAACTTACTGTCAATAACAAAGAGTATCAAGGAAAATGCGTTCAGGATTATTCATCCTCTTGTCCTATAGAGCATTCCAACTCTTCCAAAAACACATTGACAAAATTACTTGCCGTCCATGGCCTATAGTTTGCAAACTAATAAATCCTTTACACGTCAAGGAGAAGTCTGCGAGGGTCTTCCACAACATCTTTTATACGGCGCAAGAAGTAAACAGCCTCTCTTCCATCAATGAGACGGTGATCATATGTCAAAGCAATGTACATCATTGGCCTGGAAACGATATTGCCCCCAACGACCATGGGACGGTTCACTATGGAGTGCATGCCCAAAATAGCAGACTGCGGAAGGAAACAGCAATAAATAAATAATATGGTCAAAGACAGTTAAATGTGATGTACTGCAGAGTATAGGACAATACCTGTGGAGGGTTGATGATTGGTGTGCTCAAAAGGCTTCCATATACACCACCATTTGATATAGTGAATGTGCCTCCAGCCATCTCATCAATGGATATAGAACCATCTGCCGCCTTTTTAGCCAAAGTATTGATCTCCTTCTCTATCTGAGCAAAGTTCATACCACCAGCATTGCGGACAACTGGAACAACAAGACCCTACAATAACAGGAATTTGATTTTTTTAGTTCTCATGTGATGAGGCATGGTCATGCAGTGGCCGACCATAAGCAGGTTAAACACGATATTTTTGACAAGATATTAACTATAACCATCTATTGAGTAAAATTAAATTTCTCTTAAATAAGAAAGAGAACAGCGGCATACCTTTGGTGTCCCAACTGCAATACTGATATCTATGTAATCCCTGTATATGATATCATCGCCATCAATGACAGCATTGACAACTGGAAGCTGTTCCAGTGCACTAACAGCAGCCTGAAACAAATAATATAATACTTATTGACGGTCCACATGCATAATCTGTAGTAGAAAATATAAAAATGTATAAATACTTTGTACTTGCTCTGTTCATTTAGCAATGAACAATTTATACACAACAGGCTAAAACACACATACTTTCACAAAGCCAGACATAAATCCCAATTTCACTCCGTGCTTCTCAACAAAGGCATCCTTATAGTCTGAACGGAGCTTCATCAAGTTAGTCCTGCACCATACAGAAAATCAATATGACAATAAAAATTGAGTGATTGCATACAATGTCATAAACTAACTTAGATCCAAGTGGCATCTTTGTTCACTTTCAAAGTAAGTCAGAACTATCACATCATTTTCCCATCTCATAATTTATACCAAAATGACACCAAGTGTTTAAGAAGCCAAATAAGATACTTGCAAAATTGACTTTCTTTCCTACTACAGGATACAAGTTCAACAAAATCTTTTAAATTCTATCATTTATATCGCATATTTGCATAAATGGTTAATCTTAAAAGTCAGTATAAAAGATTAGGAAGACAAGATACAGCTGTTCTGAAATGAGACATCGTCCAACCAGAATAATAAGAGTGCTAAACTTACATATCGACCTCGTTAAATGTGGTTAACAAAGCAAACGTATTCTGAGAATCTTTCAAGCGTATTGCCACCCGCTTCCTTAGTCTTGTCATAGGAACCTGTAGATGTGAAAAGCCAATTATATTTAGTGTTAATCAACAAACTTATACATTTTCTCAAATAAACAAGGAAACTAAAACTTACCCGTCTTTCCCTGTCTTTGGGAGGAAGTATTGGTTCCGACGCCACATGTTTAGGTGGTGGTTGCGAGGAAGGTGCTTTACTTTTGGGTAATACCTCCTTGACAGGGGCAGGTTCTGCTTTGGGAACTTCTTTTTCGGCACTTTCGTTTCCTTTAGGAGGTTCTGGCTTTTCTGATGGAGCAGCTTGCTCTACACCTTCACCTGATTTTGAGATGATGGCAATCTTAACACCTGGCTCGACAGTCTCACCTTCCTTTGCCACGAACTATCAACCATAACAAGTTCAAGATAAAAATAAAAAACATAGGTATCAAGCAGGACAAGTGATTGTAAGCAGTGATTATAGACATGCAACTTCAGGAATCTTCTGTAGTGATGTTGCTGAGACATTACCTTTTGAATAACACCAGCTTCAGGACTAACTACATCAATTGTCACCTAGTGGTAAACAGGAAAGTTATATGTAAATCAATACATGCAATCAAGAAGTATACAGTTACAAAGAAACTACCTCATCCTTCAACCAAAGAAAAGAAAAATACCTTATCAGTTTCAATCTGTGCTATGGGCTCGTCAATTGCAACTTTGTCACCAGGTTCTGCAAATGTGTCATAAGCATGAGTTACAAAACAATTGAATACATATATACAGTAAACCACAGCAGACATACAATGAATCTCCACACACAAAATGTCATCTTTATCAGTCTTAAAGACACAGACAGAAGGAAATTGGATAGAAACATTAAGTAAAAGCACCAACATACTCTTTAGGAATGTTGCCAAAGTGCCATCAGTAATAGATTCACCCATGAAAGGTACAACAGCTTCAACCAAGTCTCCTGCAAAATTCAACAGTTGAAAGTTCATGAGTCTTACATACCCAAAAACGTGTAAATATATCAAGAGCAATTAGATTATATTGGTGGAAATATTTCATTACTTACCATCTGAAGAAAATGATCTATTCTGCAAGTTGATAAAAGATTCTGTTTGCATCAGTGAAGTAGCTACCCTGCAACAAAGAAAACATCACGTCAGACTTACACTACCCAGAAAATAAAAAAACTGACTGCAATTTAAAAAAAAAATATATATAATCTTTCTTCCAGTCACTCTAGGTTTAGCCTTGGGTGACACATTCTGATTTTCACCCAAGATTAAGTTCTAAAAATACATCAAGACATCTCATGGCTCTTGTAAAGGTCAAGTTAGTAAGACTTTGAACCCTATTCTGACTTATATATAAGCACAGTGCAAGTAAAAGTCCATGATAAAGAGATATTACTCTATCTCAATATATTAAATTTTTCGTTAGTACTTAACTCAAATTCTATCTGATCTTGGTTTTAAATCTGAGCCTTAAATTGGACAAACTACTATAGAAGTCACTTTCCTATATCATTCCATAAGCACCCCTCAATTTAAGTGTATATAGTACATAAATTTTGTTTAGTATACAGAAAATCGGGTAATGTAAAGAGCATTGGTCACATAGACAAGACCAGAGAGGTTTTTGAAATTACAGAGATTTAGTTTGGAGCTCAAAGGAAAAATCAGCACTAAAAGACCTACAACAAAGGCGCTGTTCGTAAAAAAAAATCAAATGCAAGACACGCAGGAGGTGAAGGTTTATAACTATGATAGGGTATTCCTGTAAGAACAGTGTGACGTGGATTTCAGGAAAAAGAGGAATATATGTGTCATCAATATAAAAGATCAGAGCTCAGTACCTGCTTGACTTTGAAGCATAACTACCTGCAAAGTAGGAATTTAAACAAATTAAAACGAAGCCATAAGAAACACAAATTTTGCTTAAATGAACTTAAACTTACCTAAGGCAGTGTGGTAGCTTGACCGCTGAATACATTCAAATGCCCTCCCATTGAACAAAGCCTGCATGTGATTAAATAAGGCATCAGATGAATATCCACAGCAGAATAAAACACAGTAGCAACACAATATACTTATAGAAAGCACAAGAGCAACAGAAACTCAAATTTTTAGTACCTCTTTAGGCACAGTGCGGTAACAGCTCGGCGTGGAAGCAGCAGTCCTAACCTTCCACGCTTGTCCCAACACCTGAGACTGTTCATCCAAACATTGCATTAGAACACAACTACGACACGGTTCACAATAACTACTCAAATCATAAAACACAGAATGAAGCTTATTTTCTTTAGTAATTAAAGACACGAAAACTACATAAAAGTATGCTGATTAGAATAAAACACAGTAATTTGATGGAGAAAAATCAAATGGAGGTGTGAATAAGTACCGAAGAGACTTTCCGGCGTATAGTCCCCCAAATCATTTCTCTTCAATTCTTCAGCAACCTGACCTGAACAAACCAAAAAAAAAAATCAACCAAAACAAAATCATAACCACGACTCAATCCAGCAGTACTAGTAACTGAGAATCATGACTATTTCATATAAAAAAAAAAAAAAAAAAACAAATCACAGCTCGGATAGCTCTGAGATTACAGTAGGGCAGTACAATACGAGATTTGGCTACATCGATGGAGTCAAAATCTAGGTCTAAATTGAGATTGAAAATCAAAGTGCGTGAAATGAAAATCATGGCGGCTATACCTAAAACCCGGAGACCTAGATGAGAGGCGAATGCGTAAGTTGAAAAAGGAAGCTAGGGCTAGAGAAGCGAAATTGAAAAGAGAAGTAGAGAAAATAAAGAGAGCGAGGGTGGTTTTACCTGAGACTAGTAGGGAGAGGATCCAATCGAAGAGTACGAGCTTCTAGCGACTTTCACGCCGACCATCTAACGTGCGCACCCATCCTTCCTATTTTTCCTTTTCTTTTTTCTTTTTATTTTCGTGATTTTGGAACAAACAGGAAAAAGAGATATTTCAATCTTTGCTTTTTTGGGACAACAAATCTTTGTTATTTACTAATGGACAAAATTTAGGAATATTTTTTGTAAATTCTTAAATGAAAGAGCAAATTGTGTAAATAATATGTCGGTTAGAGTGTGACAAACTCAGTCTTCGTAATGACTACAATTTAGTTATTTGAGCTCATCAGAATTTGTTTGGCATACATAAACTTAGTACTGTTAAGTTGATTTACTCAAAAAAAAAATGCTTCACTTATATAATGATAGCTGACAAATTAACAATAAATACTTAGTAAAATTTAAATATTTAAAAATGATGACATTAGATTACGACAATTTAGTAGGTTGTTTAGTCGATACTTGAGTTGTTTACCTAATAAAAAAAACGTAATGCTACACATAATAATGAGATTTGTCAAACGCCTATTGGGCTTACATTTGGTTATGTTGGTTACCTAGTGACTCATGAACAAGTCGATGATTTTAGTAAGAATTAAACAAGGACCTAAAGCGGCCTAGTCACCTTGTGAATCAATTCATCATCATCAATAAAACGATGACTCCACTCCTTAATTACAACCCAACCACTCACGCGCCTCAGCTCCACGAGTATAAACCCAAAAGGCCACCACCAACCCACACCTACAGAGATTCAAGAAACCCATAGCGATTCAAACCTACTCTTCTTCTTCTTCTCAGATCTAAGGAATTTAAGGCGGCGAAGATGATGCAGCTCCTGTACACGGCGATCTTCAGCCAAATGGCGCTGATTCTGATGCTGCTGTTCAAGACGCCTCTGAGGAAGCTCGTGATTTTGGGCCTGGACAAGCTCAAGCGAGGCAAAGGCCCAATCGTGGTCAAGACCGTCGGCGGGACCGTGGCGGCTGTGCTCTTAGCCAGCGTCTACAATCTCACCGAGCTCAAGAACCGCACCAACGAGGCCGGCATGCTCAACCCTACCGACGAGGTCCTCATGTCCATCAAAATGCTCGAGATTTCTCTCATGGGTAAAAACAAGCCTCTCTATTGAGTTTTGGATTCACAGTTATTTTAATTGAATTTCAAATTACCTAATTCAGGTGAAAAATGATAAAAAGAACTGGAATAAACGGTAAATTGTGTTAATATATGGTAAAAGATTAAGTATTTGGTTGTTGAGAACTAATGATGGAAGAAGGAAGAGTGAAAAAGAAAGTGAAAGTTTTCGGGCCGATTAGTGATGGTTCTGTTTTCGTACTGTTTTGATATTTTGATATGTTCCGAGTTTGTTTTGTTGAAGTTTTCTGTTGATTTTAGGTTTGTATGTGTTTAGTGTACTGAACTCATGGACTGGCCTTGTCCTTGAGTTCAGTATCTTGAATTTGTTTTAGGTTCATTTTTCCAGATCAGTTTGCTTGATTTCAATACATTAACTATACTATGCTTGTGTCTCTTGAACTGGTGACGAATGTGCCACGAGTCAATTAGTTGAGCAGTTTGAGTTCAGATGTCATATGACATTTGAAGAAATGGAGTGGTCAATATAGGGGGAGTTCATGTTTACCACGAGAAGTGACAAGTGTGTGGGTATCTCTTCTGTCTTACCCTTTGTGTTTCACTTCCATCAGCATGAAACATATTACTTAAAAGAAATTTATGTCTCTTACATTTTATTACTGCTGGTCAATATCTGAATTCGTAATGTTCTTGAACCTCCTCTTATTTACCTTTTAGGTTGAGTGCTGCTGTTGGACATAACATGCTCCCATTTATATCATTAAATATTTGAATATGCTCCTTATTTTCGTTTTTTTTTACACTGTAGTTGAATTTACTCGAGATTCTTTTTTACAATTTCCTTAGCTGTCAATCTTATTAATAATTCCGATAATTCCTCTTTGCTTCAGACCCTTAATTTGGTGTCTTTACTACCTTGATTTTGCTTTTACAAAAATACTCTCCATCCTTTTTGTTAGTCACATTCTTTGGCCAATCTTGTGATGCAGTGCTGTGCCTCAGACATATTTCTGCTGTTTTATATATAATAAGTGGTTCATTACAATGTGTAAACTTGGTGGAATATCTCACAACTTGTGTTTGGTTTATTTGTTCAAATTTGTCTAATAACTTCAATACAATGGAATGCAGGGTTTTTTCTGTTTCTTTCACTGATGGTTGATAGATTGCACCATTACATAAGAGAACTTCGATTTCTGAGGAAGGCCATGGAGTCTGCAAAGAAACAAAACCAGACTACTCAAGAAGAGAAAAGCGAGGGCCACAAGACCTTGGTACAAGAGAATGACACCCTGAAGGCAAAAGTTAAGAATTTGGAATCTGAACATGAGACCAAAGAAAAGAAGGCGAAGGTAGCCACAGCTGAGGTAGAGGCCCTAAAGAAGCAATCTGAGGGACTCCTTCTGGAATATGATCGCCTGCTGGCAGAGAACCAACATCTTCGGGACCAGTTGAAGTCAATTGATCAGAGCATATCACACTCTGATGACAAAAAGAAGACGTAAGACAGTAGTTACTCAGTACATGTCAAACATCTTTTGTCAATAGTTACCTCTATGAGGGTACTGTAGATCTGGATTGAGGCAGAAAGGAAAATGAGTGCACTTACCCAATGGGACCAATATGGATGTATAATGGGGTGTCAGTGGTAGTCAAATGATGCAACAATGTAGTTGATTTTCAGTTTTATCAGATAAATATTTTTCAGAGTAATAATTTTACTTCTAACTTCTGCTGTTTTGCATAATCACAGAGTCATATTCTATCAACAATAATCCTTTTTCTTCCAAATTGTTTGTTCTTTTTGGGTGTCCTATCAAAAAGTTCATTAGCTTAAGCTATAAGTTGGACTAAATTATAATAGTGCGGGGAGCGATTTTGTCATGTTACAATTGTTGCTGGCTCTATAATAGTAAGGAAATGACTCTTTATTGTTACAATAGTTTAAGCAACCGTAGATTCATTTTGAATTGGGATGCATTTGCTATTATCATCCATCCAACTTGAATAACAAGGTCGTAAGACACTTGCTTCTTGTTTTCTTATTCTGTTGGAGACGAGGAAATTGTAGCTTGTGGTTATTTCATGGTTCAGTAGTCTGTATCCGGAGTACGGTCCTTACACAAATCTATCTATTCAGGGATTGCTGCTACTGATCGGAGCTTAAAAGATTCAATATTCAGAACAACTAAATTGAATTGCTCTTCTGATTTTCTGTTTTTGGCAAGGGCATGGCTGTTGTCCTGATCCATTCTTCTGTTTGTAATCCTATTCTTTCTTTAATAAGATACTGCATGTTAGGAGTTGACCATCTTCTCATAATGTAGCCATTTTTATGGTTCCAATGGGGCGACTCGGTGCTAAAGTAACTCACAATCACACAGGCAGATCATAATATACAATCTGAATAGCTCGTATTATAAATACGACCATAATCATCACTCAAAAATCACACAGCAATTTCTCAAAAGCTCCAATTGGTTTCCCAATTAGATAGCCACAGTCCCCTGGTAATGGCCTTACACTAATTATCACTCCCTACTATTGGTCATGGTTCTAGCTATGACTACATTCCTAGACAAAGCCAGCAGCAGTGTTGGGTTGAGAGAAACCAAGCTATCCATGCATTTCCAAGATTTCTCTGCTGGTCCAAATACCACAGCAGCACCAATTGCAGGTATTGCTGGCAAGCTATGGAGCTTTGATCAGTTTGGGACAGTTTTTGTCACGGATGACCGTCTAACAGTAGCGCCGAGTCCGAGATCAGCAACAGTAGGCCGAGGCCAAAGCTTGACTGTGACATCATCACTGGATGGACGCAATGCTCATGTTTTGTTATCAATCGTGTTCACAAACAAGAAGTACAATGGCAGCACTCTGGAGATACAAGGAACTAGCAGGCAATTCGAGGAGGTTAGAGAGGTCTCGGTTTTATCAGGCACCGGGAAGTTTTGGTTTGCAAAGGGATATGCTACATTTGAAACTTATTTCATCGACTCCCCAAATGCATATGCAGTAATACGATTCAATGTTACTGTGTTACACTAGTATAGCTGCTGGGTAATATAATGTTTATGCATACAATTGACTATATGACATAAGCTGGTATGAACAGTTATTGTTATTTTCGTTGCACTTGTACTTGTTATTAAGATAAAACATCGAACCATCATGTGTTTTGCTATAAATTTCATGTCTTGATCCTCTAGTTTTGCCCACATATGCGATGCATATGTGAAATAAATTTATATTTACATATTTGATTTCATAATTTTGTAAAATAGTTTTAATCTTATCTTCTTCTTTTTTTGAGAAAATCTTATCTTGTGTTGAAGGAAAAACACATTATGTGCCTTCGTCAATGTTGACGAGAGATAATTATGTAGTCATTATTGTCATAAATATATTTACTATTACCGTTGTAATACTCACCCTATATAAAGGGGATTATCAATGAAATGAGTAGACAATTTCCTATTTTCCTATAACATGTTATCAGACAAGTAGCTTTATTTCCTGAGTTTTTTTTAGCCAAGAAAAAAAAAAGAAACAAAAAATCAAAAGAAAAAAACCCTAGATTTCCCCCCACCCCCACCGCCACCGCCGCCGCCGCTAGCCTTGCTAGCAGCAGCCCCGCAACCAGCGTCGACGACGCCATCTCAGCCAAACTCTGACGACACCAACACCGACCCAAAGCCCGGAGCTCTTGACCCGAGGCCAACGACCTGACTCCCAAAAATTTACTCTGGGCACCCCACTTTTCTCCGGCCCGGCTTCCTCTGCCAGATCGACGCCGCCCCAAAGCCGGCAAGCCCGAAGACGAAGCGTTGATGCTCCAATCGGACAACCATCAGCAGCTCCGGCCACGTCCCGGCACCACTGCCCAGTCCTTCGATCCAGTCGTCCTCATCGATCCCCCCCCGATCCGGCTTCCTCCAGTCAACCATCGACGACGCCTGGGCCGACGACGCACGACGACCTGGCGCCGCCCTCCGCTCCTCGCCTCCGCTGCGATATGCAGAAGAAGAAAAAAAAATTACGACCCGGATTTTTGGGCCTAATCCGACCCGGCTCCTTTGGGCCTGACCCGGATCTGCGTGACCCGACCCAAGAAGAAAAAAAAAGATTTTTTTAGGGATAAAAATTTAAAGGTAATATTTGAAATTACCGCATAGTAATTCATATTTACTGTGTGACTATTTACTGTTTTACGAATTTAATGGTAAATATGAAATTATTTAATTTATATGGTAAATGTGAAATATATATGATTAAAGTGACTAATCATATGAATATTGTTTGTTTTTATTTTACATATCAATTACGATGCGGCGATCAATATGTGACGACAATTTGGAGTCGGAGATCGAACAATCGCTTCATATGCAGTTTATTTGGCAAACTTACAAGTAATATTTTGTTGACAGTAGCCATAGAGAGGCTACCCAGGCCCCCAGACCCGCAACCAGGACTCCTGGACCCGGCCCAGGGCCTGGGAGAATAGCAGGGACACCTGGCCCCGCGTCCGGGGATGTCTTACTTGTGATCAGGGCCCGAGAACCGGGGATGACACCTCCCCATACAGGGGCCGAAACAGCCCAGCAATATGTGCAGAAGGGGGTCAGTCTCACATCGAAGGGTGAGGCCAGTCCTCATACCCGGCAGCCTATATATGAGTCCCAACTACTCTCATTAATAGGTAATCAATACTTCAACTACTCATTCCAACTTAAGTTATCAGTTTATCCCAACTATACTGACTTAAGCATTGGAGCGGAATAGACCGGCCCGCCCGGTATTCCCTTAGTTAGCAGGATTTTCAGGAAGGAATCACATCAAGGTCCACCGGTCTCTGTGAGTCTACGGATTCAGACAGAAACAATTGGCGTCGTCTGTGGGAAGAGTCCAAAAAGTTGTGTTGTCCTACCAGCGGGAAGGGAATCGATCAGCCTACGGATTGCAAAAAAAAAAGGGTTACGTGGCAAGTATGTCTGGAAGTACTGAAGAAAGGAGGGAAAGAAATCCAGAGGAGGACCGGCGGGTTCTGGGGCCGGTGCTTGCCAAAATCCAGGAGGCGGGGCAAGAACAGCCCGCTGGTGGCTGCAGTCAGAACGATGTCACCAACCGTGGTCCGGGCAGTACGGTCTGTGAATACAACGGAGATGCGCACGGGAAGGGCCCGGAGGAAGCCCACCAAGTTTTGGGCCTGGAACCCGCACCAGCGTCCCCCGGTGCCCCGAGCAGAGAGGAAGATAGGCTGGCCGGCAGCAATAGCCAGGACGATGTTTCCAGTCCCGGCCAGTACGATATGGCGGGAGAGATAGAAGAGATGAGAGCAGAAGTCAACTGCTTGCGAGCAGAGAGCGACCGAGACAGGGCAGAATCCGATACCCGGTATCAAGACATGGAAGCGGTGAATGTCGCACTGGTGGCTGCCTTGGAAAGAGGACAGCAGTGCAATGCCACTTTGACAAGAGCATTCAGGCCGCCGCCAAAAGAGTCCCCACACCAGGAGGTGGGACAGTCATCAGGGGGAGAGAGGGACACCGGCGTGGTGGGAGAGGAGTTCCCGACAGACACAGCGCCACCGGAGATTGTCCCGGTCCCTCGGCGGGCAAGCGGTTCATTCGAGGATGATACCATAAGCCCGATTGCACGGGCATTCCAAATACTATCTGACTCGGTGTCATATATGAAGGCCCAGATGGAGGTCAACGACAGGAAGGCTGCAAGACCGCCGGAGAGTGCGCGGTTCAATGAGCGAGCCGGGCCCTTCTCTCCCTAGGTTCTGGAATCCGGCAGATCAGGCACCCAAAAATCACTAAAGGTGACATACTATGGGGCCGGTTGTCCATACCAGCACATGGACAGCTTCCGATCCCAAACGTGTGCTAAGGGTTACTCCGACACCGTCTGCTGTAACATATTCCAAGAGACCCTGTCCGGAGAGGCACTCAGCTGGTTTTACGTGTTACCGGTGAACTCTATAGAGGCATTCGAGCAATTGGCCGACATATTCGTAGGCCGGTTCATATTAAGGGTCGACGGGGCCCGGACCTCGACAGTTCTCTTTAAATGAAAGCAAGCAGACGGCGAAGAACTGAGAGCTTTCGTTAACTGTTGGCAAACGGCCACTGCCGGGGTCAGAAGCCTGGACATGGGGATTGCCGAATCGGCTTTCGAGCAGGGTCTCCGGCCCGAAAAGTTCTCTTACGCTGTGCGGGTGGAGATCCCGCAGGGTTACGATGAACTGATGACAATGGCTATCAGGCACGCCCAGACGGACCACGAAACTTATGGGATTAGCCAGCACAAGAGAAGGCAGGAGGAGCCAATGCCTACCCGGCAGCAAGTCAGACAATGGCAGCAGGGCCAAGACTGAGGAGCTTCATCCGACAGAAAGCCTAGGAGTTGGGAGAACCAGCAGCGCCGGAGTGACAATTTTGACATCCCCCAACGAGGTGGAAAGCCCTCGTCCTACCAGCAAACCCGCCCCTTGGCAGTCATGCCAACAGGACGACAAGAGGTATTCTCCACCTTAACCTCTTCTTATGAGGATATCCTGTATGAGAACGGGAACAACATCCCTCCGCCGCCAAAGAGAAAGCACCCAAAGGGGAACTTGACCAGGGCGCAGACCGGTAAATACTGCTCCTACCACAAAGAAGCCACACACCAGACAAACCACTGCCTTGCCTTAAAAACAACAATAGAGGGACTAGTCCGAAGTGGCAACTTGCAGCTGTATCAAGGAGAACCCGACATGTAGGGACTGCGCGGGACCAGGACTTCTATCCCGCGACACCGAGGCTCACATGACCGGTCGAAATCTTAACCGCCCGCTCAAACCCGGCGCCTCCCCTAGTTCAAACCCGTAGAGAAGCTCAGCGGGGTCCAACAACTTATCAGCCCGAGAATAAAATGCTAATTTTTCCAACACAATTAGCTAGGCATCCCAACCGGTTCGACCGGTGTAATTTCAGGAGTTGTCTATTCCAACTTTGTTTCCAAGTAAACACAAAGGGCAAACCATTGGTAGCCAAGTCGAGCAAATTGAAAAAGGCATAACACAGACTCAGGCAAAATGTCCCTTCATTAAAACTCAAAGGCAATGTTTACAGGGGACTATGCCACCGGCAAGCAACCCAGTGGGAGTGAAAAAAAAAAACAAAAAAAAGGGGGGGGGGGGGGGGGGGGGGGGGGAGTATACGAAGTATGGAGTCTGCTAAGGCACTTCCGCCTGCTCCCCCTCCTCAGCAGCCGCTCCTTCAGAAACCGTTCCACCCGCTTCTTTCTCCACGGCCGGATCGGTTTCTCCCTCCGGGCCCTCTTTCGCATCAGCCTGTGCCGGCGGTAGTTTTGAGGCGTCGAGATAGCCCTTAGCCTTCCAGTCGTCAAAGGCATCGGTTATCCCCGCCTCCCGGGCCCGTTCTAACAGGTCAAGAAGCTCATCACTTTGCTGATACTTCTTAACAGCCCGCTGGTACAACTCCGGGTCATTCTCATCGACCGCCCCGCCGGCAGAAGCGGAGGTCGTCGCCACCTGCCGCTAGAGCTCCTCGACCTTGTTCTTATTTACTATAATATCCTTCTAATATTAAAAACTATTTTAACATAATATATGGTGTAGGGGGCTTCGTGTCTTTTCACGGCCCTGTTACTTAATAAAGCGGGTTTCTTTAATAATCATATAGATAAAACATCGAACCATCATGTGTTTTGCTATAAATTCCATGTCTTGATCCTCTAGTTGCACTCAGTCTTATCAATTGCTCAATCCTAGGGTCCTTAATCCTTCAATGTTCATTGCTGAATCTACTTAATATACACATTAAACTCGATGCTTAAGTTAACTAATCAATCCCTACTGTTGCTCTTGGTTCTATCCATGACTACATTTTCCCGACATAGCCAGTAGCAGTAAAGAGTAAAAGAAACCAACATGTCCATGTATCTTCAGGACTTCATACATGTCATCGAGCAGCTCTGATGATTACGGCAACGACAGACTACAACCATTCATGATAGAAGGAATCTTGAGTAGTAGCGACCCAATTGACAGTTTTGTTACGGCCTCATCGAGGCTAGGTACTTGTATTGTTAGGGGAAATGTTTTTCTTACATGCGATTCCTCTTCTCATATATCATTCTCCGGTGTAATGGTAGGAGGGATTTTGGATAACAACAACTCCATTGGCAATCTTGTGGTGAGTACTCAAGGTGGTATTCTTGGTAGTCTTAACGGAGTTGTTACAGGACTTGGGGATATGGTTGGAGACTTAATTAGTGTAACTGGGGATGCTGTAGGGGGTATTCTTGGAGGTTGAGCTGATTCTCATGCATCTACTTCTATATTACAATATATATGGACTAAATAACCAATGAGCAACGTATGTGCCCCTCCATTATAACATGGAGTTCCTGGCAGTTGTTCTTGATCGTCTGTAAAAATGGTGTGTGAGTTGATTGTAAAACTACATACTTTTATGATAATGTGTAAGTTTTAACTTTTATTGAGTAATGTTAGGTGAACCACCTTTTAGTGAACCATTTAGAGTCCACCTTACATGGCAGCATACATGACAGCCACATCATCACTAGAATGATAACACACTAGAACAACGAGTACAATGACAACACACTAGAATTAATACAAGGAAACAGTAAGATACTGGAACCGGTTACAGAGCTTTTGGTAGTATCAAGTACCGGAAAGTTTTGATTTGTTACAGGGTACACTACGTGTGAAACCTATTATGTGGGCATTCTAATTGCATACCCATTTATACAAACGTTACAGTTGATATCTATGTGTTAATGAGCCGTGGCTTGATTGTTTAAACTCACACACAAAAATAAAAGTGAAAATTGTCGCGTCAAAAATAAGAATGTCAGATCTAACTGTATATTTATGGTCCTCACAGTTTTTCTTGCTTCGGTCGTGTATGTTACCCCATTCGTACGGTAATTTCCATTGGGTTCTCAGTCATCAACTTTGATGCTAACTTAAATATATCATTCTCATCACTCTACTGGCATTGTTCCCACACAAATATTAGTAACTAGTATAAAATAATATACTACTGACTCTAATAAGTGTATATATTGCTAAAAGTGATGTTTGGACCAAATTGTGAAAACCGTAAAACTTGATCAAAGTATAAAAACTCAAACAAATTAGAAATTGGTAAAAATTACTAAATCTAATACGTTTATATATATATAGTCCTCAGTCAGTATGTACATTTTGCTTCTATCGTTCACGTTACCTCCGTTTATATATATATATATTCTTTTTCGTTACGTAATCTGCCATCAACATTAATATTCTCATCACTCTACTCACGTTATTGATCACCAATATAAATATAAAAGACTGGCAGAATGAAAATACACAAAGCAATTGAGTACCTCCATCAAAATTGAAATAATGGCTTCAAGCTTGTCATCCAAGCTCACTCGTCTTTCACTTTAAGAGGCTACCTTTCGAGACCCCATACACCCCCGCGCCAACGTATCATTTAAGACATTCTACATGACCAAAACCACTAGCTAATGATCGCAAAAGCAACAAGGCCCATGTTTTTGGAGTGATTATACCATATATGTCATCGAGCAGCTCTGATGATTACGGCAATGACAGACTACAACCATTCATGATAGAATGAATCTTGAATAGCAGCGATCGAATTGGCAGTTTTGTTACGGCCTCATCAAGGCTAGGTACTTATATTGTTAGGGGAAATGTTTTTCTTACCTGCGATTCCTCTTCAAATATATCATTCTCCAATGTAATGGTAGGAGGGATTTTGGATAACAAAGACTCAATTGGCAATCTTGTGGTGAGTACTCAAGGTGGTATTCTTGGTAGTGTTTACGGAGTTGTTACAGGAATTGGGGATATGGTTGGAGACTTAATTAGTGTAGTTGGGGATGTTTTAGTGGATGCTCTTAGAGATTGAGCTCATTCTCATGCATCTACTTCTATATTATATATATATATATATATGGACTAAGTAACCAATGAACAATGTATGTGCCTCTCCATTATAGCATGGAGTTCCTGGCAGTTGTTATCGATCATTTGAAAAAAAATGGTGTGTAAGTTGATTGTAAAAAAAATTACTAATTTTTTGGAGCTATGGTATTTTAGGAAAATAAGGGATGTCTAAATAACATTTTATTTCCTTGAAAAAATAAATTGGAGGTCTATAAAGCTAAGAGGTCCAAGTGCTGTTTTTAGAAGTATAAATAGAAGCTCATTTTTGTTTTTTCCTTAGTTCAAAGAAAAGTCTTTCTTCTTTCAAACCCTAGCCTATCTTTTATCCTTCTGATCTAATACATGATCTTATATCTCTTCCCCCTCTATCTTATATCTTTCTGATCTTCTGTTCTATGCACCATCTCCAAAATTGAGAGATCAATTTATAATGCATAACCAAGTTACCAACTCTCTCTCTCTCTATTAATTATAATGCTAAGGAATTGGGGTGATGTTGCACTCATGATCCTTAAGAATCGCAAGTTATCTATTGATGTGGGATTATAAACGAACAAGCAGTACTAAGAACGTTGAGCTCTAAAATAAAGAGAGAGATCGATACACGTTGGGGACTAAGAACAGTAATTTGTTGAATACCTTGTCTGTCTGCAATTTTTTTTTTAATCCGATTTGATAGATCATTTTGAGATAGATAAAATCTAGGACAAAATATAGTAAACTTATATTTGTGCTCGTCATCTTACTCTGGCATTCAATCCATTCATTTGCCAATCTTTTGGGTGAGATGAGAGGAAAAAACTAGAAATAATGTTCATTTAGTTCAATTTTGACCCCTCCTCATTACCCATTCCAATGAACACCCTAATTTCTTGCCTTATTAAACATAAGGTAACAACTCATATTGCCCATTTCAACAAATTTTTTCAACTCTAGTACAATTTTAATATTTTTCTTCTCTTTTTACCCTCACCCCTTATATACTCATATGAAGAAAAAGTGGAAGATAGAGAAGATTTTGCCGGAAGGTCACCAAACTCCGCCGGCGTCCAATGGTCGGTCGCCGGATTCCGGTCACCCAATTTTTTCACCGGAATATTTATTTAATATTCTCCAGTCGTCGGATTCCAGTCACCGGATTCCAGTCACCGGACTCAGGTTACTGACCCCCAGTAAGCAACTTGCAGATTCCAGATTTTCAGTAATCAAGTTACTGACCCCCAGTAATCAAGTTACTGACCCTCAGTAAGCAATTTACAGATTCCAGATTTCTAGTAATTAAGTTACTGACCCCCAATAATCAAATTACTTACCCCCCAGTAATCAGGTTACTGATCCCCAGTAATCAGGTTACTGATCCCCAGTAAACAACTTACAGATTCCAGATTTCCAGTAATCAAGTTATTGACTCTCAGTAATCAGGTTACTGACCCCCAGTAAGCACTTACAGATTCCAGTAAGCATGTTACTGACTCTCAGTAATCAGATTATTGACCCCCAGTGAGATGAATACTGACCCCCAATAAGATGATTACTGACCCCCAGTATGCAACTTTGCTGACTTCTTATAAACAATTACTGATTTTTTTTCAAATGAAACTAAGTAGCATCATATAACACATATCACAATTCCAAAAGGGATTCCAAATCCAAATAAATGAGGTCTTACATACTTATTACTTAAGAGATATATCATATAACACATTTCATACAAGATTCCAGTAAGATGATTACTGACTGGCTCCAAGTATCCAGGTTATTGACCCCTTTAAGATGATTATTGACCTCCAGTAAGATGATTACTGACCCCCCAGTAAGCAATTTACTGACATTCCAGTCAGCATGGGCACGGTGCGGGAGTTGGAGTTATTGGAGTCGGCAGGGGTGGCGGTGGTGGTGCCACGTGGTGGGAGGGGAGAGGGGAAGGAGGAGAGGTCGAGGTCGGAGGGGTCGAAGAGGAGGAGGTCGTCGCAGAGCCGCAGGACGTAGATGCAGAAGTCGCTGAGGCGACTATAGTCTTTGGTCCACCATTCGTAGAGCTTCTCCTCCGGACTAATGACGTCATAGTGCTTCTCCAGCACGATCATGGCGAGGCGGTCCAGATCGTCCCTCTTCATCCCTCGGATCGCGAGCTTGTTCAGATCGACGGCAGTCCTGATCTCGATCCCATGCAGCAACAGTATTCCATAGAGAGAGAGAGAGAGAGAGAGACGGCGGTACCAGAGTCTTTGGCTAAGCTGCCGAAGATTCCCAGGCCGATTTCGGCTCTGGTTCATTGGCGGCGACGTTAAGGGAGATGAAGGTGGGTGCGGTGGAGTCCTCTGAAGTGGTGTGGAGAGAGGAGATGGTGATCTCGTTGCGGAAAACAGAGTAGGGTTCAAGGTGATTGGACAGTGGTGACGGAGAATGGTCCGGCGTGGATAGAGAGAGAGAGGCGGAAAACAGAGTAGGGTTCAAGGTGATTGGACAGCGGTGACGGAGAATGGTCCGGCGTGGATAGAGAGAGAGAGAGATCAGATCAGGAATTTTGATAGAGAAAAGATGTGGCTGTTGTTAAGGATTAAGCTAAGGGGCAAAATTGTATTCTTCACAAGATTCATTGATCTGGGCTATAAACATTGGAATGGACAATTTTTCCCCCATTTTCCTAAAAAAACTACGTCTGTTAAAGATGTTTCATATCAGATTGATAAAAATAAGGTTTGAAAGATTTAAGGAAGAGAATTACGTTATTTCTCTTAAAAAATATATCCCCTAAAAAAAATATGAAACAATGAAAAAAAATATATGTCATGATGATGTGGCTAAGCCATGTCAGCTGCCACCGAAGGTGGGCTCTAGGTGGTTGACCAAAAGGTGATTCACCTAGCATTACTCTTAATTACTATAAAAAGTGATGGAGCATTTTTGATTGGGGATTGTTCTCGGGATTTTCTTTATTGTAAAAAGAAAAGGAGAAAAAAAAACATGGGTGTATCCTAATGTACTAAACAAGCTTCTAAGTACGGATATCCAGAATACTTAATTATTTAATAATTTATATAACTGAACCACTAAGTTACCTAAACTAACATTAGCGAAAAAAAAAAAACAAAATTTATCTTGCACCCAGCAATGAAACAGTGTCGAAACTTTCTAGCTTTAGGTATTGTTCTCAATCTCGACTACTCTTTGACCTCTCATTTTATCTCCGCATAAATTGAATTTTTAGGATATATACAAGTTTATAAAGAATGGAGGCAGTTGGAACATGGATCATATGGTTGGTTGTCTGTAAAGAACTAGCAGCGATGGGCTTTGCCAAATCACGTGAACCTGAAAATCATCTCAACTAGATGTGCTACGAGTTGTGGTTGAGTGAATAATCATCAAGGAATAAAAATAAGGAAAACACTTATCGCCAATAAGATCTTGAAAGAGAACAATGACACGAAGTATGGAATGATGGCGCTGCTGATTCTCTGTCCCTATTTTCACATTTCATTCCATGTCCCCTATTAAATTTTGACATTTGACACTTCTTGCCAACTTCTTGCCAACTCAGCTTAACAGCCTCTAACTCACCCTGCTAATCTCGTTAAACTCTAGCTCAAGTTTAACTCATGTAGAGCGTAACCGTTACCCAACATTTGCAATTTAAAGTGATAAATTTCGATTTACGAAAAATCTGAGTGAAAATACCAAAATGTTGATCAAAGGTATTCAACCCTTACCCAACCCTTACCCAACTCTTCTTCTTCTTCTTCTTCTTCTTCATTTGAAACTCAGTCATCCAATGATCTTGAACGTCTCAGGTTTGTTAGAAATTGTTGAATTGTTTGACTTAATCTTAGTCATTCAAAGTCATTAAAAAAAGAGATCCAATGGTGTTTTACTATCTCTTTTTAAACAAAAAAATATATCTAGAAGGGCCCTGGTCAATTAAATATGTGGACAAGGATATTGATGTTTAAAAGTTTGGCCAGTGGCAACCCCCTCCCCTACCAAGCATTTTTGCAGTTATTTCTATATATAGAAACCAAGACCCTTACCAGCCTACACAAAGCAACTTACATTTCTAAGCTACACTTGTTTGGGTTGCTACATTACTCTTTCAATGGCGTCCCGCTGCATACTAAAGCTCGCTAATCCATTCCCATTAGTACTACTTTTGGTTTTTACCATGAGTACTAGTACTGGGCTTTCATTCCAAGCCAGTGCTCTCAAACAAACCCAAATGGTCTTGTACTTCCAAGCATGGCTGCAGGCCCGAATGCCACAAGCATTCCAGTTGCAGGCATTGCTGGAAAGCTGTGGAGCTTCACTCAATTTGGAACAATTTATGTCACTGACGACCCCATTACCGAAGGTCCAAGTCGAAATTCGGCTGTAGTTGGCAGAGTACAAGCCGTGACAGTGGCGGTACAACTAGACGGGAGCAACGCCCTCGTCTTGGTATCGCTTGTGTTCACAAACAAGGCGTACAATGGCAGCACTATAGAGATACAAGGAAACAGTAAGCAATTCCAGCCAGTTAGAGAGGTTGCGGTGGTATCAGGTACCGGGAAATTCAGGTTTGCTAGGGGATATGCTACCTTTGAAACATACTTCGTGGATTCTCCAAGTGCCTACACGATATTACGGTGCAATCTTACAGTACAACATTACTAGCACATCGTATCGTACTTCATCTTTGTTTACCACTAAAATCTCATAGAAAGAGTAAAAGAGTATATCTCAATGCAAAATTATATATATACACTTGCATTTGAATTACATTAAGGGATATGCAACAGTCAAAGTGATAGGAGAGTTTGGCACTTGTATGCTTGAGGCTTAAAGTATTCACATATACAAATAAATACAAGAGTAACGCTGTAATGGTCCTCTCCATAAAGCAAAGCTTGATCAGTTGACTATGGAGCTCTCATTTCTATAAATCGAAACCATAACTTTTAATATATTTAAAAATAAATAAAAAATAAAAAACTTTTTATTAAATAACTCACACACCCTTACATATGTCAATGAGATTTGAACCTATGACCTCAACGTTGTCAGCTCACAACCATAACTTTTAATATAATAGAAAATGTCCATTTAGTACTAATTTGGCCCCCTCATTACCCATTCTCCCAAATCGTGTTATATTTGACTTGGTATTAGAGCAAAGATCCGAAAGGACTTTGTCTCTTTATTTTCCGCTGCAATTCTTCGTCTGGCGTTGGCTCTCTGTCAAGACGTGTGAAGTTGGTTTGTCTTCTTCCAACTAAATCTCATTGTTAGGGTTTGTTAATCTCTTTCTAATCAGATCGCTTGTGTTTGGTTTGGTGTTCGATTCTATCAGCCAAGCATTTTTCCGACAACAGCCTCGTCGGGAAAGAAGAGAAATTGTTTTTCTGCACACTTTTGCCGACAACATCCTCGTCGGTAAAGAAGATCAATTTTTCTATACACTTTTTGCCGACAACAACCTCGTCGGCCCCCTTGCTTCTGCATTCGACCCGGTCCACAACCGTTTTCTACAGTCTTCATCTTCCCTGTCCGGCGTCGTGCTCGACCCACCGGCACATCTTCCGCAATCTCAGGCGCCACCCACTAGCGTCTCATCTGCTCCTCTGGTGGCCCTCGTCGTCCTCTTAGTTCCGGCTGACCCCGACCTCTCTTCACCGTCCTTGGAGGCATTGTTTCTGACTCATCTGCTCGTCTCCAGCGAATCGTCGTCGATCTGCATCCTGCTCTTCTGCTGTGAAGAATCGGATAGGAAGAATCAGTCCGACCCGGTTCAGCTTCCAGCCCGACCCGACCTGTGTCCAGACCTGACCCGATCCGGTTCCACCTGCTACCCGACCCATCAGGTCCGACCTGCTCTGGAAGAATGTCTCGGGTGTATATTGGAAATTTGGGTTCTTGGATTTCAGAAGGAGAACTCGAAAAAGAGTTTCGCGGCTTCGGAATGATCAGATGAATATGGGTTGTACGAAGGCCACCGGGTTATGATTTCATTGATTTTGTGCACAGTAAAGATGCAGAGAATGCAGTTTATGCATTAGATGGCAAGAATGGCTGGAGAGTTGAGTTCTCACATAAGTTTATACATGCGGTTGGTCAATACTGCAACAATGGTAATATTCCCATAACTAATAGGACTTCAGCATGTGGTAAGATCGGTATGGCTTTAAAAGTTTCTAGATTTGTTGGTTCTGATACTTGGATTATTGATTCTAGTGCCTCGGATCATATGACTTATGATAATTCTCATTATGTTACTAATTTGTCTTCTCCACCCATGTCATATGTCACTAATGCCAATGGTGAAGCTTTTCATGTGTTAGGGATAGGGTCAGTCCGTGTAACCCCTGTTTTAACCCTTCACAATGTTTTATATGTACCTGACCTGTCACACCATTTGATATCTGTTCCCCAGTTAAATACTGAGTCTCGATACTCTGTAACCTTTTATCCCATGTATGTGATTTTTCAGAATCTTCTCACCAGGGAAATAATTGGTCGCGGGGGGGGGGGGGGGGGGACTTGAGGGGCAGATTGTTTCACCTGGATCAGACATATGCTGGAGAGAAACCAAGAGCACCGTCACGCACTGCTTTGACTGCAAGTTCGAATCAGCTAAGTGAAATTTGGTTATGGCATCGTCGATTAGGGCATCCATCTTTCCATATTACGAAAAAATCCATGCCGTCTCTGTTTACTGGTATGGAAGAGTCCTCTTTGCGCTGTGAAACATGTGTTCTTGCTAAGAGCCATCGTTCTACCTATTCTACGAGTTCCTCCAAGAGTAGTATCCATTTTGAATTGATTCATTCTGATGTTTGGGGACCTTCTAAAGAGCCTACAGACACGGGTATGAGGTATTATGTGACGTTTATTGATGATTCGCACAAGGTTGACATGGATTGTTCTTCTTCAAACCAAAGATAAAGTCTTCCCTGCTTTTTAAGCCTTTCATTCTCAGGTCCAAACACATTATGATAATGGAGGGGAGTGTGTCAATCGTGTTTTTCACCAGTTTTTCAGAACTCATGGGATTGTTCATCAAATAATCTGTCTATGAACACCATAGCAGAATGAGGTGTCTGAAAGGAAAACCGACATCTTCTTGAAATGGCTCGTTCCATCCTTTTTAGTGCCCATATGCCTAAGAATTTTTGGGGTGATGTTGTCGCAGCTTCTGCTTATCTTATCAATCACCTTCCATCTAGTGCTCTTCAGGGAAAATTTATGTTTCAGGTTCTTGCATCTCATGTCTCTCTTCCTTCCTATCATAATATATCTGCCCGGGTGTTTGGTTGTGTGGCCTTTGTTCATGTCCCTAAGAGCCAGAGATCGTCTAAATTAGATCCCCGGGAGATGAAGTGTGTGTGTGTGTTGGTTATGAAAGTCATAAGAAGGGATACAAGTGTTATCATCCACCTACCAGAAAATACTATGTCACTATGGATGTTACCTTCTTTGAGGATATGAGCTATTTTTCCTCGGATGATCCAGCCCTTCAGGGGGAGTATTCATACTTTAAAGAGCTGTATCATGGCAAGGGGGAACAACCAGAAGTAGAAGCCTCAGTACCAGCAGTACCAAAAGTGACAGAAGCTCAATCAGAGGTGGAAGCCTCAGTACCAGTAGTACCAGAAGTTATGTCACTATGGATATTACCTTCTTTGTGGATATGAGCTATTTTTCCTCTGATGATCCATGTTCTAGGAATTGAACCAATAGCGGAGAATACAACTGTTGTAGAAGATCAATCACTCATACCTCTGATCCACAACTCTCTGCTGTAGAAGATCAATCATTTGAGGTATGTCATTCTACTATTCCTAGTAGTAGTGAGCCTAATAGTGAACAATATGTGTTACCTAATAGGTCTACTAGAGGTCATCCCCCCAAAAGATATGAACCTAGTTTACAAGCCAAATCAAAATATCCAGTAGCCAACTATATGTCCACTAAGAGATTATCAAAGTCATATGAATCATTTGTGAATCAAATATCTTCTGTATCAGTACCTAACAAAGTGCAGGATGCGTTGAGAGATCCAAAGTGGAGGAAAGCAATGGAGGAAGAGATGGAGGCGTTGCAGAAGAATGATACTTGGGAACCTGTATCTCCACCACATAGAAAGAATGCTTTGGGATGTCGTTGGGTGTTTACTGTGAAGCACAACGCAGATGGATCAGTGAGCCGGTATAAAGCACGCCTTGTATTGATTATGATGAGACTTTTGCTCCTGTTGCAAAAATGAATACTATCAGGGTTCTTCTTTCGTTTGCTGCCAGTTTGAACTGGCCACTCCGACAGTTTGATGTCAAGAATGCTATTCTTCATGGAGAAATAGCTGAAGAGGTGTATATGAGTCTTCCTCCTGGGTATGTAACTACTTCTACTGGTGATTTTGTATGCAAATTAAGAAAGTCACTGTATGGTCTCAAACAGTCACCCCGTGCCTGGTTTGGGAGGTTCTCACAGTTCATGTGAAAGATTGGTTACAGACAGAGTAATTCTGATCATACCTTGTTTCTCAAGCATCAGCAAGGAAAGGTAGTAGTCCTAATTATCTATGTTGATGATATGGTGATTACCGGTAATGATACTATAGAGATTGATAGACTGCAAAGACAACTTGCTTCTGAGTTTGAGATGAAGGACTTACGTGACCTCAAGTACTTCTTAGGGATTGAGGTAGCAAGAGGGAGAGAAGGAATCTACTTGTGCCAGAGGAAGTACATTCTTGACCTGTTGACAGAGACAGGTATATTAGATTGCACACCTATCGACACTCCTATTGAGCAGAATCATCGATTCGCAGAGTATCCTGATCAAGTGCCTACCGACAAGACTCGTTATCAGAGATTAGTTGGACGCTTAATTTATTTGGCACATACCAGACCAGATGTTACATATGCAATAAGTGTAATGAGTCTGTTCATGCATAATCCAACTGTGGATCACATGGATGTTGTTGTGAGGATTTCGAGATATCTGAAGTCAGCTCCAGGAAGAGGAGTAATGTTCTCTAAACACAACAACATTCTTGAGGTTAGTGGTTTCACAGATGCAGATTGGACTGGAAATATTACAGATAGGAGGTCGACATCAGGTTATTTTACCTTTGTGGGAGGTGATTTGGTTACATGGAAGAGTAAGAAGCAGAAGTTTGTGGCTCGGTCTAGTGTTGAGGCTGAGTATAGAGGTATAGCTCATGGAGTGTCTGAATTATTGTGGTTGAGAAATCTGCTACGTGATTTGGGTGTTAAGTTGGTAAATGCGATGCGGTTATATTGCGACAACAAAGCAACTATTGATATATCACAGAATTCAGTTCAGCATGATCGTACTAAACATGTGGATGTTGATCGTTAAGTTATAAAGGAGAAGTTAGATGCTAAGATCATTAGCTTTCCTTTTGTTTCTTCAGAAGAGCAACTTGCTGATGTACTCACAAAAGGAGTGTCTAAGAAGGCATTTTATGACTCACTTAGCAAGTTGGGCATGGTTAATGTGTATGCACCAACTTGAGGGGGAGTGTTAGCGTGAGTCATGTAATTTAGAAATGTAAATTAGGTAGTTAGTACTTACCTATTATGTATATGTAGTACATGGTAGTAATAAGCGAGTAGGGTTATAGTACACCTTGTATCCTCTTTATATAGCCTCCAATGTGAGATGAATATACATCAAAAAAGTATTCTCCCAAATCGTGTTATATTTGACTGGTTTTACTTTGTGCATCGGTGGTCTTCTCAGTGTTGTGGCTCAGGAAGTTTGCCTCACGGTAAGGTCAGCTGCAAGTGGGGTGAAGACTGTATCGATACCATCAGGGAGACATGCGAATAACATTTCGGATGATGGTCAGCAAACCGTTTGTTTCTTTCTATTACGTCGGGATCGCCGCACCACCATTGTAGTCTTCATTGCACCGTCGGGATCGGCCTCCCACCACCAGGTCCAACGTGCAGCACCACCCACACAACCAACAGTCTTCTAGGTCGGGTTCATCGGCGGCGACGTCATGGGAGAGTGGGCCCTCATCAAAACCCGAGAATCAGAGGGGCGCCGGAGGAGGTGGGGGAGGTGAAGCTGCGGTTGTTGTTGGTGGAGTCATTTCTGCTACTGTTGTTGCTGACGTGGCGACTGCGGCGAAGGAGGAAGGCGAGACTGTGGCAGCGAAGGAGGGAGGATCGTCTCCGGCGGCGGCAACGGTGAGGCAAGATGGTTGATATAGGAGAGGGTATGAGATTAGGATCGGAGAGAGAGGGAGAGAGAGATAGAGATAGATATTTAAGATTTAGAAGGGAGAGATGGAGTGGTTTGTTGATATAGAAGGGTATGAAAGTCTTTTATCTAAGAATCATTGGAGTGGGTAAGTAACATTAGAATGGGCAATTTTTCCCCTTTTTTTGTGCAAATGGTCATTTTTCCTTAATATAAATCACACACAACTTCGATCAAAAGCTCTTTATATTTTCTAACCAGTCCTTTCCCAATTTAGATAGCCACAAATAGCATTCAACTTCATGTCGGAGCTTACTCAAGAATCCCTACCACCACTGCTACTTTTGGTTATTGCCATGAGTTTAGCTGCAGCTAGTGATCTCAAAGAAACCCGATTAGTCTTGTACTTCCAGGACTTCACTGCAGGTCCAAATACCTCAAACATACCTATTGCAGGCATTGCCGGAAAGCTGTGGACTTTCACTCAGTTTGGAGCAATCTATGTCACTGACGACACCATGACTTAAGGCCTTGACTTAACGTCTCCCATTGTGGGACGGGGACAAGGCATAACGGTGGCATCGACACCAGACAGGCATAATGCCCATGTCTTGGTGTCCCTTGTGTTCACAAATATGGAGTGCAATGGCAACACTCTAGAGTTACAAGAAACCAGTAAGCAATTTGCATTGAGTCAGACATGGAGGTTGCAGTGGTAGCCAACACTGGAAAGTTTCAATTTGCTAGAGGATATGCTACTTTTGAAACGTTTTTTCTGGACACTACAACTGGTTACGGAGTTTTGAGAGGCAACGTTACTATGCAACACTACTAGCTAGAAATATATTAATGATGGTTGTTAATTATCAACCAGCTCCATTCTACTACACAGAGAACATGTAGTTCTATATATTTGTACTGATATAATTATTAAATAACAAATAAAAAGAATTGTTAAGTAACCAATTTAGGGATCGTTTTTACTTTCTTCAGCTTCACATCTATGTTTGAACTTTGATCCCGAATTTCTATGTTAAAATTTTGATCCCAAATTTGAACACTCTCCTCTCGTTTTTCCGATACAAATATCAGTAGCTATTACAAATTAATCGGACCCACTGCAACACATAAAAATACCGCAGTTTTCCTCTCTCTCTCTCTCTCTCTCTCTCTCTCTCTCTCTCTCTCAACCTAGGGTTAGGGTTTTTTTTAGAAAATTTGCTCGGTGCGATTCATATGGCGGCAGTTACGGCATCGGCAGCCTCCATGACTGCGCGTCTGGCGTCCAAACTTTCCTTCGGATCAGAGGAGGAGCCGGTGGACTTGGGAGACCTTAGGAACCCGGAAAACGGGTTCGTCGCTTGGCGCTTTTACCTTGTTGGTCGGCTTAACACCAACAAGGCTATGGCGTTTGATTTCTTTCGAGGTGCAGTGAGATCCATGTGGAAGACCTCGGCTCCGGTGGAGATCATGGCAAGGGATGATAGATTTATGTTCACGTTCAACAATGAACGTGATCTAGTGAGGATCAAAAAATGAGGTATGTGGTGCGTCCAGAGAGCGATGCTGATCCTCAATGACTATGATGGGTTTTCGGATATCATGAAGGTTCCGCTGGACTTCATCTGGATTTAGGTGGTGATTTCAGGGCTCCCGCCGACACTACTTACAATGGCTACTGTCTGGCTCGTGGGAGAGACAATCGGACCGGTCATCCAGCTCGACCACGCTGCTCTAGGTCGCGGTTTTGCTAGGGCTCATTTAGTTCTTCCGACCAATGCCCCGGTGAAGTTCGATCGGCGCCTTAGGGTTTCCCCTTCCGATGTGATTATGGTGGAGTACAAGTACGAGAGACTTCTAGGTCGTTGTCGTACTTGCAGTCGGATTGATCACGGCGGGTAGCCATGCCCTAGCGAGGGAACGCCAGAAGTTGCTGTGCTGCCAACTCAAGGGACCTTGCAGCCGGGTATGATTTTCCGGGCAAAATCAACCCCAGGTTTGATAATATCTCCTCCTCCTTCGCTTTCTTCCCTTTTTGGTTTATTTCCGAAGGAAAAAAGACATGTACAAATCCGAGAGGTGTCGGAATTTTCATCTCCTTCGAAGGTAACTGGAGTTCGCCGGGCTCGAGATGAGGAGGAGGCATCTCGGGACAAGCGTACCAAGCATTACTTGGAGATCATTCCCCTGAAACTTGGACCGGCCGATCTAGGTTTCATGGTGGGTTCTGATGGTATGATTGACTTGGCTCGCAAGTCACCAAAGAAGAGGGGACGGCCTAGGGGGAGTAAGAATAAGAAGATGGCTTCACCTTTGACTTATGATTCCATGGCGTCTCCATCGGGGACAGTTGGCATGATGGAAAATCCGGAGGGTGACTCTGCAGGTGGAGGCTTGTTGGATTCAGGCTCAGCCTCGAAGGTTGGCAATGGATCCGAAGCAGCTTGAGGAGGTACATCTTAGCACCAAGATCCATCATGGGTGGAGGGGGGGCGGCTCTATCTTCTCCTGAAAGGTATACCCCTTGGTGTTAGGCTAATGGTTCTGGTGGAGTCCCTTCTTCTTTCATGATGGTTACTCGTTTTTCATTTTGGTCCTTTGTTTTGGGATGCATTTAGTTTTTTCATTCGAACTCTAGTTTTGGTAATTTCGTTTCATTGTTTGTTACTTTAGAACTCTTTAGTTTGTAGTGGAGTTTCGGCTCCTGCTTGATCAGACACTTCTGGGTCGTATGGCTTATGCCAATGAAGTTATTCATTCCCCTAAAAAAAAATTAATCGGACCCACTGATTCTAATAAGTGTATATTTTGCAAAGAATTAATAATGTATGGACCAATAGTCAAAAACGAAAAACTTGATCCAAGTAACATAACTCACACAAATAAAGAAACTCGTCGTGTCAAAATAAAAAATTATATCAAACATAACATTTCACATTCTTACTTCTGTCATGTATGTTACTCCTGTTTGTATGGTGTTTCTCATTAGGTACTTGGTTATTAACTTTGATGCTAGCCAAAAAAATATTATTCTCATCACTCTACTCGTGCGTTCCTATACAAATATTAGTAACTATTATAAATTAATTATATCCGTTTACTCAAATAATTGTGTATTTTGCTAAGAGTGATGTATGAACCAAATTGTCAAGACAGTAAAACTTAATCAAAGTATAGAAATTCAAACAAATAAGAAATTGTCACGTCAAAAATAAAAATGACTAAACCTACTACGTTTATATATTTATGGTTCTTAATCAGTACGTACTCTTACTTCCATCGTGTACGTTAAGTCTGTATGTACGGTCTTTTTCGTTAGGTACTCGGTCAACAACTTTGATGCACTTTAAACTATTTTTATCACACTACTCGATATCTCAGAAATTATTATAGATTACTTATACATACCCACTCACTTCAATCAATCTGCATTTTACTAGTAGTGATGATATATGTACTCAATTGTCAAAACCGTAAAACTTGATCCAAGTACTAAAATGTAGTCAAATAGGAAACTTATCACATCCAAAATAAACATTACCAAACGTAATATCAGTGTGTGTGTGTGTGTGTACGGGGTTCTCAATCAGTATGTACTCTCCCGTCGTGTACGTTACCCCCACTTGCACGGTCTTTTTTATCACGTACTTGGTCATCAATTTTGATGCGAGTTTAAACTATTCTCATCATTCCACTTGCGTTATTCTCATACAGATATCATAAACTAATATATATTAACCACTGACTTCAATCAATGTGTATTTTGCTAGTAGTGATATATGTACAAAATTGTCAAAACCATAAAACTTGATCCAAGTACTAAAACACAGGCAAACTAGGAAATTTAACACAACTAAAATAAAATTTATCAAAACTAATACGTCTATATATATGTGATTCTCATTTCTCAATTAGTACGTACTCTACTTTCATAAGGTACTTTACCCATGTTTGTGTGGTCTATTTTTCAAGTACTGAGACTTCAATTTTGATGCTAGCTTAAACTATTCACAACATTATACTCGCGTCGGCGGTTGATCACTTCTATAAATAGGAAAGGTATGCATAATGAATATCCACAAAGCAATTCAGTAGGTCGTCCATCTAAATTCAAAATGGCTTCAAGCTTGTCACGCAAACTCGCACATGTTTCACTTGTTTTGTTGGTTTTAACCATTTCTTTTTTTTTTTCAGCCCAAGCACACCAAGCGGCAGTCACCTATATTCTAAAAAGTTACATCCGGTATCCCTTATACCACCCCAATGGATCATCGACCATTACAAAGGCCTTGTACATAAGCAAAAATACTACTGTAGGGGTCCGATTCATGCTAGTGTCACTAGTTGGTGATCAGGAAAGCAATGTGACCCTTGTTTGGGGAGTGATTACGCCTTACACAGTGTCAAACAGCTCGAATGATTACGATAGTGACAGGCTGCAGCCAGTAGTGGTAGAAGGAATTCTGAATAGTAGTGACCCAGTTGGCAATAATTATGTTGTGGCGTCATCAAAATCTTTTAGTGATCTAACAGATGATGTTGGTAACTTTGCTGGTGATGTTATGAACGTTGCAGAATCTGGGACAGGTCTGCTCAGTGATGCGCTCAGTCAAGGTGCGTCATCAGGTATTAAAGGTATTAGGAGAACTGATAAGGCAACAACTTCTCAATCATCACTGTTTGGTGTTTTTTATATATGTACAAATAGTAAGTGACCCATATATAAAATATAAGTATGGATATTGAGCTCATGTTCATGCATCTATTTCTACGTTATGTATAATAAATAAAATTTACGTATATAAAGGGATTAATAACCAATGAACAACATATGTGTCGAGCATGTAATTCATGGCAGTGGTTTTTGTTGATCATCTGTAAAATTGGCTACTGTGTAAGTGCCAGTAAAAATAAACGTTTTACATAATGTGTAAGTCTATTTTTAATTACTCAACTTCTTAAGCCTTCAACTCTAAGTTTTTTTTTTTGGAGAATGAATAAATTCATTGACTGAACGTCATTACAATCAGCATTTATCAACTCCAGAACAAAAGGAGGAAGGAGTAAGTTAAACTCATTATACCCTGAATGCATAGCATTTGTTGCCAAACAATGAGCAACTCTATTAGCTCCCGGCAATCATACTGCACTCGTACTGATGTAATCTGCTGTAACAGCACTCTAAGGTCATCCAGAAGAAATCCTAGATCAGACCAATCCAGGACGCTGCTCCCCAAAACATCCACTAACACATGACAATCCGTTTCGATAATAAGAGGCGAAAAACCATACTGTTGAGCCAAATGAACCCCCTCCAAGAAAGCAAGGAGCTCCCCATGCCTGGCCGAACTTGACGCCGAAATATGATGACGAAAAATACCTAAACTTACCCCGGCCGAGTCTCTAAAAATACCTCCCAAACTTGTAACTCATGTAGGAGATCTGAAGGCAGCATCGACATTCAGATTGATATACCCCGGATAAAGTTTCTTCCACCTGATTGGAAGCCTAGGCCCTTTGCCTGTCCCCTTCGGGTGAGCGGCACGAAACTCCTCCCACCAACCCAGAGTAACCGGTACAATCTCAGATGCCAACTTAGTCTCATTACGCCAAACCTTATCATTCTTGTTTTTCCAGATAGCCCATACAAGCATCAGTAAAGCATCCAAAGAGGTAGAGTTTTGAGCATAAACCTGACTCAGCGAATCATATACACTAGAAGCCGAATTAGCAAGAGGAATCCGAGCAAGAAGCAGTGTTGAAGCAGCGTTGGGGCAATCTCGTAAGGCATGAAGGGAGGATTCCACTTCTTCCTCACAAAGTGGACATTGAGTATCAATATCAATTCCACGTTGACTCAATCGACTTCTGGTGGGGAGAACATTAGAGACAGCTTTCCAAGCACATACCTTAACCTGTGCCAGAACAGAGGCCTTCCATATTTTCGTCCATAGCTGAGAACTAGGATTAGGGCAGCCCCCTACTTCTTGAAGAACCCTACACCGAGCTAGGTGGTAGGCTGTCTTAACAGAAAAAATCCCTTTCTTATCCTCACCCCACCTCCAACGATCAGTGTGGCTCCGGTTACTCAAAGGGAGAGCACCTATCTTTTGCACAATATGAACCGGAAATAATTCCTGTAACAATTCATAATTCCAACCACCTGAATTAATCATAAGATCAAAGACCCAATAGACACGAGGATCATGAAAATCTCTGAGACTAACTCCCTCCAGCCAAGGATCATCTCAAATACACATACGTGTACCATCCCCAATCTGACGCCGAACCCCACATCGAAGCACGTCCCTCCCAGCTAAGATGCTCCTCCATGCATATGATGGGGCTGCCCCCAACTGAGCCTCCCAGAAATTACAGTTTGGGAAATATATAGCTTTCAGTAGTTGACCTGGTAAAGAGTCTGGGTTCTAAATCAATCTCCAACCCTGTTTAGCCAACATAGCCAAATTGAACGCAAAAAAGTGGCGAAAACCCATACCTCCTTCTGATTTAGGCCGACACAGATCATCCCATGCCTTCCAATGCATTCCTCTCTTCTCATCCGTACCACCCCACCAGAAACGGACACAGAGCTGGTGAAGTTCCTGAATAAGATTTTGGGGCAGCAAATAATTATTCATGGTATAGAGAGGCATTGCCTGGGAAACCACCTTGATGAGAATCTCTCTACCTACAGCACTAAGTAATTTTGACCTCCAACCTATCAACTTTTTGCTAAGTCGATCCTTAAGAAAAGCAAAAGTGTCCTGCCTAGATTTCCCCACCAGTGTGGGAATTCCCAGGTATTTATCATGCTTTTCCGCCATCTGAACGCCCAAACAGTTAGCCAAAGTCTGTCTATCAAGAGGGAGAATATTGCTGCTGAACACAACATTACTTTTTTCCAAACTAACCTGTTGACCAGAAGCCTGTTCATAAGTCTTCAAGATCTCCTTCACCAGCATACAATCAGTGAACGAAGCTTTAACATACAACATACTATCATCAGCAAACAAAAGATGACTAATGGAAGGAGCCCCTTGGCAAACTTATAACCCCTTCCAGAGTCCATTGGTAGCCGATGCAGAGATCAATGCTGAGAGACCCTCAGCACATAGGAGAAACAGGTAGGGAGAAATTGGATCCCCCTGATGGAGTCCTCGGTGTGGAGTAATGGAGCCTCAAGGATTACCGTTCACCAAGAAAGAATACCGTATTGTAGATAAGCAGCACATAATCAGATCCACCCAGGCCGGATCAAACCCCATCCGTGACATAACTTTCTGTAGGAAATCTCATTCCAACCGATCATATGCTTTACTGATATCCAACTTAAGAGCCATAAAACCTTCATTACCCCGACAAAGCTGATGCATATAGTGAGCTAGTTCAGTAGCTACCAAGGTATTATCCGAAATAAGCCTATCTGGAACAAATGCACTCTGCTGCTGTGAAATTATATCTGGTAAGAAAGTCTTTAACCGATTGGCCAAGACCTTAAATGCAATCTTATACACAACATTACATAAAGCAATCGGTCGAAGTTGTGACATATTCAGCACTTTTTTCACCTTAGGGATCAACATCACATGAGTAAAATTCAAATCATGATGCATTTCTTTTGTGGTAAGAAAAGAAATAACTGTCTTACTAACATCCTCTCCAACAATATTCCAGTATTTTTGATAGAAATAGGGGGACATATCATCAGGGCCTGGAGCTGTGGAGGGATGCATCTGAAACAAAGCTGCACGAACCTCTTCAGCTGTATACGGAGCTAGCAAAACCCGGTTCATCTCGGAGGAAACTCGAGGCTGAATAGCCGACAACACTGTTGACTGAGCCGACACATTAGGGGTGGAATGGCAGAACATGTCCTCAAAATACTCACACACCACTCTCTCAATGCCCACCTTGTCATCCTGCCATGTGCCTCGGCTATCGAACAAGCTTTTAATCTTATTCCGTTGACGCCGATTAGAGGCTCTTTTATGAAAAAAAGAAGAATTCTGGTCCCCGTCCTTGAGCCAAATCGCTCTGGAGCGTTGTCTCCAATATGCTTCCTCCATCGATCTCATTCAGACTTGTGGATAGCCGAGCCTTCTCTTCCAAGTCTGTTTGATTAGCCGGACATTGAAGCAAAGAATTGAGTGCTCACCTCACCGCTTCCAGTTCCATCTTTCTGCTCTGAAAAGTGGAGCGATCCCATTGCAAAAGAGCTTCCCCGGTATCCCTAATTCGACGAGTCGGCTGAATCATAGGATTACCATCCTGGCCCGATCCCCAGACACTTTTCACGACCTCTTCCAACCCTGCATGCTGAGTCCACATCTCTTCAAATCTGAAATGCCTGAGAATATGATTAGCTAGCTGGACCTCCTTTCGAACCTCTAGCAGCAAACGAACGTGATCCGACCGGCTTGAAAGAAGATTGGTAATCCGAGAAAACTAAAAGAGCGCTGCCAAGCCTCCGTACACACCCCTCTATCCAGTCTTTCCTTAGTTTGAGAGTCACTCCAGGTGAATCGGCCTCATGCTGCACCCACGTCTTGCAGAAAGCAGTCCGCCAACGCCTGCCTGAAGGCTAGCATTTGGTTCAAGGACCAAATACGTCCTCCTGACTTCTCAATTAACTCGAGAATCTCGTTGAAATCGCCAGCAACTAGCCACCTTTCGGAGGGATCCCTTCGAAGGGACCGAAGCAGCTCCCACGATTCCACCCCCTGCCCTTTATTCGGGTTGCCGTAAAACTCGGTAAATCTCCACGTCTCCAACTCCGGACCGGAAACATCTACGTCGATGTAATAGTACTGGATATCCCGAACATTGATCGACACTGAATCATCCCAAAGCAAAGCAACTCCCCCTGCCATTCCAATTCTCTCGAAGGAAACGATGTGCGGCAAACCTACTGCCCCGGGAAGACTCGAGTGTTCCGAGTTACAGTGAGTTTCGGAGAGGAAAATCATATTAACTCGGTGTTTCTGGATGAGCAATCGGAGCGCATATCTCGTCCGCTTGTTCACTATCCCCTGACAATTCCAAAACAACGCATTCATGGTGATACACGCAGCAAAACAGGCCCGAAGAGGAGGTCAGATTAGGGTTTCCGTCCAGTTCCAGAAAGCACACTTGCTCACACTCGCTCACTCTCGATTAGTGTTTCGGTTCTGCACTGCCGCCCCTCACCTCCAGTCGCACAACCTGAGGGAATAAGGATCAACGCCTGCAAAGACGTCGAAAGCCCCGGAAGCATCGTTCACTTCGCCTCCGATCTGCCCCAAAACCCTAGTTTATGCGGAGTTTGAGATTTTCCAAACCCTTGGAAAATATCAAACTCCGCAGAAACCGGAGCGAGCCTACGAACCCAAATTGTCATAATCCTTCAACTCTAAGTTAAATACTCTGAAGCTTCATATAGTAGAAGTTATTATATTTATACAGATATAAAATGTATGTATGGATCTTGAGCTCACATGCTCATGCATCTGCTTTTATGTACATTATGTATAATATATAAGGACTAAATAACCAGTATTATAGGATATATGGAGTTCATGACATTGTTTTTTGTATTCTAAAAAATGGTGTGCAAGTTGTTGTAAAACTACGTACGTGGTTTTATCGTAATGTATAATTCTGTTTACTTAGTTGACTTTTTTAGCTTTCAGCATCAAAGTTCAATACAAAAGAGGAAAATGAAGCCGAGGCGGGGCGCCTTTATAACAAATTGTAAAAATCTAAAATGGTATCTGAACTATTGTGAAAAGTACTTTTTCTACCTACGAATTTTTTCTACCTGAAATGGTACCTCAAGTATTGTCCCATTACCTAATATGGTACATCCGTTAGTTTTTCCGTTAAAGTTGTCTACGTGGCATGAATAAATACCCAAAATAGTACCCAACCTATTTCAAAAACATTTTTTTGTACCTATATTTTTTTTTTCTAATACTTCAAATAAAATTTATAAATTTAGTTGATGATCAATGGTTAGAGATATATAACTTAAACACATACACACATATTATTTTATTATAACTCTTAAATACACTTTCTTTTATAAACATAATATATAGTTATATGTTGTATTTTATCCTTATGATAGAGATGTCTATAAATACTATTATTATAAACGTATATTATGTCATTACCAAATATTGGACTTCCTTTATAAACAGAATAAATTTATAGATTTTTTTTTACAAAGAAAATATTGATATATCAAAATAATAATATTTTTTTATTACTATCAAAATAATAATAATAATAATTTGTTTATGAGTTTAACTAGTATATGTTTTGGTATTATAAACTAAATTTAGAGATTTTATTTGAAGTATTATAAAAAATATATATAGGTACCAAAAAATGTTTTTGAAATAGGTCGGGTACCATTTTGAGTATTTATTCATGCCACATATGCAACTTTAACGGAAAAACTAACGAAGGTATCATATTAGGTAACGGTGCAATACTTAAGGTACCATTTCAGGTAGAAAAAATTCGTAGGTACTAAAAAATATTTTTCGCAATAGTTCAGGTACCATTTTAGGTGTTTACTCACAAATTAATTCACTTTTCGTTAATTCGTTTGATAAATAGAACACCACAACTTTTACCGTAAAATCACATAACAATATTCGGTTGGGGTAAGAACGTGAGATACCGTTATGACATTTTTCAATATTTAGATACCAAATGTAAGAATGGTTGAAAGACACTACTGGACCATTTCTCAAATTTCTATGTTTGAATTTTAATCCCAAATTTGAATAATATCTATCCACATTCAAAGGGTAAAAGTAACAATACTGAGGGCAATCATGCTTTAAGTTCAACCATGTCACATGATATATACACTCATCATCGTAAACACGTCCCAAAGAGGACTCAAAGTAACAGCAACAATCTTGTGCGCAGACCATATATATTTACTTTAACGCTCGGTACAAAATTTGAGGCCTTTAACCGTCCGTTTCCCCTTATAAATTAACCCCATTGCACCAATACTATTGTGCAAACCCATAACTTTAGACTGTTAATCAATTTGTTCTTCACCACTTCACCAATGGCATCTTCAAGACCCAACAAACTCATGTCCTTACCATCACCACTTGTTCTAGTTCTTGTACTGCCCATGCTCATATCTCTAGCAAACGCTCAAAGGCCTACTGAAACCATTACTGAGTTTTACTTGCAAGACTTAGCCTCCGGTAATAACGCCACCGTAATCCCCATCACCGGCGTAAGAAACAAGCCTTTGTCCTTCACCTCATTTGGCACCATCTTCGCCATTGACGACCCGATCACAGTAACCCCGGACCAGAGCTCGACCGAAATCGGTCGAGCTCAAGGCATCATGGTGGCCTCGTCAATTTCCGGCTCTAACGTCCATGTTTCATTGTCGTTTGCTTTTGGCAATGGCAGTAGTCTTGAGATACAAGGCACCAGCCGTCAGTTTGAAAGGTACAAGGAGCTAGCTGTGGTTTCAGGGACCGGAACGTTCAGATATGCGAGGGGCTATGCTACCTTGGAGAGCATTTACTATGACAATAGAACTTCCTACTCGATCATTCGGTGCACCACTAGGATCGCTCTGTCCTGAACGAGCCAATTCCAAAATGGTTTCTATCTATATAGCTGCAAGCTATTTGCTTATGGTTCGCAGGCTAGGGGCTGTTATGCCTGTTGTTCTAGGGTTCGGTGTGTATCAACTTTTAAGTATGTTAGTGTGTGGGCTTGGGTGTTCCTCTTCTGGGCTTTCTTACCTTCTCGTGTATTTGGGCCATTTCGGCCGTATTAAATGCAATCTCGACTTTCTTAACTTGGAGTTTTTCCAATTAATTGCTTTACTTTACATTTTTTTTAAATTTTATATAGAATCAAGGATGGTATTCTCAAAATTCAATCAATTGTATTTTTTTTTTTTTGGCAAATTAAAAAATTTATTAAATAAAAGAGATAGAACTTAAGAAAGGGGACATGAAGCCAAAACCCCTCAAACCAAATGACAACCAAAACATGTTATAAGTATAATTAGTTCAATCAATTGCTTCATTTCTCTTCAAATGGGCAAGAGGGGAGCTGAGAGTTTGGTTATAATTAAATTAGTTATAACCCTCAAATCAAATGTAACTAATAAAAACAACAATTAATCCACGACATGAATAAATATTTGTAGATCATATTGATAATAAAACATAGATCCTCCACAGTATTCACCAACATGAAGTAAGAAAATTAACATTCATATGATTTCGTTATCTTGTATAATCTATACTTTTACTTATGCCTTGTTAGGCCCAAATATATGGTCAAGAAGACTCTTAGCCTCGCCAACATACAAGTTGTTTCACCAACCACCCCATATAATGCTGCTAGTTCCATTACATGCTGCAAGTTAGAGAATTCTATATGCAGAGGGATTTCAAAGATCTATAAATTAGTTGAAAATAAGAATTCAAGTATGAAAGTAGCTCTTAAAATCTAGAACTATAAGTCTCTACAATGATCTAATACAAAATTTAGCATTTACAACTATAGATAGTGAATCAGCATCGTACACAAATGTTCTGGTACTTCACGGATCACTCCCCACACTGCCGGCCAAAAAGAAAAGGTTTAGGCACAGGTCCACCTGTAAGAACTAGAGCCACTGGAACTAGTAGTGATTCTGTTTTGTGGATCTTAATATGCCAATATTCTTAGATATCCTCTGAAGGTGTTTATTCCTAATTATTATCCCAACATTAGGGAACAGATACCTGAATCCAGTTGTGGATGTTGGAAGTTCTGGTTTACCAAATTAACTAGCTAGCTAGCTATATCCACTATCCCATCTGTTCTGGCAGTTTGCCTAAAGATTGGATCTTTAAAGTTGTAATTTCTCAGCCACTTGAATTTGAGGAACTACACCCAATTTCAGCAGCAGTTGGCAAATTTGAATTTAAAACAACTCCAGTTTGCCACCCTCTTTACCTACCAAACAGAGAAACTCAAGAAGATGATGATATGAATCATAATGGCTTTCAGTTTTTACTTCTCAACCAAGAATCATAGTCCCACCAAAACTTGATAAAAGTAAATGTAAGAACATTAAAGAAAAATATGATGTGAATAAACTTTTTTTTTTTTTATGATTACTAGAAAATTGGTATTGAAGGAAACAGCAAATTCTCTTTGTGCCTCTCAAAAATGAGATTGCTCCAAGCTACTACACTACTACTGCTACTGCTAGTGATTTTTCTACTTTTACAGGCTCCTATATTATTCAAATTTATATCTCTAAAACTAAATCTGCTATCAATCACATCAACTTGAGCTTCACCATCATTCACTATTGGGTTGCTTTCCCCATAATCATTCCCTCTAACTGTGATCCAGTAACCCTCGTCAGAACTCCACCTGGGCATCCCTGAAAACAAGGACAGCCGTCTGATCCTATCGTCGGGGCACGAATTTTCGACACTTGGGTCATCGACAAGGTTGCTCAAAGATTGTGATTCTTGTAGTGAATTCCATATCCCTTGATCAAGAATACTAGTTGGAGAAAATGAAGTGGTAGTGGATTCTTGAACCTGCTTTGTACTAGTAGTAGAATTGATGATCATCATTTCCTCAAGAAAAGGATGCTTTAGAAGTTGTGTAACCGTCCACCTCTCTTTTGGGCCCCTCATGAAACACTTTCCCAAGAAATCCCTTGCTTGATCTGAAAGAAAGCTCGGTATCTCTGGAGACTCACCGGAATATGCTATCCGGTAAAGAAGAGTTACAGGGTCAGCTGCATTAGGCCACGGCACTGATCCTCCGGTAGCCATTTCAATAACTGTGCACCCAAGAGCCCAAACATCACAAGGAAAACTCTGCTCCTCCCCACGCGCCACCTCCGGTGACATAAACATCGGCGTGCCGCCAATTGGCACCGCCTCAGCCGCAGGATCAGCCCACTTAGCACATCCAAAGTCGGCAATTTTCAGACCTTCTTCACCAACCAAGATGTTTCTCCCTTTTATGTCACAATGTACTAGTCCAACTGAATGCAAGTACTCTATCCCCTTGGCAATTTGCCTCGTGTAAAACCTGACAGCTGCTTCTTCAAACTGGCCTCCACGGTTGCGAATGGCATCGATGATCGTGCCACCGGCCATGTACTCCATAAATATGTTGTACACGAGCTTGCTGTTCTCTTTAGTAATGTCGTGTCCTAAATAGCTTACTACATGAGGACTGCTCAAAGAGGACAGTATCTTCTGCTCCCTTTGCAAGAACTCGGATTGGGAAAGCTCGGTGGACTTGACAGCGAAGACTTTGGAGCCGGAAGAGGTGGCGATGGAGACGGCGGCAGAGGAGCCACGGCCAATGGTCTGGCCTCTAGTCCAGTCCATTGGGAGGAGATGATGATACAAATATTTTTTGTGTTGGTTAAGATGCTTATTGGGTTTGGCTCTATATATAGTTGGCTTATTTCATTTTTTTTCACTAGCTATAATTACAAGGTGGCATTTTCAAAAGGGTCTAGAGTCGATTGGTTGGTTGGGTCTCTCATCTTTCAATTTACAGCCAACTGGGTTGACAATTCCTTTAACGCAAGTCCACCACGTGTAAGAATACGGCTGGACTTGACGGTGGTGACTCAGCAAAATGGGTGCGTGGACACTTGGATTAGGGTTTAAGAGTTGGCAAAGCTCCAGAGGGAGTACCATATTTGGTTTTGGTTTGGTAGATTGGATTGGATTGGATTGGATTGTCTCTCCCACAATTGCGATTCTCTAATTTGTCTTCAAGGTGTTGGAGTTTGAAGAATTAAAAATTGGGGAAGAAGGTGTAGGGGGTGTGTTGAACCACCAAAATGGGTTGAAATTTAGTATCACTTTCACAATTAGTTTTGGTAATATGGTTGAGTTTAGGCATGTGGCCAAAGTCTTGTCAAAATTGAAGTCATTTTGTTAGAGATAAGGTTTTAGTTAGAATGTCAAGGATGGAATATCAGAATATGCCAACATGGGAATTTTATCAAAGTTGAGAGAGGAAGATGTCAAAAGAACTGTGTTTTGTATCAGGGTTTTGGTCAATTTACACTCTAACCTGGCAATAGTTTTCTCTTTACTGGGTAATATAATGATTTTTGGGCCCCAACAGTAGTATGATCTTTGTAATGAGAATGCTAATGATGTTTTTGCTCATTGATCCAATCCCCTGTTTTTCAATTTAAGCAACTTATTTTCATCGTAACTTTAGAATTCAAAAACGTAACTTGAACGAGTTTGTTAGTTTTTACATCATTAAAAATAACAAGATTCTTAGAATTGTACAAACAAATGTATATTTTCACAAAAATAGTATAATGGAGTGGTATGCAAAATGATCGTCAAAATTTAACTTAGGGTCTGAATTCAAGTAGTATTGTATATTTGTATATCATATTCCTCATGAGAAATGATGATGCATAGTATTCCGCTAAACTCGCTTATTGGTAAATTTGGTAGGAAACTATATGGTTTTTACTATGGATTTACATATATAATCTGTCCCCTAAGCAAAGCAATCGTGATTACTCTATATACAGTAAAAGACTTAAACAATCACACTCCCAACTCCATATATGTTTGATTGTATACAAAGGATCGGAATTGAGACTATGATCCACACTTGTAATGTATGTTTCATATTATGCACGTGTGGGAATTTGATTAATTCTACCAAAGCTAACTAATTAAAGGACTAACAGTTGATCTTAACCCTCTTAATAAACATACAGAGGTCCCATTTTAATTAATAGTTGAGACTATATATATATGATATTGTTCTAAGAGAAATAGATGATAATAAACTCTATCTTTATTGATTGATAAGAAAGCTTTTATATAGGCATTACATCAAGTATCCCTGGTAATCAGGGATTCCCTATCTAATAAAGAATCTAGACTACTAGCCTTATTAGGACAAGACACACCACGGAAGTTACGGAATTAACCTTCCTTGAACACTCCCCCTTGTGTCGCGTCCTCAATGGTGCATGAACTGTTGCCTCGTTAAAACCTTTGCCAGCAAACAAAAACCTCTTGGGCAAAAATAAAAGCATGGTCTAAGGGAAAAGAGTACAACGCACCAACTACAAGTATGTGAGACATGCATAACTAGACTCCCCCTGAAGTCTAGACGAGAACTCCCCCTGATAATCAATCAGTCTTTGAGTTCGGATAAGCGACACATACCAATGCGCTTTACATGCTTCACAAATGTAGATTTGGGTAGAGACTTGGTGAACAGATCAGTTGCATTATCTTCTGAGCTGACTTGCTTCACTTGGATATTCAAAGTCTCTTGCTGCTGCTGATTGTAGAAGAACTTAGGCGAAATGTGTTTAGTATTGTCACCTTTGATGTATCCCAACTTCATCTGCTCAATGCATGCTGCATTATCTTCAAATATGCAAGTTGGTCACATCGTAGTAGACTCAAGTCCACTAGACTCTCGAATGTGAGATATAACTGAGCGAAGCCAAACACATTCTTTGACTGCTTCATGTAGTGCAATAATCTCAGTATGGTTCGAGGAGGTAGCAACAAGGGTTTGTTTGGTTGATCTCCAAGATATCGCCGTATTCCCAATGGTAAAAACATAACCGTCCTTTGTGTGGATCTGACAAATATCCAGCATCAGCAAATCCTACCATCACATCATTTGGTGTATCTGAGTAGGAGGGGGTATCGCCAAAGCCGTATCGGGACCACGACTTAGCATCCTCGGGTCCGGATATGTTGGCGGATATGGCTGCAGGATGACAGATGGCTGACCGGTGGCGATCCGAGCCACGGTTTGTGCTGTTGGATGCAAGAGATCGACTAGGTGTCGAATCCTGATGAGTGTATCGATAGTACAAGCCCATGTCAAGGGTTCCTTTAAGGTATCGAAAGATGTTCTTGATTCCAACCCAATGACGTTGTGTTGGCGCAGAGCTAAATCTAGTTAACAAGTTCACTGAGAAAGCAATGTCTGGTCTAGTACACTGAGCTAGGTATAATAAAGCTCCAATTGCACTAAGATATGAATATTCAGCTCCCAAGACCTCTTCGTCATCTTCTTTCGGACGAAAGGGATCTTTGTTGATATCCAGACTTCTAACGACCATAGGAGTGCCTGTAGGATGCATAACTTTGTCCATGTTAAATCGCCTGAGCATCTTTCGGACAAATGCAAATTGGTGTATAAAGATTCCACCACTTCGGTGCTCTAGTTCTAAGCCTAGGCAAAACCGAGTCCTTCCCAGATCTTTCATCTCGAATTCGGATTTCAAGTAGCTAGCGGTCTCATTGATCTCATTTAGAGTTCCTATGATGTTCATATCATCAACATAGACGGCTATAATGGAAAATCCTGAACTTGTTCTCTTTATGAACACACAAGGGCACAACTCATCATTCTTGTATCCTTTCCCAATCAAGTAATCACTTAACCGTGTGTACCACATCCTACCAGATTGTCGGAGTCCATATAGAGATCGTCTCAACCTGATAGCAAATGAACTTCGTGGTTTTTGCTCACTTGACTTGGGTAACGAAAGTCCTTCTGGCACTTTCATGTACATCTCCGTATCTAGATCCTCATAAAGATACGTTGTTACAACATCCATAAGCTGCATATTGAGTCTCTCTGAGACTACCAAACTGATTAAGTATCGGAAGGTAATAGTATCCATGACAGGAGAATACGTCTCCTCATAATCAATTCCAGGGCGTTGAGAAAAACCTTGCGCCACGAGTCGAGCTTTATATCGCTGGACTTCACCATTCTCATTGCGCTTTCTGACAAAGACCCATTTATGTTCAACAGGCTTCACGTTCGGCGGTGTAGGCACAACCGGTCCGAATACTTGCCTTTTCTTTAGAGAGTCTAGTTCAGCCTGGATTGCTTCTTCCCACTTCGGCCAATCCGCCCTACGTTGACACTCATCAACAGTGCGGGGTTCCATATCGTCGTCGTCAATGATTTCTTGAGCAATGGCGTAGGCGAATGCATCATCGATATACATGGAATTCCTTTCCATAAGATTGTGCATGCATAAGTAGTTTAGTGAGATTTCCTTGTTCTCCAACATCAACGGTGAGTCTGAGGCGTCCCCCAGATGATTCAGAGTTGATTCTTGGACATAGGTATAGTCGGAGACAATCTCGTGTGACGGCGTCACAGTATCGATGATGAACGGATCGCTTTGTGCCTGGACACATGCCCTCTTTCTAGGTACATTGTCCTTGGAACCGATTGGTCTCCCCCTCTTTCTAGGAGGATCCGAAGTCGATGCCGGCCCTCCACTTGGAGGTGCCTAGCCTAGGCTGCCGACGGCACCTAGGGCTGCGGGTCCGGGACCGGCGGCGCGTGCTCGCGCATGGCGAGGAATGTTGAGCCTTGCAGGTACATTCGCAGCAGGTATGGTTGATCTTGTCACTTTCGCAATATCAGTAAAGGAGTCGGGCATCGAATCCGCCACCTTTTGTAGTTCCAATATGCGTTGTATTTCGGTCTCACACTGAGACTACGGGGATCATAATGAGACATAGTGGGAGAGAACCACGTCAATTCCTGACGTTCACTAGGGACGGATGCGGCCCCATCTCCTCCTAACGGCGGGAAGGATGTCTCATTAAACTGACAATCTGTAAATCTTGCAGTAAACAGATCACCTGTCATAGGTTCTATGTAGCGGACAATTGTTGGTGCTTCATATCCAACATAAATAGCTAATCGTCGTTGTGGACCCATCTTGGTACGCAGTGGAGGCGTGATAGGCACATATACGGCACAACCAAAAGTACGCAGATGCGAAATATCAGGCTCGTAACCAGTTACCAACTGGTATGCACTAAGTGGTTGGCTATCTGTGGGTCGTAGACGAATAAGCATAGTTGCGTGTAATATTGCATATCCCCATGCCGAAACCGGCAAGTTAGTGGCCATGACAAGGGACCTAGCAACAAGCTGTAGTCTCTTAATAGCGGCTTTTGCAAGACCGTTCTGAGAATGAACGTGGGGTACGGGATGTTCAACTTCAATCCCAACTGACATGCAATAGTCATCAAAACACTTTGACGTAAACTCTCCAGCATTATCCAGTCTGATTGACTTAATCGAATTGTCCGGGTGGTGAGCCCGAAGCTTAATGATCTGAGCTAGGAGTTTAGCAAATGCAGCATTCCTCGTGGACAACAACGCTACTTGTGACCAACGTGTTGACGCATCAACCAGAACCATGAAATATCGAAATGGTCCGCATTCTGGTGTTATAGGTCCACAAATATCACCTTGTATTCGTTGTAGGAACAGAATATTCTGTTTATTATCAATAGCAAAAGATGGTCTTGCTTGAAGTTTTGCTAGTGAACAAGCTTTGCAAAACGAACGATGAGCATTAGACATCGCTACAGAAGCATGAGAAGCAGGAGGAGGCCGAACCTCTCCTTGGAGCCGAGAGGCGGCTATCGATGGCATGGCGGCCGAACCGAGGCCGAGGCGCCCTCTGTGCTTTTGTGATCTGAAAAACGGATGACCGTGGGAGCATTTCAAAATACGAATCATCAGATCATGACCCGGATGACCGAGTCTCTCATGCCAAAGTCTGTAAGCATCTGAATCGCATAGGACAACAACATGGGATTCATTTGCTCGAATGGTTGTGAAATACATGCCATTTCGAACACGCTTACACTTCTCCACAATGCGAGTACGCAAATTCTCAGTGGAGGTGATCAACAGATATTCAGTTCCATTTTCAACATAAGTACTGAGGTGATAGTCGTTGTCACGCACATCCTTCAAAGCTAGCAAGGTTCTTGGCGCCTTAGGCGCATATAGAGCGTCCTCTACCCGAATTTCAGTGCCATTTGACAATAAGAATTGAGCAATGCCACGACCCTTAATGACGGGTCCGGTTCCTGTCATCGTAGATAACGACGATTCTCTTGGCGAAAAATCCGAAAACAATTGCCGATTCCTCAGAATCGTGTGAGTTGTTGCACAATCCAACAAACACTCAATCTCGTCTTGATACATCTACAAAAACAATGTAAATCGAATCAATAGTCTACTTTAGACTTTGGCGAACACTTTAAAGTAAGTGAACTGAAGCAATATATCATCACAAAATGAAGTGCCTTAAGGCCAATAACAGAGCCATGGCATCGACATAACTTGAGAGAAAGAGATAAGCCTTATTTTAATCACCGAATACCAACATTTAACATGACTAGGTCAGAGATTGAGACCGGACACCATCGTAGGTGGCGTGGCCGAGCCAAGGCCGAGGCCAAGGCAAAGGCCGGGGCCAAGCCAAAGCTGAAGCTGTGGTAAGGCCGAAGCTACCCTAACGCCGAGCCGAAGCAAGGCGAGTGGTGAGTGCCAGTCTGGCATGGAGGCAATACTATGCAACGGTTGAGCTAAATCCGAAGCATGACGAGTCCGAAGACACGTCGTTGCCGAGCCATTGATGCAAAAGTTGCATTTGTTCGATAGGCAATCGATGTTGGTTACAAAAAAAAAACCGGATTCGGTGTTGAGCCAAGCTGGCGAGTGGCCATGGTGAGTGAGGCCTAGCGAGTCACGGCCAAGCGCTGAGTGGCATTGGCGAGCGAGGTTTGGCGAGTCTCGGCCAAGCGGCTGAGTGGCCATGGCGAGCGAGGCCTGGCAGATCGCAGCCAAGTTGGCGAGTAGCCATGGCGAGCGAGGCCTGGCGGATCGCAGCCAAGTTGGCCAGTAGCCATGGCGAGCGAGGCCTGGCGGATCGCAGTCAAGTTGGCCAGTAGCCATGGCGAGCGAGGCCTGGCGAATCGTAGCCAAGCTCCTGCCGATAGGCTGGCCTAATGTGCAACGCGATTTCTCGCGGGTCTCTCATTTGTCTTTGTGATTTTATTTCGTATTTGAGTTAACATCACCAGAATTGTTGTGAACTCAAAATAATTATGCCATTGTAAATTGGACGCATTGAACCATTTATGCTTTCATAGGGATGTAAAAATCTCAAATCATTCATTGAATAAGAGAATTTTTATTGATGATAACTCAAAAGTACATCAAGGATGTTCTAAACGACTTATCAAACAAAGTCGTGAATTATGACTAAAGAAAGCCAAAAATAACAATCAAAATCAAATTTGAACATGTATCTCATGACCTAAGTCAAATACTTATTCATAATCCGGAGTATCATACTCCTGAGTCCTACGCTTCTTGGTAGGTTGGAAGTCATCAATGGTGAAGTTGGTATCTTCTTCATCGTACTTTTCTTCCTCAAAGTCTCCTACATAGTTTGTTTCTTGTTCTATGTATTGCTTGTGTTTCTTGTAAGCGGCTTGAATCTCTCTACTTGCTGTGCAATTGCGTTGAAGATGATTCATGGAGCCACATTTAAAGCAAGGCGCCGAAGCAGAGCTTGAGGCGTGGCCACCACGTCGAGGGCCGGAACCGGGCCGGTTCCCTCCTCTAGGAGCGGTGGCGCTGCCACCATCCCTTGTCCAAGAAAGCTGTCGACCACGGTCGGCGCCTCTTTTCCCTCCTCGTCCGCCACGTGTTGCTCTTGGCGTACGTGGTGGTGGTGCTTGACGTTCATGAGGTTGATGTTTTTGCTTAGAAGCTTTACCACGGGCTTGATGAGATTCCGCAATCAATTTCGGTCCTCGAGGCCTCTTATTGGTGGTAAGAATCAACTCATGGTACCTCTCCTTTCTTTGAAGCACATTCATCAAATCACTGAAGGTTTTGATAGTGCCTTTCTCACGGAGATCGCGGTACTGATGCGACAACATGGACGCAGATTCTGGGAACGTCGTGAAAGTCTTCTCCATCATATCGTCATCGGTCTTTTCGACCCCACAAAAGCTCAAATCAGATTGCAAGTTTAGCATAGTCTGATGATATTCCTGTACGGAATCAAAATCCAATAAGCGGATTTGCTCCCAATCGGACATGAGGTCTGGGAGTTGTGCGTCATGCACATTGTCGAAGCGGTCCTTGAGGATATCCCATAGCTCTTTGGGATCGGTTTTCCTCAGGTATTGCTTCTTGAGCGTTGGATGAATATGGCGCCTGAGAAACATCAGGGCTTATGCTTTCTGTTCAGGAGAAGCTTGTAAGCTTGCATCCTCAGGAGGGTTGATGGTGGCGGTAAATCTTTTACCAATGAAGGTGTTCTCTACATCTGAGACCCACCTCTTGTATTCCTTGCCTTGGACATCCAAGATGTCAAATTCTGGACGCTGAGTGTCAGCCATCTACAGAACACAAACAGGGAGACGTTAGTATATTTGAATACTAATCAAGTTTGATTGTTCTTTTAGAACAGTGCCAAGATATATCATAGTCACATAAATCGATGTTGAACGTGACTTCAAGTCACAATCGATATCTTCCCTTTGTTTTCTTTTTTAAAAAGAATACGTTATGGTTCACAGTGACATCACAGTCACAAGCATAACGGTGGCCGGTAACATCACAGTTACCCCAAAATACGTTGGTACCGGGGTGATTAAATCCTCATATACCGTCCCGAGAAGAGATAGAATCGGGATGAAGAAGCAGGGACACGGAAAGGTCCCGGAAGAAAAACAAAACCCAACTATTGAAAATTCAGAAGCGGGAACGTTTATAAAATATTTACCTCTTCAAGTGAAGCATGATCAAACGAAACTTGACTTTTGGGGAAGCTTGTTTTCTTCGATTCTTCTTGATTTCTTCTCAGCAACGAACTAGGCTTCAAAAGCCGCTTGCTTGGCTTGCGAGCAATCTTGAATCTTCGGGTATGCGTGCAAATTATGGCACGCAAGGGAGAGGGGGGGGGGGGGGGGGGGGGGGGCGGGCGGGCAGCGCAGGTGCTGCTGAGAAGAGGCCGACGATGCCGAAGGGAAGAATCGGCGGCCGACGGTAGGTTAGGGTTTTAGGGCTATTAGACGGGAGGCTAGAGTAACGTGCTGATAACGTGTTCTAGGAGAAATAAATGATAATAATCTCTATCTTTATTGATTAATAAGGAGGCCTTTATATAGGCATTACATCAAGTATCACTGGTAATCAGGGATTCCCTATCTAATAAAGAATCTAGACTACTAGCCTTATTAGGACAAGACACACCACGGAAGTTAAAGAATTAATCTTCCTTGAACAGATACTTAATTAAACATTAAGATAGCACACACGTAGCACGATGCTTGATTTCAATATGTGCTACGTCTCGTTGCTTAAAACCTCATATCAATCTATCTTGCATCTTTAATCATTTATAGGGTTTAATCGAACCATCGTTCCCCAACATCCACCGTGCCTCAAAGTACACTACTATACTATTCCCTAATTATAATCAATAGTATAGTGGATCCCAAATCTGGTAGATGAACTAAATAATAGAAGCAAGCTAATCTTAAAGGGTGGTGGCTTGGTTTCGATTTGGAACTAGAAGAGTTGGAGAAAAGGGATCAAAATTCAAAGCAAAAGTGCAAAAGGGCAAGAGAAGTGGTAGAGAGGTTGAAACCAATTTAGTCCAAATGGACCAAAGTAGAGGGAAAAAAAAAATTACACTAATAAATATGAAGGGTGGGGTTTGAGTTAGCTAGCTAGTTGTTTTTTGTAGTTATAAAGTAAAGGGCTAACACCAACCCTAGTTAAGAGTTCCCCCAATGGAGTTCTTGCACTTACTCGCCCTTCATCTAATTCCTGTCAAACTTGTTCAAATTTTTGATTAGTTGGTTAACTAAATCTTATGCGTGCCTTGTAAACTATTCTTGATCAATCATTAGATATACTCTCAATAAATCCCTTAATAACTTGATAAGTTTTAAATTTCAATTGTGTTAGTGTCATATAAATGTACGCAATAAGGTTTGATAAATGTTTATTTCCCGTTGCTGGTTGGAATCGCAGAAGAATAGACATTTGAAGACCGAAATTAAATTTAATCATCTCATTATTCACTATTAGTAGCATGTAATTTCATTCATTTTAATTTCAAAACTCAATCGGTCATGTTTTCGGTATGTGAAGCAAATAGAATTGCTCATATTTCTAATATGACAACCTTGCTGGTTGGCGTATGTTTTGAGTTATATCTACAAAATATAAAATTACTATCATTCAAATTATTAAATAAAACATTACAAAAGTCGCTTCAAAGATATTTTCTTTCGGGGGGTGGGGGGGGGGGAGATGTTTCATTAATGCAAGTGTTTAATTAGGTCCTATTCAAATGTAAGAAATATGGGCTTGAAACGAACCATTGGAGATGGAACACGTTGGTGATCAACTGTTTGAAGCTCGATATTAAAAAAATGCACGTTTTGTATGTGGATGTTTCATGTTTGTGAGTGTGGCAAAGGCTTACGTGCGTTTGATGCAACTGAAATTAATCAAGAGAAAAGAGTACACTACGTGGTCCTCGAGTAGTCCTCTCCTTCCTTCCTTAGAACCCTAATGATCATCATATATCATTTTCAGACCTCGAGAAGAAAACGATATGCATGTCAATTCTCTCTCTCTCTCTCTCTCTCTCTCTCTCTCTCTCTCTCTCTCTCTCTCTCTATATATATATATATATAGGTGGGTTGCTTCATTTATATATATGGCTTCCATCAGTTTTGGTAGCTAGCTTTCCTAATGTATTTAAACTACACTGGAAGTACTGAAGCAGCTGATCCTATTTTTAATCAGAAAAAATGGAAGAATAAACAACCCTCGGCAGTACTGCATGGGTTAATTTTGGTCCCATTACTTGATTCTTACCCCATTGCTCATATATAATGCCCTAATAATGTACTTAAAGATTGGCGTCGCCATGAAAGTTTCCAAGGATCTAGCTAGCTAGTGTATATTTTGAGTGAAAGAAAATTGCTCTTAAAGTTTCCATCCCACTTATCTAATGCACTCATGTTTCACGCAAAGTAGGAGTGAAGAAGCAAATCCAACTCATGCAAATGGCTACTGAAGCATTTTTTAATTTTGAGTAGGGAAGTGAACAACCAAAGTAGCATCCCACTTTTTTTTTTCAAAATGAATCACATAATATGAGTTAATTTGGAGTAAAAAGAACAATTCTATCATGTAATGATATGGTTAGAGGACGATACAATTTAAAATCTGTTTATTTAACTAAAAGCTAAACGGTTTCAGTAAAAATAAAATCTCTTGAGAAATGTGAATAATGAAAAACTTTATTCGACGAAATCTATGACTAAAATCGGCCGACTCTTTTATGACTCGCCAGCCAGAAAAGAAGAAATGTTGACCAGAGTTGTAGGTTGTAGTTAGTTTTAGGGTTGTTGAGTAATGAATGGAGTGTTTCTTTGGTTAAGCATGATAAGGTTGTTAGCCGGTGTTTCAATGACTTGAGAATAGAGATGGATGGATGGAGAAGTTGTATGTGTTTGCTTTGCGTTGCTTGCTTGGACGTGCCGTTATAGAAAGTGCTTCTTGGTGATTAGACAGACAAAGAACTCAGCACCCGTAACACGTTTGTTTGTTTAGGTGTCAATTGTAACTTGTTGGTTAGAGACTTTAACTCATAAAAGAACCCATCAGTGTATATGTGACTGTTTCTACTACGTAGGCAGATCCTCACTGAAAACGAAATCATATCTGCATTGCTTCTAGAAAGGCTGGTTTTTGTGCTCAAATTTCAAACGCAATATTATCAATTGCTCACACAATGATTTGCAAAAGAGTGTAGGTGAAGTCATAGTGACTGGCATAAGAAAGTGTCAATTTCAATCACTACAGAGCAACGGTTTTCAAAGTACCCAGATTTCTTGTACAGATACTAGCAATCATGATTTGATTTATTTACAGATAACAAGGCTCATGCCCACGGCTCATCACACTAACGCGTTCCATTGTCTCGAGCCCTTTTTTATTTTTGGTAATGTCAGATTTTTTACATAGGGTAGGCAAACGGAGTATAAATATAGAACTAAGCTGCCACTGCGAATCCAACAGTAGCGTTCCCATAGTTGAACACCGTGTGATACTGACCCATGAAAATATCTCCCAGAATCCTGCATCATACACGCAGCATATTACTTGGTTATCCCATATCATCTTAACGAGGAGTTGATAATGATACTAGTCTTCTGAAAGTGAAAGGCCTTAACACCACTATCATTGATGATCTACTCGAATGGAATACATTCCATAACTGAAGTAGTATCAAGAAATTTGCAATAAGGGTGTGTGAGAACCACTTTTCTTGATATGGAAATAATGAAAGCAAGTTGTTCGACAACAATGATTTCTATAACCAATTTTCATGTAATATAGTTGGAAGATAAAAGCTAAAAGATGCTATAAGTAAAGATAGGCAGAGATAAATACCACAGTGGTCCTCGAGGTGGAGCCACATCTAGAGCTATAAATCCACTAAGGCATTGTGCTGCAGCTCCCTCACCCATTTTGAGAACATACTGTTCCACAAAACCAAATTTCAGAAAAATATATAATAAATTCTCAGAGTGGTAATATGTGAACTGAATAAGTGAAAAACTAGGTCAACAATGGCAATGATGCATATAGTAAAAAAACAAAATTATAAAAGGTCAATATTATCGTAATATGAATTTCCTGTAGCTTGAGCACATCGTATTAGAGATACATACAAAGAACAAGAGGGAGTATATAACAACTTGAAGCTAATCTGGCCCTAATTCAAGTAAAACATAGGAATTAAATGTGAGGCATATTAAATAGTGTATAGCACAAGTCCCAAGCAGAGAAGTCATCATCACATGCGACAACTTGAAAGTTGAGACAGTTCTATAAACAACTTTTTTCTTGGTGTAAATTGATTTCTAATTCAATTCTGATACCAGAGTCTGCAAATTTTGCTATAACCACTCATTCCGAACTAAATCAGTTATTAATGCTCATTCTGATTTGGGTTGTAAATGGACCCTATAAACTTTCAAGTCTCAATAGAAGCCACTTTATGGCAAAACACAAGTTGACCTTCTACAACTAGTATTGAGTTTGGTGGGCAGCCTGATATAATTGCACTGTCTTGGATCATTCGTATCTTCAGGAGTGTGTGTGTGTGTGTGAATTTGCACAGAGTATTCAAATTCATTCAGCATCAATACTGTTCTATATTAATTAAAACCACAACTTAGATGGGATTTTAAAAGCCTGTAAGCTCATATTTTGCAGCATATATGGATGTATAGATTGAAGTAACTGATCAGATATGTGACTACTAGATTTCCAGATGTTACAGTAATTAACCCCAAACAATACGGAAAAAAGGGGAAAAGCTGGAAAATCTTTTCTGTAATCAGCAAGTACTCAATATGACAGATTAAATGATTTACTATAGACGTCATGAGACCATACCTGCTCTGGAGCAAGGTCAAATACTTTACCACCAATGGTAAATGATATAGTGGGCAAGGAGGATAGAGTGTTACATTGAACAGCTGATTCACCACTTGGACTGGGCAGTCGTTCACAGAGCTGCAAGCGCAAATTAGCATGAGATTGCTATAAAGAACTTTTCGCTAAAACTTGAATAAAGAGTTTAATTACCTCATTTGCATAGTTCAAGATCTGCTCCTCTGTCTGATTACTATTTAGCTTTAGTTGATTCTGTATCCATACCACTGCCATCTCACAAGCGGTACATGCAGCATCATGCACGCCATCTGATGTAGTTTCTATATTCTGATCGACCACAGTTTCAATGCCCATACTATAAAGATATTACCACATTTACATAAAGATGAGAAGATCAGTGACACAAGTTACTTTGATAGTCATATTTTGTAACTATCCTTGCTACAGCATAATTAAGAAAATCAGTTGAACTGTATCTGACCTCACACCATGAGTCCCGTCAAAAGTACATACACCAATTTGAGAGCAGATTCTTTGGGGTTTAACCTAGAACAGATACCAGTACAAGAAGAAATCAAATAAGGAAAATTGGATCTTACTTATTGAAAGAATATAGAGATCAAGTAAAATCATATAATTTATCGTAATCATATACCTGAGCCAGCAGCAATTCCAGTATAATCTTTCCATATTGGTCAACAACTGCCTTACATTCCTGGCTTACAATACCAGATGCTCCAATTGCATGATTTATTTGGGTGATAATGGTCTGAAAGCAAGATTATACATTGACATTGTATCAGAAATTTCTACCGGCATGGCTAAGTAAACCTAAGACTAAAAATGGTTTCCAACAGATTGTGATAACTGCATCAAATGAAAGGATATATAACTTATGGAAATGGAAACCATAAACATTGTAATCTGCATATGTAACTGACAGTCAGAGAATCCATTGGAAAGTATGTCTCCTGCAATGCTTCTTGATGTACTGACAACTTTCTTACTTTATTCTAATTACTCAAGGAAAAAGAATATGGATGTAAATTTTCAAACAACATACCGTTGGCCCTGCCAATAGGGAAGTTCCTGAATCAGCAATTGCTGAACAACCACTAGCGCAAAGTCCTGGGGAATGTCGTGCCAAATTTTCAATACATACAAGCAGGCTAATTATATAATAAAGTACCTATTGTTTCAGCATGGTAAGGTTCCAACAAAAAAGAAAGAAGGAAAAAGAGTAAAGTATAGTATACCAGATGTTTCACCACCAATGAGCACATCCCCCATATCAAACTGCAAATAAGAAAAGATTAGTGAGCCAAACAAAACATAAACCAAACACGACATCTGGTGGAAATGGTCATATTTTACCTGCCAATAGCCTTTTTGAGTCACTGGAACATATGTGTGCTCACCAACATAATGGTTAGAATCCATCCCACCAAATACAATTTCACCCCCTTCTTCCCCTTCAGTGTTGCGATTTAACCAGAATGAAAAAACTCGTTCTTTAACAAGACCTTGACTAACCATATTATACCTGTTATAATAGCAAATGTCAAACAACCAACAAACTAACATAAAGGATTGCAAGAAGAGGTAAACAGTAAAAAGATAATTCATGCCTGACAGAATTTGTTATGTTAAAAAAGCATTTAGATAATTAAAAAGAATATAATAGCATATATTAGGACTATAAATTGTAAGATTCAATCAACTGACTCGCTCTATTAAGAGCAAAGCAGCAGTGACTTACCAGACAGGAACAGCTCCTCCAACTGAGATCTCTTGATATCCAAGTCCAAGTATGCCATCAAACTTAGCTGCCACAAACGTGATACCAGGCTCCTTGGTTGCCTCAATAAAATCCTAATAACCAGCAGTGATAGCAAAGGTTAAATCCCCAACACTGGAACTCACTAGATGTAAATGCTGTCAAAACTTACTTGATCCTTGACAACAAGATTCCCAACAGTGACATGGTCCTGGCTGAAGAAACCTGCAATTGCGCCAGTTCCGTACTGTATAGCCGCAGATGTCCCTACATTAGAGAACAGTGGCACTTAGTGCTAAACTCAGAGTGTACTGTGCATCACTGAAATATATAAGGACAAGGACATTCTCTAGCAATAATCCTATCAGGATGTGAATGGAGTAGACCGAGAAACAAGAACGTACCATTCTTTGTGTGTGAACTTGACTGACTAGACTTATACTTGGAGTGAAAGAAGCAAGCAACCTGCAAAACAATCCCAATGTCAAGAAACCTACATTGTGACACAACACATTACATATAAATCCAGTTCAACACAACCACTTAATAAAATTACCGAGAAGTAACACTTTGCGGAGGGCACCCAAAGGTTAGAACTTCCAGTATCAAATATGACGGTAAACTTCTGAGCAGGGGTGCCAATACCAATCTCCCCAAAATACTGAGCATCCATATAATTCTTCAGTTCAACAATATCAGAGTCCCCAGGATAATCCCCGCGGAGACGATACTCCTTCAAAGGAGCTCCAATACTTCCTAGTCCATTTTTAGAATTACTTTCCCTATGAAGCTGAGATGTTTGGTCCAATTTCATCTTTTTAAGTCCAATTCTGACCAACCCATCATTGGGTGCTGAGAGCACAACATGGGACAGAAGCAGAAACTGAAATAGAGGCACCAAACAAGCCCTAATTTTGGTACCCATTGAATCAGAACTGCAAAACAAGCCAGCCAAATTTGTATCACTCTAAAATTACCCAACAAGTTTGACTTGAAAAAAAATCAAAAGGATCTCAACAAAAACATGATCAGGCTTCAAATTTCTGTTCTTTAATCTTTTCTACAATTTTCTCAGGAACTTAACCCAGCTTAAGTAACCCTAATTACTATAGAATTACAAAAACAAAACATCGATTCACATGGAAGTTGTAAGAGTAGAATTATAAGACATGAAATTGAAACAATGAATTAAATTTGGGCAGAATTGGAAGAGAAACAAAATTACTTACATTCTGAGTTGATCCTGGGAGAAGACCAACACTGAAATAACGAGGAAATTTTAGTCATGAAATAGAAACGGGGGAGGTTCGTCTACATTACTCTCGCTCAAAGCTCGTTGATGGACGGTGGAGATTTCGTTTTGGTTCAAAGATGCTGAGGTGGCGTGTTTCAATTAGCTTTTGGTTTGAAGCTGAGGAAGACTGAGTCGGAGGTAATCGCAAGTTCCTGTCAGTGTCCGTGTCTTTGGGTCACCTACCAGTCTAGTTTTGAAACTTAGATACTGGCGCCTTTATGTCAGTCGCAAGATTACAAAAGGCCCACAAAGCAGGCCCAAAAAACTTGGCGGTGTGAGAGTTTGTTTTAAGAGTGACGGAATTGACTTTCCAAATTAAAAATGGTAATTTTAAAGACTATTTTGATGAAACTGAAATTTTAGAAGCTGAATAAATGACCGACTACAGAGACTAAACAAACATTTGCACTTGTTTTAATTTTACGCACCAAGATACACTTGCATTAAGGGGTTAATTATTCAAATCACATAAGTTGGTCCACTAATATGGAGTTTGACAGTTAATTACATTTAATTACATTTACATAGATTAGCTTTACCTTGTAATCAACACTGATAAGATAACTTGATGAGATCGAAACATGTGATTTTTTATCAACCTTATGCGATAACTTTTTTAAATCGAGACAAGAAATCTCAAAGAACCTGAACCTGCTAAGTAAGGTTTTGAAGAAACGCAATACAAAACAAGATTCAATGGTTGGATTTCATCTTGTTCCCAATAAGCTACAATAATTTTGAGTGGCCAACCACTCCTGCCGGTGTCCATCACTCACTATCAAACAGATCAACTCTGAACTCTAAACACCGTTCCCAATCAAACCATTCATATCTATGAAGCACGGACACGTTCCTGGACTGGCGCGTCGCGTGTCGGACACGTATCGGACACGGACACGCCTAAATACGTCCAAATACGGTAGGACACGCGAATTTCAATTCGGACACGTCTTGGACACGCGCGTGTCCAATATGGACACGCGAGATGGGGTTGGACACGCGGGGTGGGAGAGCAGAGGGAGGAGGAGAGGCGAGCCGAGGTGGAGGACGCGCGCGAGGCGAGAGGCACTGGAGGTGGAAGACGCAGAGAAACCTGGAGAGGAGATCTGAGGAGGATCTGGGATCTGGGTTCTGGGTCCAGTGAGGGGAGAAAGAGAAAGAGGAAGAGGAAGGAGAGAGGAAGAGAAAGAGGAATAGGAAGGAGAGAGAAAGAGAGGAAGGAGGTCAACAGAGAGAAAGAGAGGAAGGTGGTCAACAGAGAGAAAGAGAAAGAGAAAGAGAGAGGAGCGGGCTGGGAATATATATATATATATATATATATATATATATATATATTAAAAATAATATTTAATTAACGTGTCCACCACGTGTCCGTGTCCGAGAAAATTTCATTTTCTCGTGTCCGCGTATCGAATCGTGTTCGTTTTGGACACTCGTGTCCGTGTCCATGCTTCATAGATTCATATCAATTATGAAAGCCATCAGTGCATCAGTGCAGAAGGATATGACTACAAAAATGTGACGCCAAATCTGTGAAACTAAAGACACACTTAGAGTGCTCTAAAATGGCAAAAGGAAAAAAATTATGGGGAGTTCTAGTTGCACCTCCAAATTTATTTTGTATACCTTTATAACTTATTATACCTCTTTGTTACTTCTTAACTACTTAAAAATCTAAATACATCTCCTCATACTTACCAAAATATCCTCCTAACTATCTTGATCTCTAATAATTAATAATAATGGGTAAGGGTTTTTTTTACCAAAAAAAATAATATATAAGGGTTTTGCAGCTGACGTTCCAGAAATATGAATCATTTCTTTGTCTTGTACAGTATGGTCACTCATAATCAAGTATTTGTAGTTCAATGTGAAAAAAGAGACGGAAGTTTATGCAAGCACCCTTATTTATAATTCAAAAACTCATCTCAAGCTCCTCCCACATGACTGCATCTCCACATGACATCAATGGGGTTATGAGGTCCTGGATGAAATTGTGAATAAATGAACTCCATGAAAAATATGATTCAACTCATCTCTCCTCATCTTATTAATAAAGAGAAATAATTCATGTATATCAATGAGTAATGGGAAAACAACAATAATTCTAATTTGCATAGAGTATGATCTCACATCCAACTATGGCAGATTGAATGGAGAATCAAGTTTGAAATCAGAAAAAGAAAGAAAAAATAAATAAATTAGTCGTGAGGTATAGAGTGAAAACAAATTTTTATCGTTTTATATTTATCTGTTGTCTTTATCCGTCTTTCCATATAAGTTGATAAAGTCAAATGAAAATAGAGAAATGATAGAGGTATACATAATAATTTTAGAGATGTAAATAGAACTCCCAAAAGATAATGTTAAACGTGACATGAAAAGAAAAAACATGACTAACAAAAATAAAAAAGCCTCGTTCTTTATTCTTAACGTGTCAAACTAATCCCCATCCACTTTGAGGTCACTCTAGACGTTTTTGTTGACTCTTCTATTGACCGCCACTCATATAACTCCAAGCAAGGAAGGAATATAAACCCTAATTCCCTCTTGTTCTTTTCCTAAATTCCTATTTTCCTTGTTCTTTTCCTTTGTTCTTTTCCCATCTAATGCCTTTTGTTTGCTCTTTAGGAAAACATACAACCTTTCACATAGATAAATAATGGCTGCCAAACCTCCAACCCCTCCATTTCCGCATACAAACAACAACTGGAAAACCAATTTGCATTCTTAGCTCTTCCTTTGTTTTTTTCCTCAACAATTTGTAATGACATATAATTTGGACATATTATTGGAATAACAAAAGAATATAAGAAACCTATGTTTTTAACTTTTATCCCCTCCAAATCCCCAGAAAAAAAAAATGTATATTTTTCACTTTCTTTCCATCCCCCTAAATAAAAAAAAAGAGAAACAAAAAACTAAAAGGAACAGAGAAAAGTGGCTTCCGTTAGTTCTTTGGAAAACTGGATTTGCCAATCTTATTGTTGCAATTTGCTGCTGTTGTTTCCATTGCCATTGTTGTTGCTTGTGTTGTTGTTGGTGGTAGGATTGTTACCATTGTTGTTGGGATGAGCATTGCCAATGATGGATGTGATGGCTGCTGCTAGAGCTGCAGTGAAGCCCGGATCAGCTGCGATAGCGGCAGTGGCAGCAGTGACAGTATCGGCCAATGAGTTCTGCTGCTGTCCTTGCTGACCTTGTTGTGGTTGTGCATTACGGTCCATTTCCTGTGACATTTGAAGGCCAGAGAACTTTGACTGGTTGTAGAGAGCCTGACCAAAGATTTGGGGAAGCAATGAGGCAGGTCCGTTGGTTAAGTTTTGAGACTGGTTTGGGAATGGCATGTTGAATTGTCCTGGTGGCCTTGGGAACTGTAAAGGATTTGGGGACTGTGTTAAGTCCAATGTAACAGTGGGGAATGGAGCTGAGGCTGAGATTGTTGCCATGCTTGAGGAGCAAGGGAGGATAGTTCTTGTGAGGAAGTTTGAGTCCATTAGTCCATCGGCACTTGGCATAGAACCGGAGAGTAGCATCCGAGCTGCAGATGATGTGGTCGATGCCATTGCCATGGCGGCTGGTGGCAATGGATGATTGTGATTGCCTTCATATGTTGTAATGAGGATTGTTCTATCTTCAGCACATCTTTGTACCTGTTTGATCAGAATATAATTTCAAATTAATAAATAAATCGCAATGTAACAGCATCAACATCATAAGTCCAAAAAAAGACACCCCTGTTAGTTTAAAAAAAGAAATGAGAGCTTACTTGTTTTCGAACTGGGCAACCGGCAGCCATGGTGCATCTGTAATAAGCTCGAGGACATGGGTTTCCTTTGGCCATCTTTTGCCCATACTTGCGCCATTGACATCCATCAGTGATCTGCAACCAACAATCTTTTTCATTAACAAACATTGTGGTATGAATATAATGTCTTACATAATAGTACTTACTAGTTACTACTCATCCCAAAACAAAGAATATCGAGCTAATTACATTTCAGTCGAAAATAGACTTACCATGGGCGCCTCTGATCGAGCTCTAACAGAAACTCGAGCCTTCCTCATTGTAGCCTCAGCTTGATCAACCTCCTTTGGAGAATTGAGCCTTGGAACTTTGTTAGGCCCCCAACTCTGCGTTTGCTGATCAGGACTCTCCTCTCTCCCACTAGTCCCCCTACCAAACTCCTTCTTCTCCTCCTCACCAACAATCCCAGCACCAATCTTCCCATTGTCTCCTGAACCAGACCGCTGCTCCCGGCTTCTCTCATCAGAAGAAGACTGCGATGGCTCCTCGGCATCCCCATTTGCAGCCAGTCCAAGATCCATAAACTGCCTCGGAACCACTATCTGCGGTCCATTAGCAGTACTAAGCTTCTTTTCTTCCACTTCCGCAATGTTCTCACCCTTCTGGTTTTGCATCAAGCTCAGCAAATGCACTTGTAGAGCATTGTAATTTGTAGTGACCTGATTGAGCATCCCTCTTAGCCTTTGATTCTCAGCGTTCATCCTCTCCAGCTCAGCTTGAAGAACAGCCAACTACAAAATCGCAAAATCAGCAAAACCCAAAAAAGTTCCATCTACTAAAACAATCAAACTTTTTTTCACAGTGATACTTTACCTCACTTTTAGCTTTTTTATCCTCCATGCTCGACGAAATGCCGTCATCCACTACCGACTGGTCACTGCTAGTGTTTGTTATCAGAAGATTCAACCCAGTCTGCAAAACCCCGCAAAATTAGCTAAAACCATTACAGTCATATTAAAAATGAGATTTTTTTAATATAAAAATCATGTGCATGTTCATCAAAAACCCAGAAAGAAAAAAAGCTTGGGGTTTATATCTATGGCCCCCACTTGTTTAGAGCCAAAAAAATAAAATGACAAACTCACGTTAACGTTGAAATCCATGCCGGAAGGGCCGTCGTCGAAGTCCATTTTGTCAGTGGAAGCTTCCTCGGCCTTGTTGTTGTTGTCGGCGAAGAAGTCGCGCTCGTCGACGACCTTGCGCTGGTTGTCGTCTGAGTGCGGCGGCGAGTTAAGGTTGTTGTCGTTGTCGTTGTCGTTATCGTGGGTGCAGTTGAGGTTGACTGCGAATTGCAGAGTCTGGGGCGGCGGCGGAGGAGGGGGTGGCTGCGGTGGTGAGTGGTGATGGTGGTGGTGATCCATAGTGGAAGTAGAATGGTGATTAGGGTATTGATGTTGGAAGGAGTTGAGGACTATGGGTTTGTGGAGGGACAAGTAGGCAATTGGATCTGAATCAATGGAGAGTCCACCTCCTTTGGCCATAAAATTATAGAGAGGACTAAGACTAGAGAGAGAGAGAGAGAGCAAGAGAGAGAGAGAGAGAAGAGTGTGAATGTGTGTAGGTGTAAGAGTCTGTGGGAGTGTGGAGAAAGAGAGTGCAGATGACTAGGCAATAAAAGAGGGAGGTTGGACTTTGGAGAAGAAGACCACACCCAAAAACCAAAACCCAAAAAAAAAAAGGAGAAAAGGTTTCAGTCAGGATCAGCAAGAGCCTATCTAGGCACTGCTGTTGAATAATGTATTGGATTTTTTTGGGTGTAAGAAGGAAAATGATAAAGATGAGGGGAGGAAGAGGCAGGAGAGAGTATTAATAGGTACCAAGCAAGTTGAGTATTTTTGCTTATAAAAAAAAAAAAAAATCACATGAGTGATGGCTATAGAGCTATCACATGAAGTGATCCTTGGGCATTATTAACAAGTTTATCTTCATGGTGAAGTTTTTTGGGTTGGTCAAAGAGTATGTATCCTAAAAGACTTTAATGTGAATTTATTTTATGAATGTGAATGGTGGTTATTTGAAATTTTAAACTAGAATTGAGAGTTGGATCATGTGATTTGAAAATTGAAATTATTTCATTTATTAGCACAAAATCGAGTTAAATAGAAAAAAAATTTGAAATAATATGTTTTTTTTTTTGTACATTTCTTTTTCTTATTTATATCGTAACTTCATCAAACATACGATGTCACTGTTTCCTTAGGTTTTACTTTATTTTTATTAATTAACCTAATCGCTTTCTCCTTTAAACCAAACATCAAGGGCTGAAGTGTCAAGATATGGTAAAGGTTTGAACAACTCTCTAATTTTTATGTGAGTTTGTTGAGGTTTCGTGTAAAAACTATATTGCGTACAATTGTCATCGATAGTGGGTGTGGTGCAAAGCAAAAATGAGAGGTGCAACTCTCTCCCCAAACCCTAGCTGCCTCGGGCTAGATTTCCATGGCCAGCTTTATGCGGCAGTCTTCCCAAAGGGACGCCGATGTTCGACCCCATCAACCCTTAGCAACGTTCTTCTTGAGGGCGTGGAGAATTATGACGTGAAGCTTCTCGTTGATTAACTCTGGCAGATCGAAGGGTTTCGTTTGGCGTATACTTTTTGGCTGAAAAAACCCCTCTTGCTGTCGGCGAAGGTCTGAAAAAAGGGGACTGGCTGCTGCTCTGGTGGATGGTGTTGATGCTTTCGGCATCGTTTATGGGTAGTGTGAAATGGCCTGAGCTGGGTCATCCAAAAGGTGCGAGTGAATCTGCAGTTGTATCTTAAGCTTTTCGCTGCGACGGTTATGGCAGCGGCTGGTGGCGGGACTGGATTGTTGAGCTCGCCAAACTTGCCTGAGCTTCTGGACTAGCTTACTCCTTTCTGGTCTGGGTTGAGGTCTCTGGGCCTCATCGCAGGCCTCAAAATGAGTGGGTTGGCCCGTTAGGGCTAGTTTTTATTTAAGTTTTTTTTTTTTTTTTAACTTTGCCTATTACAATGCTTTATCATGCATTGGCAGTAAGCTCGCTTCAATAAGTGAGCATGGGTACCGTCAAATGATTAGGCCTAATCTATGTATCGTTGTGGCTTGTCCACAAATTTTTTATCTACCCCATGTCTGTAGAGGGAGGGTATGTAATGGTCTTTTCTAGCTTGAGAATTAATACAATCAACTTGATTTCCTAAAAAAAGATAGTGGGTGTGGTGCATGCTAGAAGTCGAAATATAAATGTCTTTGTATTAGGGCTGGGCATTTGGGCCCGAAAACCCAAAAATAGCTCGAAACGAGACGAGTCGAAATTTTTTAAGGACTGGCCCGAAATTCTGAAACTCGGTCCGAGCTCGGGCCCTATTTTTTTTGGGACCGAAAGCCCGGCTCGGACCGAAGTTGCTGAATAGCCTATCAGGCCATCACCCATTCATCCAGGCCCTATTCAGCCAGGCCCAGGCCATCACCCTATGACCCAGAGTCCCAATCCTAGGTCCCAGGCTAACCATGACCAGCCCTAAACTCCCTAGTGCCCTCACTCCCTCAGTGCCTTCACTGCCCTACACGTCCCTCAGAGTCTCAGATAGGGGTGAGCACGGGTCAGGCCGGGCCCAAAATTTGTGTAACCCGACCCAAAGCCCGAAAAAATCGGGTCGGGCGGGTTCGGGTTTTTTGAGCCTTGGGGACCGACCAAAACCCGCTCGGGCCGGCTTCGGGCTTTTTTCGGGCCCAAAAACTGAGAAGAGGCAGAGGAAGGCAGACTGGCAGAGGCGAGGCCGATGCGGGGTTGAGGTGAGGCCGATGCGGGGCTGATGCATGGCTGAGATGAAGCCGTGGCTGGGCTGGACAAGGTGAGACGAAGATGATGAGTTTAGAGGACGAGACGAAGACAAAGACGAAGAGGACGAGGCGAGACGACGAGGGTGATCGAGACGAAGATGAGGCTCTGAGGAAGTGAGGCGCACTGATGTGACTGTGAAGAACTGAAGATGAGGCTCTGAGGAAGAAGTGAGGCGCAGCCGCGCAGGGTGAGGAAGATGAAAATCTAGGGTTTTTGTCATATGGATCTGGTCGGGTCGGGCTTTCGGTCCAATGAAAAACTGGGCCCGAGCCCGACCCGTTTTATGCAGATTCGGTTCGGGCCTTGATCGGTTCGATCTTTCAGGTTTTTCGGCTTTAAGGTCCCTCGGGCTAAAACGCCCTGCCCTAGTCTCAGACTTGCGACTTGCGAGACGCCATCACGCCGCTGTGCCTCCTCCATCTCCGTCTCCGCCTCCTCCATGCGCGTCCGTCTCCGTCTCGCTCTCCTGCTGCGCCTGCGCCTCTTCCGTCTCCGTCCACACGGCTGCACTTGCGTCTCCTTCTTGTGACTCTCCTCCATCTCGCAATCCTCAGCCAGCAACAGGGCCGACCCTGAGATTTCCGGGGCTCGAAGCGAAGAGAAAAATTGGGGCCCCCTGTCAAAAAATATATTTACATAATTTTTAACTTTAAAAGTAAGTATGTCACAACATAGCAATAAAACTTTCAATAATAATAAAATGCTATAATATTTGAAACAAAAGTATGAAAATTACAAATATCAGTACATGTTAATCAAAAACTGTCATTCTTGCATTCTTAGAAACAAAAGTGTCAATTAAACACAAACACTCAAGCTTTTCCGCCAACTCTTTTTCAATCGATAACATAGCCAAACCATTTAGCATTTCTTATGACATAGTTGATCGAAGATAAGATTTGATCAACTTTAACTTCGAAAAACTTCTCTCAGCACATGCAACAATAACATGTATAGTTAACAAAAGTTTGTAAGCAATCCAAGCATTTGGGTAGCAACCATCCATTTGGAGCCATATAGCAATTAGCACCCTGCAACACATAACAAAATTGCTATTTCAAATTCCCAAAACCACTTGTATTTAATGTATCTATCCTGATATCTACAACTAATTGCATTTTATCTGCTTAGCCAAATGAACAACGATGTAAAAAGCAATCACTACCTATTCAACAAATTGTTGTTAGATCATAAATCGAGAATGCTTCCTTCAACTTCTGGCAATATTCAACAATCTGCATCAGAATATCAGATGAAGTTACTGAAACCCTATTACTCTAAGCTATAAACATGAACTGAAACTCAATCACCTAGATTCCTAGAAATTCTAAATAACCCATAAACCCAATTATGAATTACCCAAACTCTCTTGTAATCGAAAAGTTGGCGAAAATAGTCAAGATACTCACCTGATTTTTGCAGCCCAAATCTAGAAAGGATTTGAATCAAGATGAAAAATTGAGAATCGGGAGACGAGAAGAGGCGCTGATGCGGAGAGGAGAGTAGTTAACGACATATGCCCAATTTTTTTTTACTATGTGTGTGTGTGTATATATCATGAAATTGGGGCCCTTTGAAATTGGGGGCCCAAAGCACAAGCTTTACCAGCTTTAGCCCAAGGCCGGCCCTGGCCAGCAAGCCAGGGTCCTCTCCAAATCAAGCATCTTAGATTCTCAATTATCAGGTATGAGTCACTGAGTGATGTAATTATTTAATTGTTGATTCATTTGTGTAATTGTTGGGATATAATCATTCCCGGTTTGTATGACTGAAAAAGCCCGAAAGGCCGGCACGGCCGGACTTGGTCGGGTTCGGGCCAGTTCTCATCTTCTAAAAAGCTCGGCTCGGCTCTGCTCGGTCCGAAAGTTTCGGGCTTTGAGTCGGATTTTGTAAAATTTAGGCTCGACCCGGTCCACGCTCAACCTTACTTTGTATATGGCAACAGTTAGAGACACCTTAATGACTTATTGGAGGATGTCATTTTTTTTTTTCGTTTGAAAATGTATTCTCTTCATCGGAAATTCAATCAGGAAAGTTAAGAAAAGTTATTCAAATAAGCAATGAGAAAAAAAAAGAGAAGATATATTTTTGAAATGCCGGTAGTCCACTACTCTTTGATATATTTTTATTTTGAAAATACAATTAATTAGAAATAGAAACGGCTAGTATACAAAACAGCTAGTATACACACATGTTTAGTGACTAAGATGTGTCAATCACTCAATCACTCTCATACCTGAGGCATTTCTTAATCCTCATGATAATGTGTAATGTTTTTATTTTCTAAATGGACTAATTGGTATCAAAAACCCTATTAGTTATTCAATGACTTTCGCCGGTCAGCTATTTAGTACATTTTACTACACCAGACAGTCACTATTAAAATTCTGACGGACCAATCAGAGCAGAGAGTTAGCGGTGGGCCCGAAGAGAGAGAAAAAAAAACGCGTTCCCTGATTGGCCGGAGGCCTGTCGTGGAAAGCTTAGTCTGAGTCAACGGTGGAGATTGTAGGAGTGAGAGACTACGGACACTCGAGGCTTTTTGGGACCCACCTTCGTCTTTTTGCATTGAGATACAGACACGTAGTTCCGGATTGTGGCTGACGGGTTGACTCCGTCCACTTTGATGGACCGGATCCTTAGCCTTTTTTTTTTTTTTAATCTGATTTAGTCTTGGATCTGGCATCTTATATATAAATTAATAGCCAATACGTAATGAAAATTTGAAAACTGTGGTCCTTCTGTGTCAGAGTCTGGAGTCTGGACTCTGTTTTTGTTCCTTTTTTTTATTTTTCTTTATCTATGAAGACAAAGTGAAATGGTTTTCTGTGGTAAATTATTCTGGTAAAATATTGTAGAAATTCCTTTTTGCATGTCTAATACGCTAAGTGTTGGTAATATTAGACGACCTTTTAGATATATTAATAGAGGAGAAATTTTTCTTCCTTATGTATACTACCAGAAAAGGCATTATAGCCGACGATATGAAAAAAAACGGCCGACGAAAGAGTATTTCGTCGGCTATAAGTGGTTATAGCCGACGAATTACTATTTCGTCGGCCACATCGTCGGTTATAATATTATAGCCGACGACTCGTCGGCTATAACTATAGCCGACGAAAAGTTTTTGGTTATAGCCGACGAGGAGGGTCTTCGTCGGCTATAACCCTTATATCAGATCTATTCTGCAGCAGCGAGCTCATTCGTCGAAATTTTTTCGAAACATTTCGAAAACGCTCTGAAATCGTCCAAAAGCTTCAAAGGTACGTATATTGCTGTGTGTGTTGATTTAGTTGGTTATATGCAGAGGTGTGTTAATTTAGAGTTTAATTAGAATAAATGTGTGATTAATTTGATATATATATATATATATATATATATATGTGTTGAGATGAGATTATTAATGGGTTGATATGTTGGTTAGATAGAATTGAAGTTTTGTTGAAGATTAGGGATTGATTGTTGATTTAGTGGTGATTTTAGATGAATTTGATGAAAAAATGTATATATATATATTAATTAATTTAATTGTAATTAAAAATATATTGTTGGTATATATAAAAAATATATTGTGTATAATTAATTAGGGAGATTGACGATGTTTTAATTAATTAAGGGATGTGTATATATATATATATATGTGTATAATGATGAATTTTTTAATTAATTAGTACGTACGTACGTAGTACGTGCATATATACATATCTATATGTAGTTATATTTATTTATTGAATTTACAGGATGGACAAGAGGTGGATTACCCTTGGAAGATGGGATCAGGCGTATCATGATGGAGTTAGGAGTTTCCTGGAATTTGTAATGGCTAACTGTGGAGACACTACACTTCATTATTGCCCGTGTAAAAAGTGCAAGTGTGCCAGCCCACGACAACGTTTTTCCATAGAGAAAGTGGAGCAACACCTGACTAGATATGGATTTTGGGTCCTATACACTAATTGGATTTATCACGGTGAACTAGAGTTTGCGGGTCCTCATGATCATGGACAATTTACCGAGAGAGGGAGTTCGTCCAATGATCCAACAACGAACTTGATCAACGATATGTTTCCTCGTGAGAGCGGTGTCTTTGATGAAGCACCCGATGTGCAACTCCCTCCTCCGGAGATGGAGTGTTTCCCTGATATTGAGCCACTTGAGCCATTACTCCTATCACCGGTCAACACAAGTGGTATGGAAAAGTACAACAACCTGATCGCATTGCAACAGACTCCGTTGTACCCCGGATGCTGTAAGACTGTCCTTGAATCTGTCATGGGAGTGATGAAGATCAAAACGGAGAACAAAGACACTGTCAAATCGGTTGATGATTGGCTGAAGTTATGGGGTGGGGCGATGCCCCCCGGACATCGGCTTCCTACCAGTCATCATAAGGTGCGACATATCCTTAAAGATCTTGGCCTTTCCTACATCAAGATTCATGCATGCAGATACAATTGCGTTCTGTTTTACGGGGAAGGACTTGCAGATCTTGAATACTGCCCAGTATGCAATACAGAGCGGTATAAGTTCACTCCTAAAGGGAACAAGAAAGCTGTGAAGATACTTCGGTACTTCCCGCTGATTGATAGGCTTGAGCGGTTGTTCATGTGTGCTTTCACGGCCGAAGCTATGAGATGGTGGGCTGAGAGGAATGTGCCTGACGATGACACCCTTAGACATCCCGCTGACGGAGAGGCTTGGAAGAAGAATGTGTTGGAGTTTCCTGAATTTGCATCAGAGGTTCGAAATGTTTGGCTAGGGCTATCATCCGACGGTTTCAACCCTTTTGGCAAGAAAGAGCTTCAGTACAGTGTGTGGCCAGTTATTTTGATTCCGTACAACCTTCCACCGTGGATGTGCATGAAGAAGGAATATAACATGCTCACATTGTTGATTCCAGGCCCAGGTTATCCGGAAAAGTGTCTCGATGTGTATTTGAGACCCGTAATTGAGGAGCTTCGGTACTTGAGTCTGAAAAGCCACCTGGTCTACGACCGGTTCAAAAATGAGATGTTCCGGATGCGTGCCATGCTTGTTGGCACGATCAGTGACTTTCCTAGGAGGGGTATGTTGTCGGGCAGCGTCACCAGGGGTTACAGGGCTTGTTCAGAGTGCATGACTGTTGATTGCTCCAGTCCTCATTGCAGCAAGATTGTCCAGATGCGTCACCGTTGTTGGCTTCCGCATGACCATCCATTTAGGGACGATGCACAGGCTTTTGATGGGACTGAAGAAAGGGGCTGGGCACCGGAGCGATGGACAGGGGAGGAAATATTGGCAGTGTTGAATGAGTATGACTTTGGTCCGCTTAGCAATCATCCCGATGTGTTGCGCACGATTCCAGAGAGGCCCGATCGGTATAGGTTCTGGTCACACAAGAGCATCTTCTGGGAACTTCCTTATTGGGCCAGGTTGACTATCAGATACTACCTGGATGTCATGCATATAGAGAAGAACGTGTGTGAAGCCGTGGTTGGCACAGTTTTGAATTGGGAGAAGAAAACAAAAAGACACCCCCAAGGCACGCGTTGATCTGAGAAATATGGGACTGCGGGACCATTTGTGGTTGAGAGAGGGCAGGAGCAAAATGCCCCAAGCTCCTTACACCGTCACCAGGGACCAGAAACATGAAATCTTTGGATGGATGAGTAATGTCAGGTAACTTTTTATTAGGCATGTATTCCCTAAAGAATGAGATCCTCCGTGGACGACTATATATGCATGAAATCTAATTGTTGTTAATGGCTATGCAGGTATCCTTATGGCTATGCGGGTAACATAAGCAAGTGTGTTAACTACCGAGACAACAAGATGTACGGATTGAAGAGTCACGACTGCCATGTACTGCTTCAACGCCTCTTCCCTATTTTCATTCGAGCGTACTTGGAGGATGAAGTGGTTGAGCCGTTGGTGGCGTTGTCAAGATTCTTCCAGAAGTTATGCGCTAGAGAAGTTAGAAAATCAGACCTCATGAGAATGCATGAGGAAATCGTTTTTATCTTGTGCAAGTTCGAGAGGATATTTCCCCCAAACTTCTTTGACATCATGCCTCACCTGATGATCCATCTTCCCCAACAATTGTCGCTTACCGGTCCCGTACACTACACTTGGATGTATCCCATCGAAAAGTACATGTTATTCCTAAATTTGATTTATACATGTTTTTAAATAAAAGTTGCATGCTCTTAACATGCACTTGTTAACCTTGCAGACAACTTGGAGACTACAAGAAATATGTGCACAATAAATCTGCGCCTGAGGGGTGTATTACTGAAGCTTACATTGCGCATGAGTGTGTAACGTACGCCAAGTTGTACTTGGGAGCGATGGAGGACCCCCCACAACATCCAAGTCGAGATGACCCCGAGTTCAACCTATCTATCGCCGCCAACGATGTTGTACCATACGGAAGCTTCAAGAAGAAGGGTGTGGACAAGTTGCCTGACCATGAGGTAGGGATTGCCCACTGGTGGGTTCTAATAAACTGTCCGGAGGTACAATATTGGAAACAAACCCATCTTAAGTGCAAGGAAGTTGGCGGTGATCTCGAGTACCACAACACGACGTTTGCAGACTATTTTCCACAATGGGTAAGTGTATACATATATATATTAGATGACTTTCTTTTACAGTTCCCTATTCTTTAATCATAAACACACCAACTGATTTGAGTTATATTTTTCAGCTGATGCACGTGGCTGCGAAGGGTGGTCATAGAAATTACTCAGAGAAATTGAGGCTGTTGTCGATGAAGCCGATATCTTCCACAGTCCGCCCAATGTGTGATATCAACGGCGTTAAGTATATATGTGAAGCTAGAGACGGGGAACGCAAAACACAGAATTGTGGGGTGATGGTCAATGGTGCAGAGGGGGGCGTGGATTATTACGGTGTCCTACAGTCAGTTGTTGAACTCATTTATGGGAACCGCATGAAAGTCCACTTGTTCAAGTGTCGATGGTTTGATACTAGGCCGCACCGCATAAGGATCGATCAGTACGGCATACTTTCGATGAATACCGCCACTAGTGTGTATGAAGATGACCCCTTTGTTTTCGCCACAGCGGCCAAAAAGGTCTTTTATCTTGATGATCCATTGAACAAAGGGACGTGGAATGTAGTTAACCATGTGTCTCCGCGAGACATATACAGTGCTACCACACTTGGTGTGAGCACAGAGTGTCAAGAAGCGACCGCATACCAAGAGCCGGACGCCGTCGACATTCCGGAATCCTCCACCATCCGCGATAATAATGTGACGCCGAGCAGAGTGGTTCGACTTCCTAGGGGTCAGGTGTCCATGTATGATGTTAATCTGAATCGTCTATCTCAGGCAGACGATGACTCAGACGACGAGTACGAGCACCGGTTGCCAGATATTAACTACTATACTACGTCTGACTCAAAGTGATGAGGATGATTCTGATTATCATCCTTAGTATACTATGTATGTATTTGTGTACGATGGTGCATGCATGTATGAATACATTTTTTGTCCTTAATTACCGTTTTCGGAGGTTATGGGAAATTGTATTGAATTGTTTGTGCGATGTTCAAGAATTTATCAGGTGAAATAGGCAATTTTCAGGCCCTAAATGGCAAATTTTCAGAAAGATCAGCATTATAGCCGACGAAATAAACCATACTTCGTCGGCTATAATGCCCATTCTGGTAATTTAATATGCAAGTTGTCGGCTAACGACCAAATGTTGAAGGTCGTCGGCTAAAGTATAGCCGACGACTTGCAATTCGTCGGCTATACTTTAGCCGACGAAATTCAAGTCGTCGGCTAAAGTATATTGACCGAAACCATTGCTTCACTCTTCAAATGCAAATGTGTCGTGAAATAAGATATGACCGAAATATTGAAATACGTCTACGGTTGAAAAATGAGAAGATTCCGACAAAATTTGTGTGCCGAATGTTGCGGTTAGCTGTTTTTTACTTCCGTTTTCCTATGGGTAGCCTGACGGTCGGTAACTATTTTGAGGAAAAAAAATTTACGATTAGTTGCGTCGCATCGATTTGAAACTATTCTCTGTTGAAGGTCAGGCAAAAAAACGTCATTTAGACGGGCCAATTGCCGTTTTAAAGCGTTTAGAAGTTTGACTTTGCAGTTTGACCGTCCCGATCGAGCCTTTAACGTTGTCAGATGTAGTTGGATTTTTTTTCATACATGTATTTCATCTTAACGGTCATATCTGACGGTTGGAATAGATTTTCCAAACTTTTAGATTCAAAATCGTAACATATGCACTGATGTTCCTTAACTTGTTTACTAAGTGTTTAAGTGAATGTATAGTTTCAAATAGTTACTATACGTACACTCTTCAAATGCAAATGTGTCGTGAAATATGATATGACCGAAATATTGAAATACGTCTACGGTTGAAAAATGAGAAGATTCCGACAAAATCTATGTGCCGAATGTTGCGGTTAGCTGTTTTTTACTTCCGTTTTCCTATGGGTAGCCTGACGGTCGGTACATATTTTGAGGAAATTTTTTTTACGATTAGTTGCGTCGCATCGATTTGAAACTATTCTCTGTTGAAGGTCAGGCCAAAAAACGTCATTTAGACGGGCCAATTGCCGTTTTAAAGCGTTTAGAGGTTTGACTTTGCTGTTTGACCAAGGAATAGCCGATGAAATATTTAACTTCGTCGGCTAAACTCTTGCGATCCGCCCGCCGTTGGATGGGGGAGATCTGACGGCTGCTGAGCGCGTGAAGTATAGCCGACGATATTAAAGGTATAGCCGACGACATTCATACTATAGGCGACGAAATCGATAAATTCGTCGGCTATAACCGGCCCGCCCGCCGTACCTCGGCCCGCAAAGCCCAACTTCGGCCCGGTCCGGATTTAGGGTCAGAGTATAGCCGACGAATTAAAATTGACATCGTCGGCTATAGTCCTTCGATTTAAACCAAAACAGAGGGCGCCTCCCTCATTTTCTGCATTCTCCCCTAAATCCCTAATCGCCGACCGACCACCACCGACCCTCCCCGACGCCGACCGACCCTCCCCGTCCCTACCCGACCCCTCCCGCCCCCTCCCCGTCCTTCCCGACCCCTCCCCTACCCGAACTCGATCCGAACGCAGCCGCCCCTAGCCGCCGTCGCCGCCGCACCGCACCACTGGTCCTCGTCCCCGTCGCACCACCATGTCAGGTAGTCCCGGTCTCCCTCATTTAGGGTTTTTGTTAATTTTGTGGAATACTGTGTTTTTGTGAAATTTAGGGTTTTTGTGAAATTTAGGGTTTTTGTGAAATTTTGTGGAATTTAGGGTTTTTGTGAAATTTATGGAATTTTGTGGAATTTTTGTTAATTTTGTGGAATTTTTAGGAGGATATATATATATATATATATATTTCGGAATATAACTATATATATAATTAGGTATAAATATATTTAGGTATATATATAATTAGGTATATATATATTTAATGAAGTTGTTTATTTTTTTGTGGAATTTTTGTGAAATTTATGGAATTTTGTGGAATTTTTGTTAATTTTGTGGAATTTTGTGGAATTTTTAGGAGGATATATATATATATATATATATATATATATATATATATATTTCGGAATATATATATATATATATATATATAATTAGGTATAAATATATTTAGGTATATATATAATTAGGTATATATATATATTTAATGAAGTTTTTTATTTTTTTGTGGAATTTTTGTGAAATTTATGGAATTTATATACTAATTGTGCAGAAAACCGCCGCGCTGTAGACCGATGGATTGCCAGACCGACCGAGAGCGACCCCGAAGCTCAGGCAGGACACAGCCGTGGGGGGGGCGGATCCAGCGGTCGTCGGGGCCTACGCCGGCCACTGAACAGGCGCGAGGAGACGTTGATGGGATTGACCCCGACCGATACACGTGGGGGCTCATCGTATGAGTCGACGGGAGCGGGCCCAGTCTCGAGCGGCAGAGGAGGACGCACAGCCGCACCCTCCAGACCCCACTGCACTTCAGCGCTGTTCCAGGATCGGCAGCCGACTCCACCGCGCGCCGATCAGGACCCTCCAGAGATGCTCCCTGTCCCCCCACAGCGACAACGTCCACAGCGACAGGGCCCACCGTCAGGGGGATCAGGCCCCTCAGGGTTCACGCCCTGGATGTCTCCGCCATCGGGGATGTACATGGTCCACTTCCTCCCTGCCATTCCCGAGTACGACGCTAGGGGGAGGCAGATTTGGAGGCACGACCGGCCGCACGAGATTCCCTCGGAGGAGGCCTACGTCCACAGGCCATTCGACTCAGAGAACTGCTGCGGCCTGTGGTGTGTTCATGAGAAGGACAAACAGTAAAACGACGCAGGTAATTAGTTAGTTTAATTAATTATTTAGATTGTTTAATTAATTATTTAACTACGTCGAAGCTTAGTTCATAATTAGTTAGTAAATTAAATTAGTTAGGTCCTTAGTTAGTTATTAAATTAAATTAGTTAGTTAGTTAGTTAGTAAATTAAATGTGTTAGTTAGTTAGTAATTTAAATTAGTTAGTAAATTAAAGAATTTAGCTAGTTAATCTAGTTACTGAATTAAATTATTTAGTAAATTAATTTAATTTAGCTAGTTAGTTATTAAATTAAATTATTTAGTAAATTATTTAGTTAGTTATTTACTAAAGTAAATTAGTTAGTTAGTAAATTATGTACGTAGTTGGTTAGTCAATTAGTTAGTTAGTACATAATTTTTATTAGACATGTATTCATTTTAATTATGAAACAGGCGTCCTCGTAAATAAACCCGCGGGGACGAGACGGACCAGAGGGCCAGCGAACATGTCGACCCTGGAGAGGGAGCTCGCCGGTGGGATCAGGGAGATCCTGCCCGGTCCCGGTGAGGATGGACGCCCGATCGAGAGGAGAGACACCACGACCAAGTATATCAACGCGACGGGCATGATCGTGCGGGACAGGGTCCCAATGTTGTGGCCCGACTGGGACTCTGTGCCCGATGACATCAAGGCGCGAGTGTACAATGCACTGTCGGTGAGTTAAATCGTATTTTTATTATAGAAAATAAACATTTATGAATTGAGTCCTTATAACTATATAAAAATATTTTCTAATTAATTTATAATATTGCAGCAATGGTTTAGAGTCAATCCTACCTTGGACTGGTGGAGAGACGAGCAGCTGAAGAACAGGTTATGTGTTTCGCGTTATTTTACTATCATTCGAGTTAGATTGAAGACGATTAAAGATGTACGAATATATCTAACAGTTGTGTTTTGTTAATATAGGTACTCCGAGTGGAAGAACGAGCTGTCGACGCACTACAGGACGTACCATGTGGAGAAGGGCTTGGGGCGAGGTGCAACCCCCCACGAGTTCCGGTACAGGGAGTATGAGTGGCTATGGCTGGTAGCCTACTTCGGGAGCGACAGGGTCTCGGTAAGAAAATTTAGGCTAGTCTATAACTTTTTAATGTTATTTAGTAATTAAATTATGTAGTTACTAAATTAAATTAATTAGTTAGTTAGTTATTAAATTAAGTTAGTTAGTTAGTTCGTTACTAAATTAAATTAAATTAAATTAAATTAGGTAGTTAGTAAGTTAGTTAGTTACTAAATTAAATTAGTTAGTTAGTTAGTTACTAATTAAACTAAATTAGTTAATAATTTTTTTTTGGTTTGTTCCTAATATTTTAAGTTACTTACTAATTTATATTTGCGTTTATATGTTCGTTCTTATAATAAAGAAAATCTCGAAGACGAACAGCGACAACCGCAAGAGGAACGAGCACCCCCACCACGGCGGCGCCCGCTTCTGGAGGCAGTGGGCAGAGATTGCAATGAGGGACCGACCGCTGAGGCCGTTGTCGTGGATTCATGCGCAGATGTATCCGGACCGTCCCGACCAAGTGGTAAGTATTCGTCAATCTTCAATAAAAGTGTTTCATTAAATTAATTTATATATATTTTTTTATTAATTCGTTTATTATATTTTCTTGTCAATTAGGCGGGAATAGATGCGGAAACCGACGCGCTCACCTTGGGGATCGCGCGAGAGACGCTGGGGGAAGGGGCGTCTGACGAGGCGATCGCGGAGTTTGCCTCCACGATCGACACCCTTGAGCCGCGCTTGGCCTCTCAGATCATGCACGCGGCGGTAGGGACTGGCAACAACTACTTCTACCAGAGAGGCCTAGGCGCGGCGGGAGATGAGGTTCTGAAGTACACGCCGGCCAATCCCAGCACGCAGCGTGGGGCTTCGACGAGCAGAGACTTGCAGACACAGCTGCAGAGGACGCAGGCGGAGTTGGCGAGGGCGGTGGAGGCGCTCCAGCAGCAGGCTTCGGTGCAGCTGGCCAGCAACGCGGCCGCGGCGGAGATGTACCAATGGATGCGGCAATCTTGGGAGGCCCAGCGAGCTGGAGAGGAGCCCCCGCCTCCCCCTGTGATGCCCGATTTCGTCGTCCCCACTCCCCCCCCCCCCCCGCATCGGAGTACGCCAGGCGATCAGGGTAGCGGTAGCCACCGGAACTCGAACGATCCCGTCGACAACGCTACGCGTTTAGGGGGTGATGAGTAGATAGTAGTGTACGTAGATGGCTAGTTAGGGGGTTTGTACAGTAGGATATTACGGATGGATTGATGTGGATATTTGTTGGCTATTTGGATGTTTGTTTGTGGATTTTCTGCAGCCAAACCGAAGACGAAGTGGAATTGGGCCCGAACAAAATTTTTAAATTTTTTTAAATATTAAGGGGTTATAGCCGACGAAATGGACCATATATCGTCGGCTATAACCGAGGTTATAGCCGACGAAATAATTCGTCTGCTATGCCTCGACTTATAGCCGACGATGGAGTCGTCGGCTATTATGAGATAATAGCCGACGACTCCATCGTCGGCTATACTTCAGGGGTTTAGGGGTAATTAGGGGAGAGTTATAGCCGACGACTCTATCGTCGGCAATTGTCACATAATAGCCGACGACTCTATCGTCGGCAATGTTCTCATAATAGCCGACGACGCGTTTTTCGTCGGCTATACTTCGTGGTTTATTAGTCGACGACTTACCCTCAGTGTCGTCGGCTATACTATAGCCGACGGGGCATTCCCGACGAGGGAATAGCCGACGAAGTATCATAGCCGACGAGTTAATGAAAACGGCCGACGAGATGGCGTCGTCGGCTATAACCCCTTTTTTGGTAGTCTCAGAGTAATTGTATGGTATTTGTATACATTTTGGGGTGTATATATGTGCATGAAATTTGGAGCAATCGAGCAGTCCAAAATGGTAGGTGAGTGAATATATAGTGTGATTTTTATTTGAGTAGATTTGTCGTATATATGTATTTTAAAAGACTTTATAATTGACAAATATACTACGTATATGTTGATGAAAATAATTTGGTTAATTTTATGTAATATAAAAAAATATGTGCATGATGAATGTATATAATTTAATGAACCCAGTTTGAAATTTGAGTCGATTAAATTATATTGTACGTCTAGGAGTGATGAATTTGTAAATTGAGTGGTAAAGAACAATATGATTCTAAGGAAATATACGTGCAACGACGCAATATCCACGTACACTATATTGTCACGCGTCCAAATAAATGACAATTACGTACTCACAAATTAGAATCGATCGTCATTTGAAGATTGACTCTGAATTAATAATACACGTATATAAATAAGATCTGTCTTACTATCTATCGGTGATGTTAGATTAGACTCATTAGAGTAGCTCTTTACATATAAATTAAAATAAAATTTGAAAATCTTGAGATTTTATGGTGATTTCATAGTGATGTCCGGGGATTCAATTCTTTACCAAAAGTAAATTATTTGTAGTCAGTCAAATGCATGCAGAGTTAATAGGAAAGGGGGCCGCATAGTTTGAAGTTTGAAGAAGCTAAAGTCGTCAAAAAGAGCAAATGAGTCTTCCATCATCTTAATATCAGTCCGATGATCTTAACCAGAAATCAAAGCTATCTATAATAAAGCAAGCAAGTTGCAACTCAAACTTGGATTCATTTGTGATTCTACGTGAGTCATGTGAATTGTAATAAGTTTGAGAGGCCAGCCGGTTGCCAAATTGAAGCTTATCGTATGTATTAATACATGGGACCAGAAAGAAACCGCCAGACTCTTGTTTGAATTCATGGCTGGAATAAAGCTAATTGCCTGGTTGGTATGCAAAGAAAGGGAGTCAATAATTAGATGTGTGCAATTGGCCAAAGAGAAAGGTTCGCTCGGCAGCTTTCGAAAGGGAACTCAGATCGTGAATTGGAGATAAAATTGGTTTGAAAAGTTTAGCTTTGTGCGAGAGAAATTGGAGGACTAAAACGTGATTCAATTAATCCAGATGTTTCTGGCCACCAGAAAGTAGTTTTACTCGATCTGTAGTACTACTTTTGTGTGTTCTAGTCCATCACGAGCAATTGATTGAGCAGTTTACAAAATCTTAGAGTTGTCAGCCAAGCTTGTCTGCAAAGAAAAGCAGAGAATTAGTCACGGAAAATCGTTTATCAATATATTTGACACATGCTTTTCTTGTTTGCTTGAATTTCAATGCCAAAATGGCCCTGAATCGATCAAATACTTTTATTTATTTATTTATTTATTTATTTCAGATGTCTTACTTTTATTATAGTTAATCTGATTTAAATCTTTGTTTTTACTTTAGATTATAAGTTTTTGATAAAGAAGTTTGGGGTCGACATACAAAATCTAAGTTGGAAGAAAAATGGTCGAACACCAAGGAATTGGATATGTTGTTAACCCTAAAAGATAGAACAGTCATCATATGCTATAGAGCGAGTACTCAGACATATATAAATCAGATCTCATTAGTCATTACTGTTGATCCTCCGGTAAAACAAATTAAAAAAACTGGTCACCCGCTTCAAGTCTCTCTTTCTATCATAACTCATAAGTAGGTCTGATCGATGGATAGCCTGTAAAAGAGTTGAAACGTACTCATTGGTTATGGAAGCCAGTTTTATAATTCTTAACAAATGCGTGATTATATTGGACGGTTTAGGCAATAGATCGATGCATGCATGCCTGCGTGTGCATGAGTGTGTTGTAACTCATGACACATATACAAATTGAAGAAGTGTGGAGTGCAATAATATATATGCTAGCAAAGAAGGCTGCTGCATACGGGTACTCAAAACTCTGATCGATCATTGCAAACTGCTTTTGTTGTTCTAACGTTCGTACACATTCATTTTCTTTCTAGCCCGCAACTTCAAAATCGCTTTCCTAATAGTACCTATACTTACTATAATATATCGACGACCACTTCTGTTCGAGTGTCTGATTTTATATTAGTACTATCCACTACTTCTGCTTTTCGGCTCTGCATGGAGAAGAAGATCGATCGACAGAGGCTTTGTTCTAGCTTGTTGTCTCTGTGCTTCAGCCAAGCCTAACTCGATACATGCCCTAGCTACCGACTTAGCGTACGTTGTTATAGACCGAACTCGAATGAATAGTTAGGTCTAGGGCATGATCAGTGAGAATCGAAATGGCCTAATTAAATCATGACAATGTAGAAGCCATATATATATAATTAACTTGGTTGAAAAGCAGAGCTAGGTAGCACGCAATAAGTTTATATATATACTACTACATGGTCTGAAAAATGTGCTGTAACCAAGTCTCAGCAACAGCAATATTAACCAGACGTCTATAATAGTCTAATTTGAAATTGATTGATTGGCAGCTGGCTGCTGGAGAAGACTTAAACTATGATGATCGGGGATGGATGCGTGCATCTCCATATCTACCAACTTTAAAATACATCACAATTGAAATGATGCATTATGAACATATTATATATACCGATCATCAAATGCAGAGGTCGACTCTGTACTTATGAAATAAGGAAATTGATCATTTTGCACAGCAGCAGCCGATTGAGGTCGGTTAATAATTTAATATCACGCATGTTATAAACGATGGAAGAAAGAGTATGATTTCCATAACATACCCAAGTAATTATATTTAAGGCATCCTTTAGTCCTTTACATCAAAAGTATTAAGAAAAAAATCATAGAAACAGAACGTTTAGATTTTTGAGATTTTTCTCCGAGTTCAATATTTTACTTAAGCCAATTTTCAAAGCATATACAGAAGCGAATTAGGAAGAAACAAAAATATTTGTAAGCCGGTCGGTTCCCATAGATTTTTCCATTTGGTATTTTATAGATAAACCAATCAATCTGTCATATCTGAAATATTAATATAAAAATGGTCATATACGAAACAAGGCATCTAAATCCCGTCATTTATTGGAAACCAAACTGGAAACTTGTTCCCTCTTTTGTTATTTCCATTGTGCAGCAACCTCTTGCCCTTTAAATATGATTGTCAAGAAACTTAAGTCAATATCCCAACCATATCATGATCATGAGAGTACGTTAGTGTAGTCCTTTATGCAGAATTGCAGAAACAAGCAACTGGGTTTGAAAGGTTACCTGCAGCCAGAAAAGAAAAGGAAAGAAATGGGAGATGCAGATGAAGACTAGAGTCTAATTTGGGTTTAAATTTGATGCTGAAAGAACTAGAAGAACGAAGAAATTCAAGTCATAGCAATTAGGTATGACCAGATCATAAACACTAATAATATCTTTATCAATATTAAGATTTAAACCAAGAATTCATAGCACTAAGCTAAGTCAAGAGAAAATGAATTGAAGTTATTAATATGGTCCCTAGCAAAAAAAAATTAAAGTCTCTCTTCATCTACTCAATAATTGTGCTTTACTTAACAACTGGACTATCATACTACACACTCCTCACATATTTTACAAGTTTCTTGCTCGGTTTCAATTACAGTACAATACATAGGCCTACGATTACGTATACAATACGTAATGTCCAAGCACGTACTTGAAGTCTTGCTGATTTGAGAAGGTATTACAATGTTAACAAACAATGATTTTTTTTTAAGAAGAATCGGTGCGGCTGCCCTTAAGTCTTGACGAAAGGGTTTCCTAACGCATCATTTCCAAGTGTTTTAACGTGCACAATACTTTCGGCCATCTTCATTCATCTACTGAGTCTCCAATGTTAGAAAATTATCATTTCGTTTTCAAGTATTCAAACACAAATGACGTTAGGAAACATGTGAAGGTCCATTGCCCTCCCTCTTTATGCGACTTGTGGCCATTTTAATCATCTTAAATATATATAGGCTGCAGAAGAGTGCAGAGAAATTAAAATCCGTCACAGAAAAAGATGATACGTGGTCCATTTGGATGATGTAGTGTGAATTTGCAAGAGGTTGGACACAACTAAATAGTTGGTATGCATTTGCAGTCCAAGGGATTAGTTAAACAGTCTGATTCTCCATAATTCAATATCTCCATCAGCTTTTCCCGATGACAACATACATCTTCATCAACTTGCTCACATGCAGTTATTCGAACATATATATCAGTCGCTCCCGGAAATTACAAGGCAACGTTTGGTTCCCGGAAATTCAATTCTAAGGCCACGTTTGATTCGCAGAATTTGGGCAATGGGAAAGGAAACACATTTCCGATGTTTGATGTCAAAGGGAAATGAGCCGGATAGAAAAATGGTTATCAAAAGTAAGGAAAATTGGGGTGAAAATAGTTCCTCTTTGATTTCTTTTCCTTTCCTTTACATGAACCAAACATGCAAACATGGCCTAAGAGTCGTTGGGCCAAACAAGAAGCATTTCATCTCGGAGCTAAAAAATCTAGAATTATCAATATAAGAATAGATATAGATTCATTATAGAGAGCAGATACACGTGATAGTATTGCTAGGCAAACCAAAGAGTAAGGTGATTACAAGCACACAACTTTAAGGCCTCGAGTCTCAATAAAACACCCACACCCGACTGATAGATGGGTACTGACTAGCAACCGATGAGTAGCTTATGATGGGTACATAACACTACTAAGCTTAAGCAGACAAATGGCGGGTCATCCATGACTGGAAGCGAGACCAAGCGAGCTGCACTGCCGCTTCATCCTCATCAGGCATTCCCATGCCTTTCCTGCGCTTCACACCGTCTTCAGACCGATTCATAAAAGCATGAGCATTGCCTGGATACAGGTGCACCTCATATGGGACTCCTGATGTTTTCAGCTTCTCCTCCAAAGACTTGGCAGCCTGAAAATCAAAATCCAGTGATATGATGAGTCATTTTTAACTAGTGCAGTCACATAAGTTATAATATGTATCACCAGTATTCATTATTTAACTTTCATAGAAGGATGATGTCTAGGAGTGAACGAGGATTGTACACTGAGGCCACCAGTCACCATCCACCATATCCAGTACTCCTACTTATGGGCTTATGGTTCATTGCATAATAGTCGTGTAGCTTGAGAGTAATTTAAAAGGAAGAAAGTCACGGAGGAAAACAAATTGAAAATACGGTTGTTTTAACTTAAGTGGTACAGTTTCCAGTAACTCGTACTAGGCAACCTATGAAATGAAGGCTGCTTGTGCATGACAATTTTTTTCCCCAGGTAAAGCAGATCATTGTTCCCTGCTCTGAAAGGTATAAAAATATAATCCAATATTGCCATTTCAGATCTACAAATGAATCGCAAGATGAGCTTCTTATCAAAATTAGAGGACTTTATCTACACTTCATTTCTTGAGATTTCACATGAGTGGTTTACATGTTCTAGTTCGATTAGACTATCAAATGAGATTTTTTGCAAAATCACAACGAAGGTTTTCAACAAACTGAGCCTAGATAAGAAATCTTAAGAACTCAAATAGATACAAAGAGAAAAGCACTTACCGTCACATCTGAAAAGCCAACAAAACTATCAAGCTCTCCAAAATGAGCCTGAATAGGAGCCTTAGCTTGAGCAGGGTCAGCAAGCTCTGATGATGGTATTCCATAGAATGCAACAACAGCATCTACCTCAGGAACCAAAACAGAACTTGCAACTGAGAGAGCACCCCCCATGCAAAATCCAGTAACACCAACCTATTTTGATCAAGAAATAGGTGTGTTTAGCAATTACAGTGGCGTAGGAAGACCAGCAGCATCACAGAAGTTCATGAAATGAATTGTGGATCATGGGATCTTTTGCAAGAATCTTTCAAGTACAAACAGTTGTAAACTTACTATTCGTTCATGACATTTGTTTGAAGTTTGAACGTACAACTCAAATTTACAAATTCAAGCACAAACCTAATCCACCTTTTGAATGAAAGACATGTACAAAAATAACTTTGTGACTGAGCCAAATGTTTAGATTCACTTCATCCATCCGGTATTTGGTCTATTACTGACTGAATATATGTTTCACGTTTTGTTTTGCTATATGGACAAGTTTACATGTGTTCCATTGTTTCATCTGAATGTTATCTTCTTCCTCTCCCATGTCTTCCGAATTCCACAAGTACAGATATATGCATCATTACACAAAACCAGACAAAAATTGTAGCTTCTAAAAAACTCGTTTAGTAATTTAAACAAAAAGTAGAACCTGACACACCTTCTTTGAACCATTTGCTTTCAGCCAATTAACTGAAGCTTGGATATCTTTTACAGCACCTTGCCAATCAAGACCATCCATCAAATGTTGTGCTTCAGCAATATCCAAACCAACCTTTCCCCGATACAAGCTGGAGCAACAAATCAAGAAAACAGTTGGCGATCAAAATGCAGCATATAGCCAAATAGTAAAACAAGTATGCTCATAACTTCAAGAAAACTCAAGTAAGCTCAATAAACTTACTCAGGGATAAGTGCTTTGAATCCAGGAGCAAGTTCAGAAATTTTGACAGCATGGTTCTTTATCTCAAAATCTACACCCCACCACTCTTGAAGTACAACAATCCCAGGAGCATCTTCTTTGCCAACAACATATGCATCAAATGCCTGTTAACATTAAAACAAACAAACAAAGAAAAAACCGATACACAATTCAGTAGCAGCCAAAGATTGAAATGTCCAAAAAATAGATACTCTCAAGCCTCAAGATAACTCATACTGTGTCTCTCACGAAAGTTTTCACATGATCACATCATATCACACATGATGATCAATACACTAGTGACTACATTACTTGACGGACTTGTATTGTGAACTGAAAAACTGATAGAAATGTGGTTTACTGATCAAAGAATAAAACTTGGGCAGCTTAAAGTCAGCATTGAAATCACACACAGAAATCCAAGAAAGTACACAAACCCATTTCAATTCCACCCTAAAGATTCCAACTTTACTGAAAAACCAATCAATTTCTAACTCCCATAATTTCAAATTGTCCAAATGAACCACACAATCTCTGCAAAACCAATACAGGAAACCCAGGAATCAAAACTCACAGTGTCGTCTCTCTGCATTTGGACTTTCTTAAATGGGCCAGCCATGGAGCGAATCGAGAAGTTGAGTTTGGGAGAGACTTTGAGAAGGCTCTGGAAGCTGATGATCTCAAATTGACAGCAACCGCAGCTAGCATTGTCCACTCTAGTCTAGTCTTTACACACCAAACTCGGGTTCATAACCAATTTATGGTACTGGACTGGGCCAAGCTCAATGCAAAAGTGGGTTGGGTTTCATTAGCTCAATGTTTATTGGAAAACATGGGAGGGGTATAATTGTATTTTCAATACGTATTCGGAACGTATCCTCGACATGTATCAATTAGGGATTTGTATATAATAAAGATACGATTTTGAATTTTAATTTCAAGAATTGGTGTTTATGGTACAGTCAGCCGAGTCTTTGCTTCAGCTCCTCCAATGCTTCCTCAAAAACCCAAACCAAGTCAAACGAATCCATTCCCGCCTAATCACCAACGGTCATCTCCGCCGTAACCCAAACCCTAATTCTCCAAAATGGAAGACAACTCTTCTCTACAACGCTCTGATCAGAGCCCACCTGGGTTTTGGCCAACCCCACAAGACCCTTGTTCTCTATATCCAGATGCTTGACCACCAAGCCCAACCCAACAGCCACACATTTCCTCCGCTCATCAAAGCCGCCGCCGCCGGAGGGTTGATGTGTTCCGGTAGAGCCCTCCACGGCCAAGCTGTGAAGCGCGGCGTTTTGGTTGACCCGTTTGTGCAGACGGCGTTTGTGAGCTTGTATGGGAGGGTTGGTGAAGCGTGGGATGCACGTAAGGTGTTTGATGAAATGCCTGAGCCGTGTGTGGTGTCGTGTAATGCGGTAATTGATGGGTTGGGGAGGAGTGGGGACATGGGCGGTGCGGTTTCGATGTTCGAGAGGATGGTGGAGAGGGATGTGGTTTCGTGGACGAGTGTGATTAGTGGGTTTGGGAGGAATGGGTGGTTTGGTGAGGGAATTTGGTTTTTCAATAGGATGATGGTAAGTGAGGATGTGAGGGGTGGTTTTGTGAAGCCGAATGAGGCTACTTATGTTAGTGTGATATCTTCGTGTGCTAATTTGGAAGGGTGGGGGTCTTCGTATTGGGGGAGGCAGGTTCATGGATATGTTGTTAGGAATGAGAGTATGTTGAGTGTGTTTATGGGGACTGCATTGGTGGATCTTTATGGGAAGTCGGGTTGTTTGAGAAGCGCTTGGAATGTTTTCAAGAAAATGAAGGTTAAAGAAGTTTGTACATGGAATGCAATGATCTCGGCATTGTCTCTAAATGGTAGGGAGAAGGAGGCTTTGGAGTTGTTTGAGAATATGAAGATGGAAAAAAGGTTGCGGCCGAATGAGGTTACTTTTGTTGCGATTCTCACAGCTTGTGCTCGTGGGGATTTGGTGAAGTGTGGGTTGGATTTGTTTAAATCAATGTCCAAGGACTTTGGGTTCGAACCGATAATGGAACACTATGGTTGTGTGGTTGATCTCCTCGGCAGAGCAGGACTTTTTAAGGAGGCAATTGAACTTCTAAAGAACATGCCTTTTGAGCCTGATGCTTCTGTGTGGGAGGCACTTTTGGGTTCTTGTAAGATTCATGGGACCGCTGAGCTGGGAAATGAAGTTGGGAAAAGATTGATCGAGTTGCAGCCACAGCATTGTGGACGATACTTGGTTTTGTCAAGCATTAATGCTGAGAACGGGAGGTGGGATCATGCTGCCGCTGTGAGGAAATCAATGTTATATGCTGGAATTCAGAAAATTCCAGCCTACAGTATCATTGATGTAAGGTAGAATTTGTGGCCACGTTATCTCTGCACTGGCTAATGATGCCAGTTTTTCATGGGATATCAGAGACTGGATTTCGTGATCAAATTTAAAATGCTGACCAAGGTATGTGACGTTTGCTACTAAAGATGGACAGAACTCAGATGGATGCCCTACTTTATGCCCAGAAGTCAATCTGATTATGTTAGACTTCATTGAAAAAAAAAACACACCGGTATGAGCCTAAGACTAACTCCCTATTTCAGTTTGATATGCAAATTGATTGCAGTAGGGAGGGCAGACTATGCTAGAATGTTTTGCTGCCGTTGTATTTCCATTTTTTTTTTGTCTTAGAATGAGTAACAGGTACCCAAGTAGTCATTGATATTATTGGTCAGTACTATTTTAGCATTAAGCCAGCTTAGCTTATTACCTCAATACAAAATCCACCAGAACATGGTTTTTTTTATCAATGCTTGTAAAAGTTGGCATGGAAAGAAAACTCAAATACAAATTTTTACCTTTCCTTTGTGCAATAAGAAACAAATCACAATCTTTCTCATTAAACCATCAGTGATTGGGCAATATAGAAAGGAGAGAGATAGAGAAGTGGGGAACCTCCCTCAATAGTAGCCCTTCCAGTCAATAAAAGGAACTGAAGAAGAATATCTTGTTGAAAACTCGACATACTGGTGTCCTTCCAGTCTAGTTTAGTTTATTCTCTGTTTGTACTTTTTTATTTTTCCAATATACTTGTACAACTTTAATACGTTTATATTATAAAATTAAAAACCCTTGACAAGTAATTGGTAGTTTAGTACCTACTTTTATCTTCATTAAAATACTATTGAAACAAACAAAAAGCTTCAAAATTTGCTCTATCACAATGGCAATCACTGCTGACGTATTTTTATGTTCTCCATTCAAAACCATAGTTTGAATGTCATTTGATATATAATAAGAATCGTATTTGAGTTGAGGTCTCCGAAGTCCAAAGTATCTGTCAGATTACTGTTCTGTAAGTAGTGTACAATGTTCTCAAATCATGCGTACTCTGTACAGCGGTTCTGTCTCTTTCTTGAGGGGTGTGTTTGAATTTGGTTGTGTTAATCACCCAGGAGGACTATGTTTATATGTATAATTGTGCATATATGGTGGTCCGTTGCCCAAACAATTGGACTACCATATTCTCTTGCTGACATTCATGTGATTTCCTCTGTTCTTGAGATGTGGTTTGAAGCATGGCCTAAGAACACAGGAGAATATTTTTCAGGTATCTACAATAACAATATAAAATTCAAAATATCTGGCTAATAAGTTCAGCAGGTTTTATCTACAAATCCTAAAATACTATGAGCAATTAAGCCTAAAGGGACCTAAGATTTTTAATTTTAAATAGTTTATTATTTATATCTTTTATTTGGATGATATATTTATATATGTAAGCTGCATGCCATGCCAAGAACAGAAGCTGCTCACCCTCTCTGTGATTACATTGTTCATTCTCAAATGCAAAAAAGTTTGTTTAAATAGACTGGTTTAGTATGTCCTTCCACATTGGATATGCTTGCATCACCGTGTCATTAGAAAACCCATATCTAGACTGCTATAAATATGTACAGGCAAAATAAATTTTAAGATAACTCTCAGAACCGTACATAAACCATGACCAACTCACACATTCTTCCTCTCTATGAAAGGGTTGAGCACAGAAACACACTGCATAAAGTCATGGAGTTTATAATCCTCATCCTCCTCCATTTACTCCTTGTTTATCGTCTCCTCTCTTTCAACAACCATGGTTTATCCTGGTCCATTGGATTCCTCTGCGAGCTATGGTTTACCTTCTGTTGGGTCATCACCATCAGCAATAAGTGGAATATTGTTGACCATAAACCGTATGCCGATCGCCTCTTGCAACGGTAACACTAATCACAGAGGCATCTTATTTTCTTCCCCTCTTGGAGCTACAACCCTCCAACAGCTCATTCGTTGTGTTTCTATTTAATTAGTTTGTTACTTCCATTCGAAATTCTAATTTGTTGTTGAAACTTATTAGGGTGCCTGAGGATGAGCTTCCGGCAGTAGACTTGTTTGTGACCACAGCGAACTCAGAGCTTGAACCACCTATCATTACCGTAAACACTGTTTTGTCTCTGTTGGCAGTTGATTATCCAACAAATAAACTAGCATGCTACGTTTCTGATGATGGCTGTTCTCCTATCACTTTCTACTCACTCGTGGAAGCATCAAAGTTTGCTATGGTTTGGGTTCCCTTTTGCAAGAAGTACAACGTTCAAGTTAGAGCTCCTTTTAGATACTTCATCAATAATTCCACGCTTTCTGGAAATAATAATAGCTCAATGGAATTCAAGCAAGAATGGAAGAGAGTGAAGGTGATGATAATTTATTTGTGGTTGGAGTCCATTCGGTGATTCCAGTCATTTCAATGACTGGTCTTACTAGTGTAGCTGTTACATTGAAGTCCGCTTAATTCTGTTCTAGAAATTTGTTAGATAAAAATTGAGTACTGATGACAAATGAACTTGTCTGTCTTCATGTTCTGTAGGATGAGTATGAGCAACTTAGCAGCAAGATCGAGGATGCTGTGCGCAACTCTATCAATCCATCTGATATGATCCAGGGCGACTTTTCAGTTTTCTCAAATGTACAACGTAATGATCATCCAACAATAATCAAGGTATAGAAAAATACAAGCTTACAGCATAGATTTTATAACTTAATTATTAAGGATTTGTATTGGCTTTGTCCCTCTCCAAAGTTTCTTACAGAATTTACTATGGAATTGGTACTAAGAAAGCACTTACAGTATATGAAGGGCAAGTAACAGTAAATCGGTTCTTGTCCAGGAAAGCGCTATTTGTTCAAAGTGCTCACTTAGAAGTTAATTTATTCAATTATAATTTAATGTGCCTTTCCTGTAGAAGTATTTGATATACATATACCGCTCAGAAAACACCTTTGACTATTTGCCAAACCATGCCAAACATACTATCGATCTCTTGATGCTACATGAATTGTTCCATCGAAAATAATTTAACTAGTACTACAGGTGAATTATGCCTAAGCTCTATGCCTGTTATTTTTGAAGGTTGTATGGGAGAACAAAGAAGCACATTCGAATCGATCAGTACCTCATTTAGTTTATATATGTAGAGAAAAACGGCCAAAGCATCCTCATCATGCCAAAGCCGGGGCCATGAATGTTCTGGTATGAATTATTTTGTTTCGTACTGCTTTTTTCAGTTAACTAACTAATCAGCTTACCTTCGAATCATACAATAATATGCAGACTAGAGTCTCTGGGTTGATGACCAATGCCCCATATATGCTAAACGTGGACTGTGACATGTTTGTCAACAGCCCAAGTATTCTTCTTAATGCACTGTGTATGCTGCTTGGATCAAAGAATGAAAATGAAAATGCATTTGTTCAGTGTCCCAACGTCGTTTGTGATGGTCTAAAGGATGATCCTTTTGGAAATCAGATGATAGTTTGGTGGAAGGTGCGTACTTGCATTACCTCTTTTTTTCGGTTTTTTTTTTCCTTTCTTTCTTTTTCTGTTGTAATACAGAGACAGGATTTTAGTAACAAGTCCTCAATTAGAGATGAGTACGTCTACCTGCTGATGAGCCTTTCTTGTGACCTCAGTTGTTTCTATTTGCCAGTCTAGCTGAGGCAACTGCTGGCTGTCTCTATTAGACCTTTGAGTAACATTGGGTAATTTTAGTTTATGGCAACTGTCGTTTTTGTCACTAAGCACATTATACACATTTACCACTAATACAATTAGACGCTATAGGTTGCAGTTTTTCCTTCAATTTCTGTTGGCACTGAAAACCTGTTTTCTATAGTACCTGACTAATTCATATATCCATTTCTTATATTTTTTAGTATGTAGGACAAGGATTTTCAGGAATTCAGGGACCTTTCTATTCCGGATCAGGATGTATTCATAGACGAAAAGTCATCTATGGCCTATCCCCCAATTATGTGAGATTCGGAGAAACAAATAGAACAAGCACGATGAACGGTAATCAAATGAAGATACACAAACCTTTCCCCATCTATATATACTAAATGTATTAAGATGATTGTTATAAACATATTATACAACAGACTTAGTTTTCTAGTTTTGTTTGATAGGTGAATCAGCCGATGAAGAATTGCTAGATATGTTTGGAAAAGAATTTACTAAATCAGCTGTTGATGCTTTGAACGGGAAGGCAGAGTGTCCGGAAATGCTTGCAAAAACTATTGAGGCTACATACCAAGTAGCTGGCGTTGGGTATGAGTATGGAACACATTGGGGCAAAAAGGTTTGAAGTAGTTTGAATCCGCTGATTATATTTTCTATTCAAGTGATACTTTTAATTTGATTCACTCGTTTCATATGGTTATCAAATGTTTATCTATGTAGTCATAATATTATATATATATATATATATTTTAACTTTTTATTAAATAACTCACACACTCTTAACGTCGTAGTTAAGTTAATTAACCAACCAAGTCATAATATTATATCTCATTAGTCTTCCTGGTAAAAACAATTTCCTCTTACTTTGAAATCATTCCATTCAATTTCTTTCTTATTAAGGTGGGATGGATGTACGGATCAACAACTGAAGATAACCTGACTGGCCTCTCAATTCATAACAAAGGTTGGAGTTCCATTGTTTATGCTCCCAACCCACCAGCTTTTCTAGGAGACGCGCCTATCGGTGGTCCTGCTTCAGTGACCCAACAAAAAAGGTGGGCAACCGGCTTGCTTGAAATCCTCCTCAGCAGGAACTGCCCCATCTTTGGTGTTCTCTTTGCAAACCTCCAGTTCAGGCAGTGCTTGGGCTACTTCACGATCCTTTCATGGGGGCTACGCTCAGTTATCGAGCTATGCTATGCTGCTCTGCCAGCCTATAGTATCATTACCAACTCTCACTTCTTGCCCAAGGTGAGCATGTTTTTTTTATTCATGGTAAGCTGAATTTAGTTTTTCGTACAGAATATATGGAATTATATCTGTAGAAGCTGTGGCCAAAGAACTTATTCAGAGAAATTAGCTTACAAGTTCTACTGGCGGCTCTATGCAGGCTCAATCTTCTACATTCAATAAGTTTTCTTTAAAATCTCGTGAACAACTTGATTTTCATTTATACTTTTCTTGAGGTGGGCAATTGGTGTTCGATGAAATGCCTCCGCCTCAAATAGGAAGTCGTAGCTGGTTGCAGCATCTTCATGCCTTGAGAAGAAATTTCTTAACCGACTTCTGTATAAAATTCTATGTACAGATATAACTTGCTCTAAAAAAATGTGTACAATGTGCATGTATATTGTTACAAGAGGACACACACACATTTATAACCCTCACAACAATAATATTTGCTTTCTACTCCTTTGACAGCTCAAACTGTGTGATACATGCAGGGCCAAGAACCAGCTTACTATATAATCGTAGCTGTGCTTCTGATCTACACTATGTACACTTTATCAGAGTACCTTAGAACCGGTCAATCAATCCGAGCATGGTGGAATAACCAAAGAATGGGAAGAATAATCTCAATGAGTGCATGGCTTTTTGGATTTCTTGCTGTCACACTCAAACTCCTAGGCATATCGGAGACAATGTTTGAAGTAACACGAAAAGACCAATCTACTTCAAGTGATGAAGACACTGAAGCCGGAAAATTCACCTTTGATCAGTCCCCAGTTTTCATACCTCCCACAGCTGTTTTGCTTCTGCACTTAACAGCACTGGCCACCGCTTTGTTGGGGCTTCAACCACCAGCCCTTGATGGGATGGGATCAGGCTCTATGGAGACCATGTTCAGTGTTTTGTTGGTGGTATGCTTATGGCCATTTTTGAAAGGTCTTTTTCGATCAGGAAAGTATGGGATTCCTATGTCTACCATATTCAAGTCTGCTGGTCTTGCACTACTCTTCTACACCTTGTGCAGATAATAGGGTCTCTGGCCAGCTTCTAAAGGGCTGTTTGGTATTGGGAAATATGAGATTCCTTACAATCTGCTTGTTTTGCTAATACTCTTCTGCTCCTATTTGCAGATTTGGTTAGGTTGTAATAGTACTGCATCTAATTTTCTGCCAGGAGCTTTTATTTTACTCTAATCAAATCTAGGAGGGTTTTATTGTGTCACCAAGTAATAAACATTTTCAATGTGGTTTTATGACTTTTACCCGAGGAATAAAAATATCGGTATCGGTATATCTATTGGTATTTAAAAAAAAAAAAGATATCAGAAATATCGCGGTACTATGTAAGATTTTTTAAAAAAAAAATAATAAATTTATTCATTTTACACATAAAACCTTAAATACATATAAACAATAACTTTATTTAGTACCAGAAAGAGACTCTAGCTGCTTAAAATTTCCCACGCTGATCTATAAAAGTACAATAATATGACCAAGAGATATGACCCGTGTAGTATAAATTGTAGTGATTAATATGATAATCATATATTTCTTAGGAGCTACCGACGGTATCCCCTAGAATGGAGTAGTAAGAATGAATCTAACTATATGATTGATCATGTACTTCTCCGTATTGACCATATTCATAAATATTATAACCAAATTGATTGTTGCCTTCATGCGATTCATTTGACGTCCCACTACGCTCTGTGCCTAAACTGATAGAATCAAAACTTAAGGCAACTGAAACAACATTTGATGGGGGGTATTTTGATCATCAATTGCAAGTTGTTGATTGATCGTTCATCACTACTTTTGCATATGTCTTTATTGTTTTGTAGAACAAAATAATATTGTCAGGCTAAAACAAGCCTCATTTTTGCCTCGAGTTGTCGAGGCGATTACTTATTCAATTACTCTTCTTACTTTCCCCAATATTTCTCAAGGAAAATACTACTCACTAATATTTCTCAAGACTATCACTTCTCATCCGGATATCCTTTGAAGAGAATCCGGGGAATACTCATTTTTCTAATATCCTTCAAGGTCAAAAACTGATTACTTATTCAATTACTCTTTTCTTAGACATTCTCGAATCTCGAGAAGAATTCTTTTTAGTGTGAAATTTTACATTGTTCAAGGAAGGTTAATTCCGTAACTTCCGTGGTGTGTCTTGTCCTAATAAGGCTAGTAGTCTAGATACTTTATTAGATAGGGAATCCCTGATTACCAGGGATACTTGATGTAATGCCTATATAAAAGCCTCCTTATCTATCAATAAAGATACAGTTCATTATCATCTATTTCTCCTAGAACACGTTATCAGCACGTTGCTCTAGCCTCCCGTCTAATAGCCCTAAAACCCTAAAACCCTGATTCCGATTTTTTTTTTTCGAAACCCTAACCTACCGTCGGCAGCCGATTCTTCCCTTCGGCACCGTCGGCCTCTTCTCAGCAGCACCTGCGCTGCCCGCCTGCCCCCCCTCCCTTGCGTGCCATAACTTGCACGCATACCCGAAGATTCAAGATTGCTCGCAAGCCAAGCAAGCGGCTTTTGAAGCCTAGTTCGTTGCTGAGAAGAAATCAAGAAGAATCGAAGAAAACAAGCTTCCCCAAAAGTCAAGTTTCTTTCGATCAAGCTTCAATTGAAGAGGTAAATATTTTATAAACGTTCCCGCTTCTGAGTTTTCAATAGTTGGGTTTTGTTTTTCTTCCGGGACCTTTCCGTGTCCCTGCTTCTTCATCCCGATTCTATCTCTTCTCGGGACGGTATACGGGGATTTAATCACCCTGGTACCAACGTATTTTAGGGTAACTGTGATGTTACCGGCCACCGTTATGCTTGTGACTGTGATTTCACTGTGAACCATAACGTATTCTTTTTAAAAGAAAACAAAGGGAAGATATCGATTATGACTTGAAGTCACGTTAAGCATCAATTTATGTGACCATGATATATCTTGGCACTGTTCTAAAAGAACAATCAAACTTGATTAGTATTCAAATATACTAACGTCTCCTTGGTTGTGTTCTGTAGATGACTGACACTCAGCGTCCAGAATTTGACATCTTGGATGTCCAAGGCAAGGAATACAAGAGGTGGATCTCAGATGTAGAGAACACCTTCATTGGTAAAAGATTTACCGCCACCATCAACCCTCCTGAGGATGCAAGCTTACAAGCTTCTCCTGAACAGAACGCACAAGCCCTGATGTTTCTCAGGCGCCATATCCATCCAACGCTCAAGAAGCAATACCTGAGGAAAACTGATCCCAAAGAGCTATGGGATATCCTCAAGGACCGCTTCGACAATGTGCATGATGCACAACTCCCAGACCTCATGTCCGATTGTGAGCAAATCCACTTATTGGATTTTGATTCCGTCCAGGAATATCATCAGACTATGCTAAACTTGCAATCTGATTTGAGCTTTTGTGGGGTCGAAAAGACCGATGACGATATGATGGAGAAGACTTTCAGGACGTTCCCAGAATCTGCGTCCATGTTGTCGCATCAGTACCGCGATCTCCGTGAGAAAGGCACTATCAAAACCTTCAGTGATTTGATGAATGTGCTTCAAAGAAAGGAGAGGTACCATGAGTTGATTCTTACCACCAATAAGAGGCCTCGAGGACCGAAATTCATTGCGGAATCTTATCAAGCCCGTGGTAAAGCTTCTAAGCAAAAACATCAACCTCATGAACGTCAAGCACCACCACCAAGTACGCCAAGAGCAACACGTGGCGGACGAGGAGGGAGAAGAGGCGCCGGCCGTGGCCGACAGCTTTCTTGGACAAGGGATGGTGGCGGCGCCGCCGCTCCTAGAGGAGGGAACCGGCCCGGTTCCGGCCCTCGACGTGGTGGCCACGCCTCAAGCTCTACTTCGGCGCCTTGCTTTAAATGTGGCTCCATGAATCATCTTCAACGCAATTGCACAGCAAGTAGAGAGATTCAAGCCGCTTACAAGAAACACAAACAATACATAGAACAAGAAACAAACTATGTAGGAGACTTTGAGGAAGAAGAGTACGGTGAAGAAGATACCAACTTCACCGTCGATGACTTCCAACCTACCAAGAAACGTAGGACTCAGGAGTATGATACTCCGGATTATGAATAAGTATTTGACTTAGGTCATGAGATACATGTTCAAGTTTGATTTTGATTGTTATTTTGACATAATATAATCAATAAATCACGACTTTGTTCGATAAGTCGTTCTATTTAGAACAACCTTGATGTATTTTTGAATTGTCATCAATAATATTTCTCTTATTCTAAGAATGATTTGAGATTTTTACATCCATATGAAAGCATAAATGGTTCAATGCGTCCAATTTACAATGGCATAATTATTTTGAGTTCACCACAATTCTGGTGATGTTAACTCATATCCGAAATAAAATCACAAAGACAAATGAGAGACTCGCGAGAAATCGCGTTGCACATTAGGCCAGCCTATCGGCAGCCAAGGCTGCGATTCGCCAAGCCTCGCTCGCCATGGCCACTCGCCAACTCGGCTGCGATCCGCCAGGCCTCGCTCGCCATGGCCACTCGCCAACTTGGCTACGATCCGCCAGGCCTCGCTCGCCATGGCTACTTGCCAACTTGGTTGCGATCCGCCAGGCCTCGCTCATTATGGACACTCGCCAGCATGGCTCAACACCGAATCCGGTTTTTTGAAACCAACATCGATAGCTTATCGAACAAATGCAACTTTTGCATCAATGGCTCGGCAACGACGTGTCTTCGGACTCACCATGCTTCAGATTTAGCTCAACCGTCGCATCGTATTGCCTCAATGCCCGACCGGCCTTCACCACTCGCCTTGCTTCGGCTCGGCCTCAGGGTAGCTTCGGCCTTACCACAGCTTCAGCTTTGGCTTGGCCTCGGCCTTGGCTCGGTCACGCCACCTACGACGGTGTCCGGTCTCAATCTCTGACCTAGGTTATGTTAACTCTCAATGTTGGTATTCGGTGATTAAAATAAGGCTTATCTCTTTCTCTCAAGTTATGTCGTTGCCATGGCTATGTTATTGGCCTTAATGCACTTCATTTTGTGATGATATATTGCCTCAGTACACTTACTTTCAAGTGTTCGCCAAAGCCTAAAGTAGACTATTGATTCAATTTACATTGTTTTTGTAGATGTATCAAGGCGAGATTGAGTGTTTGTTGGACTGTGCAACAACTCACACGATTCTGAGGAATCGGCAATTGTTTTCAGATTTTTCGCCAAGAGAATCGTCGTTATCTACGATGACAGGAACTGGACCCGTAATTAAGGGTCGTGGCACTGCTCAATTCTTATTGCCAAATGACACTGAAATTCGGGTAGAGGACGCCCTATATGCGCCTAAGGCGCCAAGAACCTTGCTAGCTTTCAAGGATGTGCGTGACAACGACTATCACCTCAGCACTTATGTTGAAAATGGAACTGAATATCTGTTGATCACCTCCACTGAGAATTTGCGTACTCGCATTGTGGAGAAGTGTAAGCGTGTTCGAAATTGCATGTATTTCACAACCATTAGAGCCAATGAATCTCATGTTGTTGTCTTATGCGATTCAGATGCTTACAAGCTTTGGCATGAGAGACTCGGTCATCCGGGTCGTGATCTGATGATTCGTATTCTGAAATGCTCCCACGGTCATCCGTTTTTCATATCACAAAAGCACAAAGGGCGCCTCGGCCTCGGTTCGGCCGCCATGCCGTCGATAGCCGCCTCTCGGCTCCAAGGAGAGGTTCGGCCTCCTCCTGCTTCTCATGCTTCTGTAGCGATGTCTAATGCTCATCGTTCGTTTTGCAAAGCTTGTTCACTAGCAAAACTTCAAGCAAGACCATCTTTTGCTATTGATAATAAACAGAATATTCTGTTCCTACAACGAATACAAGGTGATATTTGTGGACCTATAACACCAGAATGCGGACCATTTAGATATTTCATGGTTCTGGTTGATGCGTCAACGCGTTTGTCACACGTAGCGTTGTTGTCCACGAGGAATGCTGCATTTGCTAAACTCCTAGCTCAGATCATTAAGCTTCGGGCTCACCACCCGGACAATCCGATTAAGTCAATCAGACTGGATAATGCTGGAGAGTTTACGTCAAAGTGTTTTGATGACTATTGCATGTCAGTTGGGATTGAAGTTGAACATCCCGTACCCCACGTTCATTCTCAGAACGGTCTTGCAGAAGCCGCTATTAAGAGACTACAGCTTGTTGCTAGGTCTCTTGTCATGGCCACTAACTTGCCGGTTTCGGCATGGGGATATGCAATATTACATGCAGCTATGCTTATTCGTCTACGACCCACAGATAGCCAACCATTTAGTGCGTACCAGTTGGTAACTGGTTACGAGCCTGATATTTCGCATCTGCGTACTTTTGGTTGTGCCGTATATGTGCCTATCACGCCTCCACTGCGTACCAAGATGGGTCCACAACGACGATTAACAATTTATGTTGGATATGAAGCACCAACTATTGTCCGCTACATAGAGCCTATGACAGGTGATCTGTTTACTGCAAGATTTGCAGATTGTCACTTTAATGAGACATCCTTCCCGCCGTTAGGGGGAGATGGGGCAGCATCCGTCCCTAATGAACGTCAGGAATTGACGTGGTTCTCTCCCACTATGTCTCATTATGATCCCCGTACGTCTCAGTGTGAGACCGAAATACAACGCATATTGGAACTACAAAAGGTGGCGGATTCGATGCCCGACTCCTTTACTGATATTGCGAAAGTGACAAGATCAACCATACCTGCTGCGAATGTACCTGCAAGGCTCAACATTCCTCGCCTCGCGCGAGCACGCGCCGCCGGTCTCGGACCTGCAGCCCTAGGTGCCATCGGCAGCCTAGGCTCGGCACCTCCAAGTGGAGGGCTGTCGTCGACTTCGGATCCTCCTAGAAAGAGGGGGAGACCAATCGGTTCCAAGGACAATGTACCTAGAAAGAGGGCATGTGTCCAGGCACAAAGCGATCCGTTCATCATCGATACTGTGACGCCGTCACACGAGATTGTCTCCGACTATACCTGTTGACAGTAGCCACAGAGGGGCTACAGCAGGCCCACAGACCCGCCGCTAGTGTACCAGGGGCCGAGCCAAGGCCCGGGACCAGATCACCAGCACCCGGCCTCGCGGTCCAGCAGTCTATCCTACCATCAGGGGCCTGGGGACCGGGGGCGCCTGCCTACCAAAGAGGTCACCAAAGCTGCCCTTTGGTGTGCAAACAGAAGGGAACCAGTCCCACATCGAAGGGTAAGGTCAGACCTCACTGCTGACCACCTATATAAGGGCCCCAACTACCCTCATTAATAGGTAACTGATCCTTCCTACCGCTTATATACGTGCTTAAGTTATATCTATTCCAACTATACTAACTTAGGCATCGGAGAGGAGAAGACCGGCCCGCCCGGTATTCCCCTTAGTAAGCAGGTTTGCAGGAGATAGTACGAAGATTTACATGTCTCTACCAGGCCCCAGGGTTTGTGCAGAAACAATTGGCGCCGTCTGTGGGAATGCTTTTGATCCGCCAGAAAAGTAAGCGTTGCTCTACCAGAGAATAGAACCCGATCGATCCTTTGGAAAGCAGTCAGATCCGCAATCCGGAGGACATGGAAGGAAGGAAGATAAAAACTGACGCGGGAAGGTTGAAAGAGCGAATTCAGATCCCCGACCGGGCCCAAAACATAAGGGCTGAGGTCGGTGCGAGGTTCGCCCTTTCTCCCAACCAAGAGAGAACCCACGATCGCTGAGACTCAGAGAACCCCGACCGGTATGATGCGGGGGAGGAAATAAAAAAGATGAAGGCAGAAGTCGCGCGGTTGCGAGAAGAGGGCGATCAGGACCGGCTAAGGGCGGATGCCCGGTGTTGAGAATTGGAAGCAGTGAACGTCGTCTTAGTGGCGGCATTGGAGAAAGGGGGCCAGCAGGGCACTTCTCGGGCGGCATCGCGGCCCGCGAACAATGCCAACGAATTCCCGCACCTAGAGGTGGGACAGCCTACGGGAAGGAGAATGACCGTGCATGTGACCACACCTCTCTTTCCGGAAGCTTTAAAAAACTTCGGCCCGGTTGAACCCCTGTACCGCACAAGCCTGGCGTCGAGCGAGCAGGACAGCCCCACCGCAAGGACGCTCGAGGCGCTCTCCGCCTCAGTGTCGGACATGGAGGACCGCCTAGAGGTCAGCGAGAGAAAAGCGGGGCAGCCGCGGGACAGTGCACGATTCAGCGAGCGCACTGGACCTTTTACGCGCCGGATTAGGGAATCGGGAAGATCTGGTAGCCAAAGGCCCCTGAAACTGACGTACTCAGGAACGAGCTGCCCGTACCAGCACCTGGACAGCTTTAAGTCGCAGACGGGCACAAGGGGCTATTCAGATGTCACGTACTGCAACATATTCCAAGAGAGGGGAGGAGGCGTTGAGTTGGTTTTACGAGGTGCCAGTGAACTCAGTAGAAACTTTCGAACAGCTGGCTGATAAGTTTGTCGGCCGGTTCGCCCTTAGAGCCAAGACGGCCCAAACGTCAACGATCCTTTTCGATTGCATGCAGGCTGACCACGAACCGCTACGCGCTTTGGTTAACCGGTGGCATATCGCCACGGCCGGGGTCAGAAACTTGGATAAAAGGATAGCGGGGATGACATTCAATCAGGGGTTAAAACCTGGGGAACTCTCGTACAACTTACGAGTAAAGGAGCCATTAGGGTACGATGAGTTGATGGCCGTGACCGTCAGGCACGCCCAGGCGGAGCACGAGACGTATGGGGACAAGATGCCCAAGCGGAGTCCGGAAGACCCGCTACCGCCGTCTCTCCGTGAAAGCAAGACCGGGCGGCAAGATCGCAACCATACACCTGCGACTAGCAAGAAAGCCGGAGTACGGGAGGATTGGCGACCCCGACGGAGCAGTGACAACAGTTCACGGACAGCCAGAAGACCCCCACTTGTGCAACCGGCACGGCCCCTGGCAGCTGCGCCACAGGGGCGACCTCCGCGGGCTCTAGCCATTATGCCGGCAAAAAAGCCCGAAGATCCAGCCCTTCGGTGTAGCAGCCAAAGACCCCAGAGGACGGTGGTGGACGACCGAGTCCGTCCGGATGACCCGCAAAGGGACCGGCAGGCAGCTCGGCAAGTAGGGACCATAAGCACCCGAGTCCCTGGGGGGATAGAGGTGCACGGGAGCATAAACATGATACATGGTGGGGACCATATAGATCGACTCACCCGGAGTTCAAAGAAGCGGTGCTTAAGAGCGATCCGGGAAAAGGAGGTATATGCCTTTGGAGGAGGAAGTGGCCAGGCCGCTAAAACAGGATGGAAATCGGTTACTTTTTACAAGGAAGAAGAGCCGGAGGATCTGATTCAACCGCACAACGACCCCTTCCTCATTACGGTCCAAATAGACCACTGGATAACTAGCTGTATGCTGATCGATACCGGAGCTTCTGTCAACGTGATGTTCCGAGACGCATACAAAGGACTGCAGAGAGGAAAGAATAAGTTATCCCAGTATAACGAGCCGCTGATAAGCTTCTCCGGTGAGGTGGTCCAGCCTTTGAGATCGGATTACCTACCGCTAATCTTCGGCGAGGGAGATAGGACGAAGAAGGAGTACCTGGAGTTCATCGTCGTGGATTGCCTGTCATCGTACAATGGCATAATCGGTCGGCCAGGGTTATGGAAGCTGAAAACATTCATAGCCGGCCATATGCTGATGCTGAAGATGCCTTCACCAACCGGTGTCATTACCATACGCGGGGACCAGAGGATGGCTCGCAGGTATTATGTGGAGGCCCTGACCCACAGGAGAAAGAGGACCGAGGTCTTCACGGCCACTCAACAAGCGCCGGTGCCGGATTTGAGTCTTGACCCCCGTGATGACACCGATTCTGACGACGAGAAGCTAAAGCGACCCTCGGCCGTGGAAGAAACCGAAACAGTCTCCATTTCGGAGGACCACCTGGAGCGAAAAGTGGTGGTAGGGACGAGGCTCGCTCCGGCTGTCAGGTTAGAGCTCATCACCTTCCTCCGAGACAATAGTTCGGTCTTCGTTTGGTCCTACGAGGACATGCCAGGCATATCCCCGGAGATAGCCGTCCACAAGCTAAATTCGTTGCCCAACGTTCCCCCGGTGAGGCAAAAAAGGAGGTCCTTCAGTCCGGCGAAGTATGAAGCAATCAGAGAAGAAGTACAGAAGCTAAGGGGCATAGGTTTCATCCGGGAAGTCCAGTACCCCCGGTGGCTTGCTAATGTGGTTATGGTACCAAAGAAGGGAACCGACCGGTGGCGCATGTGCGTGGATTTCACCAATCTAAACCGGGCGTGCCCAAAAGACAGCTTCCTGCTCCCCCGGATAGATCAGCTTATAGATTCCACGTCCGGCTTTAAGCTGCTCAGCTTTATGGACGCCTACGCCGGGTATAATCAGATAAGGATGAACCCGGACGACGAAGAGCACACATCATTCACAACTGACCGAGGTACCTACTGTTATAAGAGGATGTCGTACGGTCTAAAGAATGCCGGAGCCACCTACCAGCGGATGGTGAATCGCATGCTGGAGCAAGAAATGGGTAAAACGGTGGAAGTATACGTAGATGACATGCTGGTCAGGAGCTTGACTGCAGGGGCCCACGTCCGAGATTTGGCGGTAGTCATCGGTAAGATGCTCAAGTTTGGAATGCGCTTGAACCCGAAGAAGTGCATTTTTGGGATTTCAGAGGGCTTGTTCCTAGGCCACATCATCAGCCAGCGAGGGATAGAAGCTAACCCACTAAAGGTCCAGGCAATCCTAGACATGGAAACACCAGGGGAAAGAAACCGGGTTCAAATGCTGACCGGCCGGCTGGCCGCCCTGGCCAGATTCATCTCCCGCCTGACCGATAAGTGCGCCCCATTCTTTAAACTGCTCAAAGCACAGCAGTTCAAGAAAATCCACTGGGCGGCGGAGCATGAAGCGGCATTCCAGTCCATCAAGACGTATCTGTCTGCTGTACCTCTCCTATCCAAACCAGTGCCGGGCGAGATGCTATACCTCTACATAGCTGTATCCGAAGCGGCCGTCTCCGCGGCCCTCGTCAGGAAGGAGGGCACGCTCGTTCTCCCGGTATATTATGCAGGGAAGGGACTTACCGGAGCCGAGGGCCGGTACCCCGACATTGAGAGGTTGGCTCTGACCCTGATCGTTAGTGCCAGAAAGCTCAGGCAATATTTCCAGGCTCATTCCATCACCCTATATACCAATCACCCTTTGCGACAGATCCTGTAAAAACCGGACACCAGCGGCAGGCTCGTACGGTGGGCAGTTGAGTTGGGAGAGTTCGATATCACTTATGCTCCGCGAACGGCTATCAAGGGACAAGCAGCTGCGGATTTCATATGTGAGCTCACCCCAAAGGTGGCACAAGCGCACCCCGGCCGGCACGAAGGCAAGGAGGCAGTTCAGGCCGTAAAGATCGAACCAGGCCTTCCCAACGGTTGGAAGCTCTACGTAGACGGCTCCGTAACGAGTAAGCGGAGCGGAGCCGGCGTCAAGCTAACCTCGCCCGATGGCCAATCGTACGAGTATGCCCTACGGTTCCTCTTCAACACTTCCAATAACGCCGCTGAATATGAGGCCCTCATAGCCGGTTTACAACTAGCCAAGGAAATGAGAATCCCATCCCTGGACATATACAGCGACTCGAGCCTAGTGGTGAACCAGATGAACGGGCTGTTCGAAGTCAAGGAACCCCAGCTAGCCTCCTACCAAGCTCTGGCCAAGGGCCTGATCGAGCCATTCCAGGGTGCCACGATCCAACATATATCCCAAGAGGCAAATAGACATGCAGACGCCCTCGCAAGGTTGGCAACAGGAAACTACCCTCCGGAGTACCGAAGAGTTAAAATTGAAACCCTCCAGAAACCAAGTATAAGCAAGACCATCTCCGAGATATTTGCGGTAGACGAGGCACCACCGAGCTGGATGGATCCGATAGTTAGATACTTGGCTGACAAAACCGGCCCCCAGGATGCAGTGGAGGCTAGGAGGCTACACCTCCGGTGCGCCAGGTACAGCCTTCTCAACGGCAAGTTGTACCGAAGAGGGCACAGTTTCCCCCAGCTGAAGTGTGTCACTAAGGAGGCAGGAGATGCTATCATGCGAGAAATCCACGAGGGAGTATGCGGTAATCACTCTGGCGCCCGGTCCTTGTCTCCCAAGTCGCTTCGGGCGGGGTATTTTTGGCCAGACATGGCAGCAGCATCAAGAAGAATATCAGGTGGCTGCCACAAGTGCCACATGTACTCCTCTACACCCCATGCCCCGACAATCATGTTATCAATCCTGTTAGCGCCATGGCCGTTCGCACAATGGGGACTAGACATCATCGGCCCTTTCCCAGTAGCTGTGGGACAGTACAAATACGCCATTATGGCCGTGGACTATCAGACTAAGTGGGTCGAGGCGGAACCCCTGGTAAAGATCACCGAGGAGCGAGTAAGAAAATTCCTATGAAAGAACATCTACTACAGGTTCGGGGTACCGCAGACTATAGTCACGGATAACGGGACATAGTTTAACAATGCTGATCTTATCCAATACAAGACCTCCATGGGGACCCGGATGTTGTTTGCCTCAGTGGCACACCCGCAGACCAACGGCCAGGTGGAAGCGGTGAACAAGATTATCAAAACCCTCCTCAAGAAAAAGCTGGATGCCAAGAAGGGATGTTGGGCTGAAGAACTCCCTGCGGTTCTATGGGCCATCCGGACGACAGCAGCCGAAGCAACAGGAGAGACCCCGTTCTGCATGGCATTCGGGAGCGAAGCGGTACTCCCTGTAGAGACCAATATGCCCAGCGGCAGGGTCGAAAATTATGACGCCGAGACAAACGCCGAGGACATACGGCTCAACCTGGATCTCATAGAAGAGCGGCGCGACCAGGCGCATATGCGAAACCAAACCTATAAGCAACGAGTCGCTCGGTACTATGATAGAAGGGTCCGGGAAAGGAAATTACAAGTGGGGGACTGGGTCATGAAGAAAGTTCAGAAAAAACTGCTGGCCTTGGAGCCAACGTGGGAAGGGCCCTACCAAATCACCGCAGCTGCGGGCCCGGCAACATTCCACATCATAGACGCTGAAGGCATCTATTCCACCCGCCCGTGGAATATCCAGCACCTGCGGTTCTATCCTAAATGAAATCAGTCGTAAAGGGACAATAGTGTATTTGGCACCAACATTGCAATACATAGTTACTGCATTTAGAATAAACTACAGCTGGTCGCAAGGTATATACAAAAAACTGTTAGCCAGCACCGCCAGAGCCCCCAATCCCGGACCCGCCACCTTTGAGAGACTGCTCTTGCTCCGCCATCTCAGCCAGGGCTACATCAGCTGCCATCCGCTCAGCATCAAGCCACCCTTTCTCCCTCCACTCCAGATAGGCATCATTTATGCCCTTCGCACGGGCGTCATCCAGCATCTCTTCAAGCTCCACCGACTCCCGGAAGTCGTCGACAGCTTTATCAGCCACTTCAGCAAGCCGGGATTCCACAAGCTTCTCCCCTCCTTTGAGGACTGCTGTCATTTGGGTCTGCAGTTCCAAAACCTTCGCCTCCAGCTCAGCATTCTTCGCTTCCCGAGCGGTCGCCTGACGGTCGGCTTCCTCCCGCTCCTGCGCCAGCTCAGTGGTCAACCGACCGGTTTCCTCTTTCTCCTGCGCAAGCTCAGTTGTCAGCTGACCAACCTCCTCTCTCTCCCGCGCAAGCTTAGTTTCCGCCAAGGATAGCCGCACAGTAAGCTCCTCCACTTACTTCTCCAAAACCGCAACCTCCCCTCTAGGCTCGGCGACGTAAAGACTATGAACCAGCTGGCACAGATACACAAAAGGAACATTAGCTCGTACCACAAAGGGGAAAGGAAGCCCAGAAAACACACTTACCCGAAGAGCTAATTCCACGGGCTTCGTCCTGCTCTCGTCTGGCTGCCCAGTTCCAGGGCCCTCCCGATCAAGTCCCAAGGTTTCAATGGTAGATGCCACGAACCTACCAAAACCACCACCACCGGAACTACGATCGGTTTCCAGCCCCCGACTCCTTCGGCTGCCGGTCTCCCCGACAGGAACTAATGCTGACCCCCCACCAGCCGAGCTTGACGCCCCGGCATCAAACGTCCTCGCCCTCTTCGCTGGGGCTTCACCACGATCGCTTTTGCGGTGCCCAGGCACCTCCGCTACCTCTTTCTCCCACGCGGTCTGACCCCCATCGGCCGTGCTAGATGTTCCGAACCCGGTAGGCCCACCGACCTTACTTCCCGGATAACGAGTGGGGCATTATCCTCACCGCCCAGCCGCCTGCCGTAGTGGGAGTCCGGAAACATGAGCGGCACCGGCCTGTCATGCACCGTGCACTCTAGGGTGACTGGATCTACAACGGTTTTCGAAGCCAACTCCCCCATCTCCATCAACCTTGGGGCCACAAGCTCCTCATCCGGTTCGACGGTCTCCTCGTTCCGAACAGCGAGCTGGGGGGCATTAGCTGCAAAACGATAAACCGAGCGGTCAGAATAAAAGTGACCCTGCAAAACAAGTGCAAGGTACCTTACCAGGTTTTCTCCCCATCTCGCATATCTCCAGCACATTCCACTGGATGAAATTGTAGGAGCTCCGGCCCAGAACGTCCCAGCAGACAAAAAGTCGGGCTAGCTGTTGCCTCTCTAAGTCCACCAACCGGTACGACTGATCTCCGATCGATTGATAAGCCCCGGGTACCTGAAAGTTCCTTGAACTACGCTGCCACCTGCCCCCGACCAGCACAACTGACCTCCTCCATACATTTGAAACCAAAGACGGCAGGTGAGTGATGGCAGGATCGAAGTCACGCGCGGCAAAGTTAACACAACCGCAGGCCTGGGCCTTTTTGGAGTAGAGAACCTTGTACAGCGCCCGGAACTCATTCACCATGGGCCAGTCCATATTGCTCAGGCTGAATAGGCACCCGAGCCCAAGCAACTGCCTCCACTGGTTGCTAGGCAGCTGAGCCGGGGACAGATTTATACTGCTCAGCATAAACTGGACAAACTTCGGCAGCGGCAGAGATAGTCCGTGCCGAAATTGATCATCAAAAACGGCAACCCAACCCGGCTCCGGGTTGCAAGCCAGTTCCCCGGGATACAGGTCTCGAAGCTTAATGGAGGAATCAATGTCCCACTTCGCTCGGAAGTCCCTTATCTCTCTCTCGGACATGCTTCTGGTTGGCTCGTCGCAGAAAATCACCCTATCGCCATCCAGTAGCTCATACCTCAACGCACGGCCGGAACCTACAGGATTCGCCGATCTCCCAGATGCCATAAAGCCTGAATAACGGAAGCTAGTGCTGTAGCAAAATAGCAACACAGACAAACGGCAGGCAAAGGGCAAGGAGCAGCAAGATACGGCAGAAGGAGAGCGGAAGAACTGATAAATAGGGCAACCATAAAAGAGAGGCAACCCCAGCCGCAGATTCCCTTCATCTCAAACCGTTCCTTACCGACACGTGTCCCAGCATCGATAAAGGTTCCCATGCCATCATAAATTGATGGGACTGATGGACTCTCCCCTTCATCGCATGTCCGCCACCTGTCCCACTTACAAGCGGCAGTTAGGGGAGATAGGACGCAGAACGAGGCGTCCACTCCCTTCACTTCCCCAAGAAGTCAACCTTGAGCCAAGGAACAGCATCTCACCGGTTATGAAGCATCCAACCGGCTCCGCACCACCCCACCGGTTATGAAGTATCCAACCGGCTTGAAGACAAGTCACCGGTTATGATCTTTCAACCGGTTTTGCACCACCTCGAGAGCATTGTTCCGGGTATGAGCCATCCATCCGGTACCATGGCAGTTCACGGTTAGGTATCATTCAACCGGCTGCATGGCATCTTCACTACAAGTCACCGGTTATGATCTTTCAACCGGTTCGAACCGCCTCGAGAGCAGTGTTCCGGGTATGAGCCATCCATCCGATACCATGGCAGTTCACCGGTTAGGTATCATTCAACCGGCTGCATGGCATCTCACTGGGGGACTCGTCTCGATATGGCAGAACGCCCGGGCGAGGTCCACCCGGTCCCATGACATTCCACCGGGCATGTGACATTCAACCGACTCCAAAGCATTCCACCGGTTGCCACTTTCCTTCGCCTACGGGCAGGAACGAGCCATCAACAACTCAAGGCTTCCAAACGCATGGGCTTTATAAACCCGGGTGAGTTTACATCTAACACATGTACTCTTGTCCAGCAGGATAAAAACCCTGCATCACACTGAACTGTGATACATTTGGGGATACTTGGCGAGACTCGTTATCTCAACGCCACCCCACCGGGCAGATTGTTTCTCTAACACAGAATAAGTCTCCCCGCAGGCTAACAAACCTGCACATTTACCTCGCTTATTCCAACAAAAGTTGAGAGCTAGTAAGTGTTGACCGGTGCTTCGGAACGACTCATACCGATATAGCACAACGCCCGGTCACGCCCAATCTTCAATACGGACTTGGGGGACTGGGCATCGTTGGGTTGGTAACCCTGCGGATCTGCGGGACAAGAGCAAGACAGATTAAGTCCCCATTCAAGATTGCACTTGACCGGGAACTTGGGGGACTTGTTGACAGTAGCCACAGAGGGGCTACAACAGGCCCACAGACCCGCCACTAGTGTACCAGGGGCCGAGCCAAGGCCCGGGACCGGATCACCAGCACCCGGCCTCGGGGTCCAGCAGTCTATCCTGCCACTAGGGGCCCGGGGACCGGGGGCGCCTGCCTACCAAAGAGGTCACCAAAGCTGCCATTTGGTGTGCAAACAGAAGGGAACCAGTCCCACATCGAAGGGTAAGGCCATACCTCACTCCTGGCCACCTATATAAGGGCCCCAACTACCCTCATTAATAGGTAACTGATCCTTCCTACCGCTTATATACGTGCTTAAGTTATATCTATTCCAACTATACTAACTTAGGCATCGGAGAGGAGAAGACCGGCCCGCCCGGTATTCCCCTTAGTAAGCAGGTTTGTAGGAGATAGTACGAAGATTTACCTGTCTCTACCAGGCCCCAGGGTTTGTGCAGAAACAATACCTATGTCCAAGAATCAACTCTGAATCATCTGGGGGACGCCTCAGACTCACCGTTGATGTTTGAGAACAAGGAAATCTCACTAAACTACTTATGCATGCACAATCTTATGGAAAGGAATTCCATGTATATCGATGATGCATTCGCCTACGCCGTTGCTCAAGAAGTCATTGACGACGACGATATGGAACCCCGCACTGTTGATGAGTGTCAACGTAGGGCGGATTGGCCGAAGTGGGAAGAAGCAATTCAGGCTGAACTAGACTCTCTAAAGAAAAGGCAAGTATTCGGACCGGTTGTGCCTACACCGCCGAACGTGAAGCCTGTTGGACATAAATGGGTCTTTGTCAGAAAGCGCAATGAGAATGGTGAACTCCAGCGATATAAAGCTCGACTCGTGGTGCAAGGTTTTTCTCAACGCCCTGGAATTGATTATGAGGAGACGTATTCTCCTGTCATGGATACTATTACCTTCCGATACTTAATCAGTTTGGTAGTCTCAGAGAGACTCAATATGCAGCTTATGGATGTTGTAACAGCGTATCTTTATGGGGATCTAGATACGGAGATGTACATGAAAGTGCCAGAAAGACTTTCGTTACCCAAGTCAAGTGAGCAAAAACCACGAAGTTTATTTGCTATCAGGTTGAGACAATCTCTATATGGACTCCGACAATCTGGTAGGATGTGGTACACACGGTTAAGTGATTACTTGATTGGGAAAGGATACAAGAATGATGAGTTGTGCCCTTGTGTGTTCATAAAGAGAACAAGTTCAGGATTTGCCATTATAGCCGTCTATGTTGACGATATGAACATCATTGGAACTCTAAATGAGATCAATGAGACCGCAAGCTACTTGAAATCCGAATTCGAGATGAAAGATCTGGGAATGACTCGGTTTTGCCCAGGATTAGAACTAGAGCACCGAAGTGGTGGAATCTTTATACACCAATCTGCATATGTCCGAAAGATGCTCAGGCGATTTAACATGGACAAAGTTATGCATCCTACAGGCACTCCCATGGTCGTTAGAAGTCTGGATATCAACAAAGATCCCTTTCGTCCGAAAGAAGATGACGAAGAGGTCTTGGGAGCTGAATATCCATATCTTAGTGCAATTGGAGCTTTGTTATACCTAGCTCAGTGTACTAGACCAGACATTGTTTTCTCAGTGAACTTGTTAGCTAGATTTAGCTCTGCGCCAACACAACGTCATTGAGTTGGAATCAAGAACATCTTTCGATACCTTAAAGGAACCCTTGACATGGGCTTGTACTATCGATACACTCATCAGGATTCGACACCTAGTCGATCTCTTGCATCCAACAGCATAAACCGTGGCTCGGATCGCCACCGGTCAACCGCCAAGGCTGGCTTTGGCTCAGCCATCCGCCATCCTGCAGCCATATCCGCCAACATATCTGGACCCGAGGATGCTAAGTCATGGTCCCGATACGGTTTTGGCGATGCTGGATATTTGTCAGATCCACACAAAGGACGTTCCCAAACCGGTTATGTTTTTACCATTGGGAATACAGCGATATCTTAGAGATCAACCAAACAAACCCTTGTTGCTACCTCCTCGAACCATGCTGAGATTATTACACTACATGAAGCAGTCAAAGAATGTGTTTGGCTTCGCTCAGTTATATCTCACATTCGAGAGTCCAGTGGACTTGTGTCTACTACGATGGGACCAACTTGCATATTTGAAGATAATGCAGCATGCATTGAGCAGATGAAGTTGGGATACATCAAGGGTGATAATACTAAACACATTTCGCCTAAGTTCTTCTACAATCAGCAGCAGCAAGAGACTTTAAATATCCAAGTGAAGCAAGTCAGCTCAGAAGATAATGCAGCTGATCTGTTCACCAAGTCTCTACCCAAATCTACATTTATGAAGCATGTAAAGCGCATTGGTATATGTCGCTTATCCGAATTCAAAGACTGATTGACTATCAGGGGGAGTTCTCGTCTAGACTTCAGGGGGAGTCTAGTTATGCATGTCTCACATACTTGTAGTTGGTGCGTTGTACTCTTTTCCTTTAGACCATGCCTTTATTTTTGCCCAAGAAGTTTTTTGTTTGCTGGCAAAGGTTTTAACGAGGCAACAGTTCATGCACCATTGAGGACGAGACACAAGTGAGAGTGTTCAAGGAAGGTTAATTCCGTAACTTCCGTGGTGTGTCTTGTCCTAATAAGGCTAGTAGTCTAGATACTTTATTAGATAGGGAATCCCTGATTACCAGAGATACTTGATGTAATGCCTATATAAAGGTCTCCTTATCAATCAACAAAAAGATACAGTTCATTATCATCTATTTCTCCTAGAACATACATATATTTCTTTATAATATCATAGATATATTGCAAATATCTTAAATATCGGAAATATTTTACGTTATCGGAGAAATATCGTAGATACAGTAAAAAAATAAAATATTTACCCTCAAATATATATCGGTCATTCGAAAAAGAGAGATATCGAGAGATATATTAGAAATATCGCAGATATTTTATTCATTTTTACCTAGTTTTTCATAAAACGACGCCATCGTACAACTTAGAAATTAAATTAGGGATTTGAATGCAATGTTAGGAATTTGTATATAAATCAAATCAGAAGATACGATTTTTAGTTACAAAGTCTTGATCTTTATGCTTCACCTCCTAAACCAGATCACCAATCGTCATCTCCGTCGTAACCCAAACCCTAACTCTTTGTACAATGCTCTGATGAGGACCGTTCTTCTCTTCACCCACATGCTTTCCCACCAAGCCCACCTTCCCTTAGCTCGTCGCCGGCGCTGGCTTGCCGTGTTCCGGCAGTGTCCAAGTTGCGAAACGCGGTGTTTGGGGCTGACCCATTTGTGAGTCTGTATGGGATGCACGTAAGATGTTCGATGAAATGATTGAACCGTTGTGTAGTTGCGTGCAAGGCAGAGATTTGATGGAGAGGTTCAATTGAGGTATGTGGTTTCGTGGACGACTGTGGTTAGTTGATTGTCTTTATGGAGATGATTGCATGTCTGCATTGGTGGATGGTTTTTGGAAGTGGGTTGTCTTGAGCAGTGTGCTTTGAATGGTTTGAAGAGAGTGACGGTGCAAATAAGTTTTTACATTGAGGATAATGATCTCCTATGCACAGCAGGACTTTCATGCCGTTTGAGCCTGATGCTTCTGTGTTGGATTCTTATAAGATTCATATGGGACCACTGAGCTGGGAAATGAAGTTTAAGTTGATTGAGTTGCAGCCACAACATTGTGGATGACAATAGAGGTCGGATCATGCTGCTGCTGTGAGGAAATCAATGGTACATTCTGGAATTCAGAAAATTTCAGTCTTCTATATGATCCACGTAAGGTAGATTTTTGCCGTACAATATCCGCAACGGCAAATGACAATGATGGCAATTTTTCCAGAGCTTGCTACTAAAGAATGACAGAACTCAGATGGATACCCTACTTTACACCCAGAAGTCAATCAGATTATGCTAAACATCATCGGATGAAAATTACTGGTGTGAGTCTTAAGACTAACTCGTATTCAGATTTAGTATGCACATTGATTTCAGTATTGAGTTTAGTATGCGAGAATGATTTGTGCCTGTGAATTTCCATCTGTTCAATTATGTATTTTTCTTAGTATGACTAGTTGGTGATCAAAAGACCTAGATAACCCACCAGAGATGGACATTTATCAGTACTGGGAACAGTTGGTCTTGAAAGAAACTCAGAAACCTATCGTAACCTTTCCTTTGGGAATAAGAATTAAATCAATCCTAGTCATTTGTTCATCTGTGATTGAGTAAAACAGAAAGGAGAGAGTGAGAGGTGGGGGACCTCCCACTGTAGTAGTCCTTCCAGTAAATAGACAAGAAGTAAAGAAGAATATTCTATTCTATTCTATTCTATTCTATTCTATAAGTTGTCTGGTTGTACTTTGTTGAGGTTTACATGGAACAAATTCTAGGTATATTATTAGTAACAAATTACAGGTAAAAAGATTGATTTGTTGTTAGTATATAATTAGAAACCCACTTTGAGAGCTAATTGGTGCATACTTTTATCTTCATCAATATAGTAGTATGCCAAAGAAGATAAGATGTTTATCAGTTGGCTCAAAGGCCAAAGCTTTCAGTCCATTGCCCACTTTGCAGTTTGCAGGGAGTCGTCCCTATCAACTGCAATTTCATTTGACTGCCACTTTTGTTGCTCTTCTTCCTTTTTGGGTTAGATTTTCATATTCTAGTACGGTCACTCACTGCTCATATATATTTCCTGTTTAATATGAAAAGAGAATCCCATCTTTTCAACCTTTTTGTTATTTTGTGTTCATTACCACAGAAAAAGACAAAAACAAACAAATTGTTTTAAGATTTGCTCTATCATTGTAGCAGTCATTGCTGACGTTTTGTTATGCGTGACCATATTTTGAATGTTAGTTAAAGTATAAGAAAAGTTGTATTTGAATGCAATTCTCCATTGTATTAATCAGATTAGTGTTTGTAAGTAGTGAATAAGCTTCTCAAATCATGCATCTTCTGTAGTCTGTTCAATGCTTATCTCTTACTTGATAAATGTGTTTCACTTTGGTTGTTTAAGTCGTCCAGGAGGACTATGATTGTATGTATTATGCATACATGGGGATCCTGAGACGGGACGGACGGTCAGAGGCCGCAGCGGGACTACCATAGGAAAGCCCGCCCCCGCTAGGTAACATAGAAAGAAATAGATTCCCGGATAGCAAGAGTCTCTATGTGAATCTCTTCCAGACCAGGCCACCCAAACAATTTTACTACCATGTTCTCTTGCTGACATGTCCTCTGTTCCTGAGACGTTGTTTGAAACAAGCTTTTAGAACACAAGAAAATATTTTGCTCGTATGTATCTATGATATCAATATACTTATTCAAAAATTTGGCTAAGAAGTTCTATAGGTTTGAGCTACAAATTATAAAAAAAAAAAAAAAAAATTATAAGCAATTATGCCTAAATGGATCGAATTTATTTTTAATTAATTTTTTTATTTTTTATATATTGTTATTTTAGTTTGAATTAATTTCAGTTTACCTACTTGAATTTTGGTTGAATCATCACTTCAGTCCCTATACTTTTGATTTCATCAACTACACCCCTATACTTTCTAAATTAATCAACTAATACTAATTTTGTAAATTTCGTACAAACGATCTATCAATACCAAAGGCTTTTTGGTATCTTTTCCCTACATTAATGCACTGTTACCATATTACGATTATAAATAAAGCTAATCAAATCATATAATCAAGTTGAACAATAGAAAATAAACAACAATAAATCATATATGGTAAAACAAAAAGAAATCACCATATATGATTTGTTTTCTATTGTTCAACTTGATTATATGAATTGTTTAGCCTTATTTATAATCGTAATATAGTAACGGTGCATTAATGTAGGGAAATTGTACCAAAAAGCCTTTGATATTGATAGATTGTTTGGACGAAATTACAAAATTGGTATCAGTTGATTAATTTAAGAAGTACAGGGGTGTAGCTGATGAAATCAAAAGTACAGGGACTGAAATGATGATTGAGCCAAAGTTCAAGTAGGTAAACTGAAATTAATTTTTTTAGTTTTAAAATTTTTCATTTGGATGGAAAATATCTATATTTAAACTATATGCCCTGCCAACAACAGAAGCTGTTCAACCTCTCTTTGATTACAACCTTATATATTGTTCACTTTCATATACACAATTTGTTGAATCACATTGGTATAGTAGGTCCTTCCGCATTGGATACGCTTGCATCACCATATTAATAGAGAACTTATCCCACATAACAAACTGGCTAGCTAGACTGCTATATAAATGTACATGCAAAATAAATTGAAGACATTGAGACACTCGAGAACATTGCATAAACCATGGCCAACTCAAACTCTCTTCCTCTATACGAAAGGTTTGAGCATAGAAACACACTGCATAAAGTCATGGAGTTTATAATCCTCTTCCTTCTCCTTTCACTCCTTGTTTATCGTCTCCTCGCTTTCAACAACCATGGTTTATCCTGGTCCATCGCATTCCTCTGCGAGCTCTGGTTTACCTTCAGTTGGGTAATCACCATCAACAACAAATGGAATTTTGTTGAACATAAACCATACCCTGACCACCTCTTGCAACGGTAACACTAGTAACAGAGGCATCTCATTTTTTTATTTTTTTTTTGGAGCTGCAATCCACCCAAAGCCGATGTGTTATATTTCTAGTTAAATCCTTTGGTACTGCTAAATTTCTGTTGAAACATTTTAGGGTGCCTGAGGATGAGCTTCCAGCAGTAGACTTGTTTGTGACCACAGCAGACCCAGAGCTTGAACCACCTATCGTTACAGTAAATACTGTGCTGTCTCTGTTGGCAGTTGATTACCCAACAAACAAACTAGCATGCTATGTTTCTGATGATGCGTGTTCCCCTATCACCTTCTACTCACTTGTGGAAGCATCAAAGTTTGCTGAGATTTGGGTTCCCTTTTGCAAAAAGTACAATGTTCAAGTTAGAGCTCCTTTTAGATACTTCACCAAAATTAATTCCAAGCTTTCTGGCAATAATAATAGCACAATGGAATTCAAGCAAGACTGGAAGACAGTGAAGGTGGTGATAATTTAGTTGTGGCTGGAGTCTATACAGTGATTCTAGTCATTTCAATTAATGGTCTTACTAGTCTAGCTGTTACTTTGAAGGCTGCTATATTTCATTCTATAAATTTGTGAGATAATATTTGTATACTGATGACAAATGAACTTGATTGTCTTCATGTTTTGTAGGATAAGTATGAGCAACTTAGCAGCAAACTCAAGGATGCTGTGTGCAAATCTGTCAATCCATCTGATATAATTGGATGCGACTTTTCAGTTTTCTCAACTGTACAACGTAATGATCATCCAACAATAATTAAGGTATCCAACAATACAAGCTTGCATCGTAGACTTAATAATTACTGATTTGTATTGGCTTTGTCTCTCTCTGAAGTCTCTTACAGAATTTACTTTGGAATTGTGCTAATAAAGAACTTACAGTAGTCTATGAAGGGAAAGTCATAGTAACAGGAAAACAACATTTGTTTAATTGCTTTCTTAGAAGTAAGTAGAAGTTGATTTCTTTTCATTACAATTTGATGTGACTTTCCTGTAAAAGTACTTGGAAGCGTTTCGTGAAGTAACTAACATTTTCCTGGTATCTCATTAGAAAGCACTTGAAATACGATTCAGAAAACACCTTTGACTATTTTCCAAACCATGCCAAACATACTATCGATCTCTTGAAAAGCAGTTCTTGCAATATTAGAAGCAATGCTGAATCAGTTGCCCCATCAATTAAAATTAACTAGTACTATAGGTGAATTATGCGTAAGCTCAATGCCTTTCAAATTTTTTTTTTCATTTTTGAAGGTTGTATGGGAGAACAAAGAAGGACATTCGAATCAATCAGTTCCGCATATTGTTTATATATCCAGAGAAAAACGGCCAAAGCATCCACATCATGCCAAAGCCGGGGCCATGAATGTACTGGTATAATTTAATTTTTTCCTTACCACCTTTCTTAGTTAACTAACCAACCAACTCAGCTGAAATCATTCGATAATATGCAGACTAGAGTCTCTGGGTTGATGACCAATGCTCCTTACATGCTAAACGTGGATTGTGACATGTTCGTCAACAGTCCGAACATTATTCTTCATGCAATGTGTATGCTGCTTGGATCAAAGAGTGAAAATGAAAATGCATTTGTTCAGTGTCCTCAAGTCTTCTATGATGGTCTAAAGGATGATCCTTTCGGAAATCAGATGATAGTTTTGTGGAAGGTACGCACTTGCAGATTACTTTTTTTTCCCGGCCTGATACAGACTACAGAGACAGGACTTTTAGTAACAAGTCAATTAGTTACAGATCAATATACCTGGTCGTGAGCCTTTTTCCTGGTCTTATAACCTCAGAAACAACTGAATCCTAAAATGTTTAGCTGGGGAAAACTATTGTTTCTAGCAACACATTATTTACATTCGGCCACTGATACAAGTAGACACTAGAGGTTGCACTTTTATGTGTTGGTTGTTGGTACAGACTGTTTTTTTCAAGTATCTAACTAATTTAAAGTATGCATCTCCTAAATTTCTAGTATGTAGCACAAGGAATTTCAGGAATTCAGGGACCTTTTTATTCCGGAACAGGATGTGTTCATAGACGAAAAGTCATCTATGGTCTATCCCCCAATTACATGAAAGTTGGAGAAACAAATGCAAAAAGCATGATGAATGGTAATCAAATGAGAAGCACAATCCTCTCTCCGTGTATATATTTAATATATTAAGATGGTGATCAACAAGAAACTTAGTTTTCTAGTTTTCTTTGATAGGTAAGTTAGACAATAAAGATTTACTTGATAGGTTTGGTAAGGAATTTATCAAATCTGCTGCTGATGCTTTGAAAGGAGAGGCAGAGTGTCCAGACATGCTTACGGAAAATATTGAAGCTGCATACCGAGTTGCTGGTGTTGAATATGAGTATGGAACACATTGGGGCAAAAAGGTTTGAAGTAGTTTGAATCCTCAAATTATATTTTTATTTGATTGGTCCTTGGCTTTCGATCAGAAAGATATTATTTTGATAAAAAAAAAAAAAAAAAATCTTGTTTTTCTTTCTGAAACGACAAATTGGTATTTGAGTTTCATTAGTTTGGTACATGAACTTTAATCATAACTGGGAAACAAGAAGAGAATCAAACAAAAATTCAAGTAAATGGCCAATTTGAATACAGTAATTTCCATGATAGTAGAAAATTAGTTAAATATAGATACAAGCCTGTTTGATAGTTAAAGTTGATTACATCCATCTTTCTCAAGATTTGAATTAGAATAGTAAAAAAAGAAGGAATTCGAATGACTCGTTTCATATGGTTATATCAAGTGGTTTTCCATTTTTTTTTTTATTACTTTTGTTATATACAATTCCCTCTTGCTATGAAACTCTCCCTCCAAATCTCTTTTTTTTTTTGGTTTAGGTGGGATGGATGTATGGATCCACAACCGAAGATGTCCTCACTGGGCTTTCAATCCATAACAAAGGTTGGAGATCCATTCTTTATGCACCCAACCCACCAGCCTTTCTTGGATGTGCGCCTACTGGTGGGCCTGCTTCCATGACCCAACAAAAAAGGTGGGCCACCGGCCTGCTTGAAATCCTCTTCAGCAAATATTGCCCCATATTTGGTACTCTCTTTGCAAACCTCCAGTTCAGGCAGTGCTTGAGCTACTTCTGGATCCTTTCATGGGGGCTACGCTCAGTTCCTGAGCTATGCTATGCTGCTCTGCCAGCCTATAGTATCGTCACCAACTCCCACTTCTTGCCGGAGGTATGAAATTCTTCTTTGCAAAATAAGCTTATTATTATTATTATTATTATTATTATTATATACATATAAGCTTTTGCCAAAAAGCTTATTATTCAGAAATATAGCACATACAGGTTCAATTAGGCAATTCTACAAGTTTTCTTTAAATTTTCCTGTACATTTAGTTTTAGTGTTTCGTCTTTCTTTTACTAAGGTGGGCACATGGTGCTCTATGAAATGCGTCTGCCTCAAAACAGGAAAAGGTATCTGGTTGAATCTTCATGCCTCGAGAAGAAAATTCTTAACCAAACACTGTATATCTATAAACAGATATGAACACATATAACTTCCTCTAACCAAAAGCATATGAGGTGCATACCTATTGTTACAAGAGTTCACACACACCCACTTGTGCACTCACATGTATATAATGTATAACCCTATAACAATATATTTGATTTTCACTCTTCTGACATCTAAAAATGTGTTATAAATGCAGGACCAAGAATTAACTTACTATATACCCTTAGCTGTGTTTGTGATCTACACTATGTACACTTTATCAGAGTACCTTAGAACTGGTCTTTCAATCCGAGCATGGTGGAATAACCAAAGAATGGGAAGAATAACCACAATGAGTGCATGGTTATTTGGAGTTCTTGGTGTTATACTCAAACTTTTGGGCATATCTGAGACGGTCTTTGAAGTAACACGAAAAGACCAATCTACTTCAAGTGATGAAAACACCGAAGACACTGAAGCCGGAAAATTCACCTTTGACCAGTCCCCGGTTTTCATACCTCCCACAGCAATTTTGCTTCTGCAATTAACAGCACTGACGACTGCTTTGTTGCAGCTTCAACCACCAGCCCGTGATGGAGTGGGATCAGGCTCTTTGGAGACCATGTGCAGTGTTTTGTTGGTGGTATGCTTGTGGCCATTTTTGAAAGGTCTGTTTCGATCAGGAAAGTATGGAATTCCTCTGTCTACCATATTCAAGTCTGCTGGTCTTGCACTACTCTTCTACACCTTGTGCAGATATTAGGATGGTCTTGCACTACTGTTCTACACCTTGTGCTGTCGATGGCGCTGGCTGGCAATCGCTTCATTGGGTTCTCAACCACCAGCCCGCAGCGGTCAGAGAGATTTATAACTAGCTAGTGTAGCTTGGTTGTATGCCTCTGGGAAATATGAGATTCCTAATTGAGAGAAAAAGCCTCTGTTGATATGGTAGCTTGTAATATTACTAAATAAAGTAATATGCTAGGAGCTTTTATTTTATCTGGTCAAATGTAGGAGTTTTTATGGTTCACTTTATAATATATATTATATGCTCTAAGAAAGAACTTCACTGAACAAAACCTTGGTAAAACCCGCGCCGCCGTCGTGGGCTTCCAACGGGAAATCGGCGTCGGAACCCACAGATCGATGTTGCTTTCACTTATCCTAGATTTCCCGGTGGTCCTCCGTCAGTAATCGAATCGAAGCATTTGGATGTCTACGCCCCATCTCGCTGGACGATTGCCGCTCGGGTTTTTGATTCCCATCTCCGCCGGTCGGTTTCGATCCCCGTCTCCGCCCGTTCTGGCCAATTAGTTTCCAGACTCTTCATGGGTAGTGATCTATGTGGTGATGCATCAGAAATAATTCACTAATCCAGAACCCCTAAGCGCTGTTCCCTGGTCGCTGAAGTGCGGCCTGTGCCGTCGTGTATTGTAGCTCCATGCTGCACGGAAACATCCTCGTTTGGAATTGCAGAGGCATCTGTAATGGTGAAACACAAAAAGCGTTGTTGGACTTGGTTCGGGCGCGTAAGCCGAACATGATTTTTCTCTCTGAAACTCTAGCTCCCATAGATGTGATTCGCAAGATTTGCTGTAACATTGGCTTCAAGGACTTCTTCTGTGTTCAGCCGGCAGAAGGCTCGCAGGGGTTTGCTCTCATTTGGAATCACGAGGCGCATGTGAAACGTCGAACGTTCTCTACACATCATATTGATGTGGAAGTGGGTATACCAGGGGAACATACGATATGGAGATTCACATGAATTTATGGTTTTGCTGCTCGAGGGGAAATGACCCAAACTTGGAATCTTATTCGATCTTTAGCAGTAGAAGAGGGCGACATGCCATGGTTGATGGCTGGCGATTTCAATGAAATTCTCTCCAATGCAGACAAGTCAGGACGACCACCAAGAACTCTTAGTGCAATGCAAGCTTTTCAACTAGCCATAAGTTGGTGGATATGGGTTGTGTTGGCTGTCGCTGCACCTGGAGCAGTAAGTTTACAAAAGAGCGACTTGATCGAGGTCTCCAATCAGTGTCATGGAGAGAGCTATTCCCTTTTAGTAGGGTGATTACTTTAGACCCTAATGAATCTGATTACTGTCCTCTATGTATTGAAGTTAATCCTGAAAGGTGCACTAGGTTTCAGAGCAAAAGACTCTTCCGCTTTGAGGAAATCTGGCATGAAAACCCAGAGTGCATGGAGATTATTCAACGTGAATGGACCAAGCATCAGTCGGGTAATCGCATGTAGCAAATAGCCAGGAAAATTGATGCTACGGGGAGACAACTCAAACATTGGCATGAAAATGAATTTAAGAAATCGAGTGTTGAGATGAAGGAGATTCAGAGGAAGCTAAATGACATTATGAGACTTCCTTACTCACCAGAATAATATGGAATTCAGAGGGAGTTACATGTTAAATTTAGTCAACTTCTGTTGCAGCAAGAAAAGTATTGGCGGCAACGTTCTAGAGTATTATGGCTCAAAGACGGTGATCAAAATTCCGCTTTTTTTTCTTCACAGAAAAACATGTAACCGACGAAGCAGAAATACCATTAAGGGTTTGGAAGATGAGAATGGCCAATGGCTCAAAGCTCCTCAGGATATTAAAGCCCTTACATTGTAGTATTTCAATGACGTTTTTACTTCCGAAGGTATTAATCATGCAGACATTGCGCAAGTAATTGAGGCCACTCCAACTCGGGTTACAAATGACATGAATGCAGACCTCTTACAACCCTATTCAGACGATGAAATACAGTGTGCTCTCTTCTAAATGCATCCCTCGAAAAGTCCTGGACCAGATGTGTCATGCCCCGGTCCTGGCGTCAGTGGGGTTTAGTCACCCGGCGCCGATCTCGAGGTGTGATCGAGTGTTACAAAGCGGAATGTAAATAAAAATTAAAACACTTATTTCTAGGCTCTTAACCCTAGGCTCGTCCGACACTTCGACTCGACAAACACTAAGTACTTGTCTACAAAACAGTAAGTAAATGAGTGGGTGAGCAAAACCACACGCTCAGTGAGTGCCCTATGTAATATGCCAGCAAAATCATGTCATTTTACGCACGCTACAAAATACGTATATCGTATATTTCACGTCGACCACAATACAATTAACAACAATAAATAAACAACACAAGCAATCCAAAACATATAATATACTAACAATGCATGCATGTAATGTTCCTCCTCACACTTTCCACTGCCCTCAAATATATATTTTTCTTCTTTCGTTAGTCTTCTTGTTATACTCATGGTCCCCAGTTCCGAAACCCGAAATAGATCATTTTATCGACTTCTGGCGTTGAAGGGGCATACTTTCCCCAAACTCGTGCACATGTGGGCTGATCATAGCTACTGGATGTCCTCATGAGTTAACTCAACTACACGAAAGGTTTTGTTTCCAGTAATAGTTCCCAAACACTCATGTTCCCTTCAACTTCCAATCTCACCATTTTCCCATCATGAAATGCAGGATCAGGTAATATAATTCAAAACAAAAACGCATGTTTTCCCCACATTGTAGATACGCAACAACCAATCAAGAATCTAAATATCACCAAAATTCATAACAAACAATGCCAAAAAATGTCTAGCTCATAATATATATAAATACCGCATATTTCACAAACAGACATGTTTCACTTGAAATAGAGAGATATTTCATAAATAGATCAAAAACTTGCTTTTCGACTATTTTAAAAGCATATAAGAACATTTGAGACACATTACATAAACCACTCACCTCGATAAACTAAATCGACACTCAGATCGTAAATCGAGCAACCTAGAACGAGCCTTCTAGAAATAACCGTTGGATCTAACTCCAACCACCATGGATAGAAAGATCGCGTCGATACGAATCCGTAGCCATTCGCGGATTCAAAATCGGAGTTACGGATCAAAAGTTATGATCCGCGGAAGTTTCGTCGCAAATCTAATAAAATAATAATATTGTAGAAAGAGAAAGATGAGAGAGAGAGAGAGAGGTACAAACTGAATTGAAGGGGGGAGGCTGATCCCTATTTATAAGAAAAGAAGGCCAATCACCAAGCCACATGTGTCATCTCCCACACCATCCACCAAGGTGCTTGCACCAAGTGTCAAGCAAAGGACAAAGTCACTCTCTCCAAGTGACAAGTGTCCTATGACTCTTAGAACTGATATACTTGGTCATAAGAAAACTTATTGACTAATAGGAACCTGCCACGTAGCAAAACGATAAGATTTCGACGAAACTTCTAAAAATCGTTAAAAATAGCTTGGGACTTTGAAAAATTAACAGAAAAATACGACGAACTCGTGGCGACCTCTACTTTCTATTTCTCATAAGAAAAATATAATTTGACCAACATAAAAAATCGTGATATTACAAGATGGCATGTCACCTTTCTTCTTTCAAAAATATTGGCACATCGTGGGGACTGATGTATGTCAAGCAATCTGAGGCTTCCTACAACATGGTGAAACATGGGAAGACGCTAATCATACCTTTTTATATCTTATTCCCAAGTTAAAATCTCCCAGGTTGGCAGCTCACTTTCGTCTGATTGCTTTAACTAATGTGTTGTCGAGGATTAGTTCTAAAGTAGTGGCAAATAACTTGAAGAAGTGTATGGCCAACATCATCTCTCCACTGCAAAGTGCATATGTCCCAGGAAGACTGATTTCGGACAATACTATAGTGGCTGCCGAGGTAACACATTTCATGCATCAACTCCGACATCAAGCAACAAGTTTCTTCTCTCTTAAACTTGACATTAGCAAGGCATATGATCATTTAGAATGGTCTTATATTAATGCTATGCTACACAAACTGGGTTTCTCTGAAGAATGGATTCAGGTTATTATACGCTGCATTACCACTGTATCATATGCTATATTACTGTAGGGAGAGCCAACATACTCTATTGTTCCCTCTCGGGGAATTAGGTAAGGGGATCCTCTCTCATTGTTTATTTTCATTCTATGTGCAGAAGGATTATCAGCGCTTGTATCTCAAGCGAGTGACTCTAGTGGTATTGAGGGTTTAAAGATGAGTCTGCAGGCCCCCTACCCTTCACCATCTTTTTTTGCTGATGACAGCTTTTTATTTGGAACAGCGAATGAGACTGAATATGTGAGGTACCAGCAAATCCTTGATGTCTATGAACAAGCATCTGGACAGAAAGTGAACTTGGCCAAAAGTAGTGTGGTGTTTTACATACATAAAAGAGAGGCTCTCTAATAAGTTACTTGGTTGGAAATCAAAACTGCTCAGTTGTGCCAGCAAAGAGATTTTTATTAAAGCAGTAGCGCAGACGATGCCATTGTATGCAATGAACTGCTACTTGTTGCCAAAGGGATTGTGTGATGATATACACCAACTATGTGGCTCTTTCTTTTGGGGGGATACTGATGATAAAAAATGAATTCACTGGAGAAGTTGGGAGAGGCTATGTTTAACAAAAAAAGAGGGAGGCATGGGTTTCAAAAATCTGTATGCATATAATCTTGCGATGTTGGCTAAACAGGGATGGAGAATAGTCAATAACCCTCAATCTTTAGTGGCACGAGTCCTGAAAGCTAGGTATTACCCTTCCTCATCTTTTTGGGAGGCTCAACTCAGCGATGCTCCTTCATTCTCTTGGAGAAGCATTCTTACAGCTAGACCAGTTCTAAGAGCTGGAGTACAATGAAAAATTGGCAATGGTCAACAGGTAAATGTGTGGACTGATAAGTGGATTCCTGTTAATTCGGCATTCAATCTGCAGCGACTAGTAGATTGCGCGGTAAACAAAATGGCGGACCTAATTGATCACAAGCAGCGTACTTGGAAAGTCTCACTAGTGCACTCACTTTTCCCTCTCCCGATTGCCCGAAAAATATTGTGCATCCCATTGAGTCGAAGAGAGGCTGCTGACAGGTTAGTGTGGAGTCCAGAAAAGAAAGGTTTTTACTCTGTGCAATTTGCATATTGGGTAGCAAGACAACAAGTCCTAGCTAATGTTCTTACTTCTACCTCTCATGGGGACCCGTTTGGCTTGCTCTGGAAGAAAGTTTGGAGTGCTACAGTACCTGGCAAAGTAAAAATCTGTAATTGGAGAGCTATTCAAAATCTTCTGGCGACCGGGGAAAGAGTTATTTATAAAGGGTACATTGATGAGATGCACTGCCCTATATGCAATCATCATACTGAAAGCACCCCACACTTGCTTTGTCACTGTCCGTTCATGCAACAAATACTCTCGCTCTCTGGTTTTCATCTGCAGCTACATGATGGTATGTCTTTTAAATATTGGATGTTGCAGGCTGCCACAATGTTAAAAGCGGAAGTTTTTAACAAGTTAATGGTCCTAATTTGGAGTGTGTGGACAAACATGAATAATGCTCTATTTCAAGGAAAGGGCAAATCTGCCCAGGAGGTCATGCTAGGAGCGATGACTTGGTTAAATGAGTACCAAGTAGCCAACAAGCCTACCGGAACCTCCTCACAGCGTGTGACCCAGCATTGGCAACTACCATCGGGAATTCATACTTTTAAATTGAATGTGGATGCAACCTTCTTGCCTAATTAGACCAAAGGTGGAGTTGTAGGGGTAATTCGGAATGTGCATGGCCATTTCATTGCTGCCTTTGCCAAACGGGTGGCATATACAGCTTCTCCAAAGCAGTGTGAGTTATTAGCTATCAGAGAAGACATGGATCTCATCCACTCTTTGAGTTTTCAAAATGTGATTATAGGGAGTGACTCCATGGAAGCTATAGCAGAAGAAAAAGTTGTCAACCATGATTTCCTTGCAAATGGAGGAATTATAGATGATATCAAGAGCGTTTGGTGTCGTTTACAGGGTGTTGAGGTTCAACATTGTCTTCTTTCTTGCAACATGGTTGTGCATAGATTAGCTGCAATTGACATTGAAGCTGATTTTGGTACAACTTAGGTGGAAGAAGCACCTAGCATGTTGTTAGATGTGCTAACCTATGATTGTAATCATCTTACTTAATTCTGTTTTAATAGAATTCCCTTCAAAAAAATATATTATATGCTCTAAAATTAAAGAGAAAAGCCTCTATTACCCACTCACTGTCTCTGTCTCTATCTGAGAAATTCTCAAGGTAGGGCAAACGTACGAGTCATGTGGTACCCCCAGCCAATTATGCCTCTCTTTTTCAATTGTAATTCAAACCTCTGCCACGCCTCATCTCGTATCTTTGCTGCCTCCTCCTCTTATCCGATGATGGCAGATTCTCTATCTCTTCCTCTATGTGAAAAAACCAGTGTTAAAGTTCATACACTGCAGAGAGCCCTCGAAGTTGTAATTTCATTCCTCTTCATCTGTCTCCTTGCTTATCGTTTCTTGTCTCTCACTGACAATGGCATTCCATGGCTCCTCGCCTTCCTCTGCGAGTCTTGGTTTGCCTTCAATTGGGTTCTCAACCTCATCACCCAATGGACTCCCATGAAGTACAAAACGTACCCCAACAATCTCTTGCAACAGTATGTCCCCTTTGGACCTTAATCATTTTTTTTTTTTGTGTTCATAAGTATTCATGTCCGTAATGTCTTTTAAGCACACAGAAATGATAGTAACATAGTGTTCATTGTCCAATAGGGTGCCGGAGCTTCCTGCCGTCGACATGTTTGTATCAACGGCAGATGCAGTGTTAGAGCCACCTATCGTTACGGTGAACACTGTCCTGTCTTTGCTGGCGGTTGATTACCCAGCTCACAAGCTAGCTTGCTACGTGTCCGATGACGGGTGTTCCCCCCTAACCCTTTTTTCTCTCATTGAAGCCTCAAAGTTTGCTAGGATTTGGGTTCCCTTCTGCAAAAAGCATGCCATTCAAGTTAGGGCACCTTTCAGATACTTCTCTGCGAGCGAGTCCACATTGCCAAGTGATAGTTCACCGGAGTTTTGTCTAGAGTGGACCAAACTGAAGGTGATATTTGGCATTATTCCTGTTTAAATCTATATCTCAGATAGCAGAAGCTAAAATTTTGTTGCAGACTTAGGCATCTGTCATAAGGGTACGTACAAAACTATACCTATGTTTGTTTGTCACCATGTTCATTTTCCAGGATGAGTATGAAAATCTCTGCCAAAAGATTGAAGGCGCAGGCCACCATTCGGTACCCCTTGATATTTCTGGAGACAATGCAACTTTTGCTCACAAACAGACTAATAACCATCCTACAGTGATCAAGGTACGTAGCAATCTAATTGGGATATATAATAGGATGCTAATTTCCAAGAGCCATATTTTTACTGTAATTGATTTTATACAGATAATATGGGAGAACAAAAAAAGGCTTTCAGATGGATTGCCACATTTAGTTTATGTTGCTCGAGAGAAGCGTCCGAATCAACCACATCATTACAAAGCTGGTGCCATGAATGTTTTGGTACCAATTCTATAGTCTAGCTAAAGCTTTTTATGTTTGGCCCCCCTTTTTTTTCATTAGCTCTAATACACAATTACATTAATACACTCTACAGATTATACTGTTACACTTGATAACTGCACATGTTATATTGTGTATTTCGAACTATACTATAAAAAAAAATGCTCTGATCAGGGTATATTATCGAAGTAGCGATGACCTTATTAGTTATGCAATTTGTTGTTCGCTACAACTAGCTGAAACATTTAGTTTAGTCACTAACCATCTACGTTTCCAAAACCAATTCAACTCGATTGTGTGTTATTTATGTATACAGACCAGGGTCTCTGGCGTGATGACAAATGCTCCATTTATGTTGAACGTGGACTGCGATATGTATGTTAGCAATCCGAAAATTGTTCTTCACGCAATGTGCTTATTGATGGGATTCAAGCATGAAAAACAAGGCGCATTCGTTCAGTGTCCCCAAATCTGCTATGACTATTTGAAAGATGACCCATTTGGAAACTCAGTGAGCTTGCCTTTGAAAGTGCGTATCACTTAGCAAGGAATGAATATGTTCGTCTGACGTTCATTTGCAGCACTAGAAACTAATGTTACTTTCATTTCGCATGCAGACATTTTGGCCAGGGATTGCTGGGATTCAAGGACCACTATATGCCGGAACTGGATGTTTTCACAGACGTAAAGTTATATATGGTTTATCCCTACAAGATAGTACAGGTCAAATTCAAGGTACCTAGTTGATGGGAACTATATATATGCTCATAAGTAATTAAGTATGATCAGATATTAATAATGAAGTGCTTCACTTCACTACTCCATTCTTGATAATCAAACTATTTATTTAATAGGAAATCTGAACACTGAGGCACTGAAAGACCGGTTCGGAAATTCTATGAAGCTCGTCAGCTCAGCAAATAAGATTTTAGCGGAGAAAACTGATCATCCACACGACCTATCCAGTGCTGTTGAAGAGGCATGTAAAGTTGCTAGCTGTGGGTTTGAACATAGCACCTCCTGGGGAAAAGAGGTTCGACAAATTATGTGTTCTTCACCAACATATATTTTAGTAAGTGTCACGATGCCTGTTGTTTTGAAATACTTTGCCTCGATTGCTTCAGGTAGGCTGGATTTATGGGTCGATAACGGAAGACCTTCTAACCGGGATAAAGATCCATGCAAGGGGATGGAAATCCATCTTATGCATGCTTGATCCACCGGGCTTTGTTGGGTCTGCACCTACTAGTGTGCCGGTTATGCTAACCCAGAGGAAGAGGTGGATCACAGGCCTCTTAGAAATCTTGTTCAGCAAAAACAGTCCTATCTTTTCCACTCTCAATGCCAAGCTTGAGTTTAGGATGTGCTTAGCTTACATCTGGATCCTAATATGGGGCTTACTCTCTATTCCAGCTTTATGTTATTCTCTCCTGCCAGCCTACTGTATCATTACCAACTCTCATTTCCTTCCCAAGGTAACGTACGTATATGATCGATACATTCTTGTTAAATTCTATGTTAATTTAGGACTCAGAATCCGAATGCATGAAGCACTTTATTTAACCAAAAGAGAACTGAAACTAATTTAACATGCTATGTTGTTTGATTCCCAATGCAGATAGGAGAACCGGCTCTCCTAATGTTTGCGGCTCTATTTCTTGTTAACAACTTATACACTCTGTATTTTTACCTTGAATCTGGTCTATCATTCACTGCATGGTGGAATTATCAAAGAATGGGGCCTCGAAGCATAGTATTGTCAGCAACTTCGTTGCTATTCGGGACCATAAGTGTGGTACTCAAGCTTGTGGGGATTTCTGAGGTGGTATTTGAAGTCACACAAAAGGATGAATACTCCTCTACTGGTGATGATGATCCTAATGCCAAAGATGCTAATGCTGGAAAGTTCACTTTTGATAAGTCTCCAATGTTTGTACCACCTACGACGCTCTTGTTTGTGCACTTAACAGCGTTGGCATTGTTGAGAGTGAAATTACCATCATCAGCTTTACAAGTGTCTACAGGAGTTGCAGAGATAGTGTGCAGTGTGTGGGGGGTGATTTGCTTATGGCCATTTTTGAGAGGGTTGTTTGGGAAGGGAAAATATGGAATTCCATTGTCCACTATACTCAAGTCGAGTGTGTTAGCTTTGCTTTTCATACTCTGCTGCGGAAGATTCTCATTGCCATTGTGATGAGAATCCTCTCTGAATGTTTGGACAATTTGCCAAGATTGAAGAACCACTATTGTCCTCTTTTTTTCTTTTTTCTTTTTTCTTGGAGAAAGAAATACTATTGTACTTGTTAGCGTGAGTCATATAATTTAGGAATGTAAATTAGGTAGTTAGTACTTACTTACTTACCTATTCTGTATATGTAGTACATGGTAGTACCAAGTCAGGGTTATAGTACATCTTGTATCCTCTTTATATAGCCTCCAATGTGAGATGAATACATATCAGAAAATTCATTCTCCAAATCGTATTATATTTGACATGGTATCAGAGCAAAGATTCGAAAGGACTTTGTCTCTTTATTTTTCCCCTGCAATTCTTTATCTTGCGTTGGTTCTCTGTCAGACATGTGAAGTTAGTTTGTCTTCTTCTAACTAAACCCCATTGTTAGGGTTTGTTAATCTCTTCCTAATCAGATCGCTTGCGTTTGGTCCAGTGTTCGTTTTTTATCAGCCAGACATTTTGTCGACAACAACCTCGTTGGGAAAGAAGAGCCATTGTTTTCTGCACACTTTTGCCGACAAAAGCCTCGTCGGGAAAGAAGAGCCATTGTTTTCTGTACACTTTTGCCGACAATAGCCTCGTCGGCCTCGTCTTGCTTCTATGTCGGCTTCCATTACATCCAGGCCGACGTCGACTTTGAATCTTCATCACTCAGTATCAGATCAGCATCGCTGGAATCTGCTGGGCACCAGTCCTCTATCCTCTCCGACGTCAACGTTTGAGTCTCAGCCAGCAGGTCCAACCGCCGTCGAATCGGTTCCATCTCCCTCTCCAGCAGATCCTCTCCGGCTCTTATTTGAAGAAACCCTAGAAAACAAGAGAAGAAGAAGGAAGAAGAAGGGAGAAGATCTGAAGGAATCATGCTCGACCCGGTTCTCCAGCCCGACCCGGTTCTCCTGATCGACCCGGTTCTTCAACCCGACCCGGTTCTCCTGTTCGACCCGGTTCTTCAGTCCGACCTGGATCTCTGCCCCGACCCACTGCAGGTCCGACCCGTCAGATCCGACCCATCAGGAAGAATGTCTCGGGTGTATGTTGAAAATTTGGGTTCTTGGATTTCAAAAGGAGAACTCGAAAATGAGTTTCGTAGCTTAGGAATTATCAGAAGAATATGGGTTGCAAGAAAGCCATTGGGTTATGCTTTCATCGATTTTGTGCACAGTAAAGATGCAGAGGTAAAATAGCTCATGTCCTCAAAGAAATCAGAAGTAGAAGGTTCAGTACCGGCAGTACTAGAAGTGACAGAAGCTCAACCAGAAGTGACAGAAGCTCAACCAAAAGTAGAAGCTTCAGTACCAGCAGTACTAGAAGTAACACAAGCTCAACCAGAGGTAGAAGCCTCAGTACCAGCAGTACCAGAAGTAACAAATGTTCAACCAGAGGTAGAAGCCTCAGACATCCATGTTCCAGGAATTGAACCAATAGTTGAGAGTGCAACTGCTGTAGAAGATCAATCTGCCCCTCCTGCCAGCAGTCATACCCCTGATCCACAACTCCCTGCTGTAGAAGATCAATCATTTGAGGTATGTCATTCCACTGTTCCTAATAGTAGTGAGCCTAATAGTGAACAATATGTGTTACCTAACAGGTCTACTAGAGGTCATCCCCCCAAAAGATATGAACCTAGTTTACAAGCCAAATCAAGATATCCAGTAGCCAACTATATGTCCACTAGGAGATTATCAAAGTCATATAAATCATTTGTGAATCAAATATCTGCTATATCAGTAACTAACAAAGTCCAGGATGCGTTGGGAGATCCAAAGTGGAGGAAAGCAATGGAGGAAGAGATGGAGGCATTGCAGAAGAATGATACTTGAGAACTTGTATCTCCACCACATGGAAAGAAGGCTGTGGGATGCCGTTGGTTCTTTACTGTGAAGCACAACCCAGATGGATCAGTGAGCCGGTATAAAGCACGTTTTGTTGCAAATGGATTTACTTAAACATATGGTATTGATTATGATGAGACTTTTGCTCCTGTTGTAAAAATGAATACTATCAGGGTTTTTCTTTCGTTTGCTAGTTTGAACTGGCCACTCCGACAGTTTGATATCAAGAATGCTTGTCTTCATGGAGAATTAGCCGAAAAGGTGTATATGAGTCTTCCTCCTGGGTATGTAACTACTTCTACTGGTGATTTTGTATGCAAATTAAGAAAGTCATTGTATGGTCTCAAACAGTCACCTCGTGCCTGGTTTGGGAGGTTCTCACAGTTCATGCGAAAGATTGGTTACAGACAGAGTAATTCTGATCATACCTTGTTTCTCAAGCATCAGCAAGGAAAGGTAGTATTCTTAATCATCTATGTTGATGATATAGTGATTACCGATAATGATACTATAATTAAGGATTGATAGACTGCAGAGACAGCTTGCTTCTGAGTTCTAGATGAAGAACTTAGGTGACCTCAAGTACTTCTTAGGGATTGAGGTAGCAAGGGGGAGAGAAGGAATCTATTTGTGCCAGAGGAAGTACATTATCGATCTGTTGACAGAGACATGCATGTTAGATTGCACACCTATCGACACTCCTATTGAGCAGAATCATCGATTAGCAGAGTATCCTGATCAAGTACCTACCGACAAGACTCGTTATCACAGGTTAGTTGGACGCTTGATTTATTTGGCACATACAAGACCAGATGTGGCATATGCAGTAAGTGTAGTGAGCCAGTTCATGCATAATCCAAGTGTGGATCACATGGATGCTGTTGTGAGGATTTTGAGATACTTGAAGTCAACTCCAGGAAGAGATCGAAGTAATATTCTCTAAACACAACAACATTCTTGAGGTTAATGGTTTCACAGATGCAGATTGGGCTGGAAATATTACAGATAGGAGGTCGACATCAGGTTATTTTACCTTTGTGGAAGGTAATTTGGTTACATGGAAGAGTAAGAAGCAGAAGGTTGTGGCTCGATCTAGTGCTGAGGCTGAGTATAGAGGTACGACATATGGAGTGTGTGAATTGTTGTGGTTGAGAAATCTGCTACGTGATTTGGGGGTTAAGTTGTCAAATGCGATGCAGTTATATTGCGACAACAAAGCAGCTATTGATATATTACAGAATCCAGTTCAGCATAATCGTACTAAACATGTGGAGGTTGATCGTCACTTTATAAAGGAAAAGTTAGATGCTAAGATCATTAGCTTTCTTTTTGTTCCTTTAGAAGAGCAACTTGCGGATGTATTCACAAAAGGAGTGTCTAACAAGGCCTTTTATGACTCACTTAGCAAGTTGGGTATGGTTGATGTGTATGCGTCAACTTAAGGGGGAGTGTTAGCGTGAGTCATGTAATTTAGGAATGTAAATTAATTAGGTAGTTAGTACTTACTTACCTATTCTGTATATGTAGTACATGATAGTACCAATTCAGGGTTGTAGTACATCTTGTATCCTCTTTATATAACATCTAATGTGAGATGAATACATATCAGAAAATTCATTCTCCAAATCGTATTATATTTGACTGTACTCTTGTGTCGTAAATATTGGGCATGCATGCACATTCAGTTCCGCCAGTACAATATACAAAGTAAGAAACAGCACGATGTAACTAAGCAGAAGTCACAGTAGGACTTGATTTATTTATCGTACACTCATTATCATACATCACTGATTTAATCAGATTAATCAGATTAATTATACATATATGATCCAAGTAGCTGGATAAATTAACTAAACGAAGCGAGAAAGTTCACATCGAAAGTTACAACTCGCACCTACTACGCGCCCGCCTCGTTTCGCATCACAGCATTTCGGCAGTTCAGTTATTGCAGCATCAAGACACTTCTTACATTCCAGGCGAGAAAGGTCCCTCGTGCACTGAACTAAACCATACAACTTCTTCGATTTATCGAGCTGTAGCTCACCAGTACTACAAAGCTTTCGGGTAGAAGAAGCTTTATTGGATAACCCACTCAACAATTTCTTGACATTCTTATTGAAAGGTGTGGGACTGCCTACGGTCTTGGTGTTCCACATGTAGAACTTGTTTGTGTTATCAATTTTCCCAAAGAAGTTCCCATTTGAGTACTTCACCATGCAATGGTCGTACCATATTATGGCTCCTTTCTTACGAGGTCAGCGTGCACGAAGCTCTTTGCTAGCTTCAACGACACAAGTCTTGCACTTTGGGCTTGAGACGCCTCCTCGTCATAGCGCCAGTCCGTTTACTTTGTTCGGACTTAGACCACTTGAAGCAACCCCAAATCCACTAGGAGAGACTTTGGTGGATAAATGTTTGAGCATTGTGTTCAAGTTAGCATGGTATGGACTACTAGCAGTGTAGTTTGCCTTGCTGAAACAGATATGGTAAAGTGGGGAAGCACCAGAGGTTGCATGGTGCAAAAGACAGAAGAGCAAGAAGCACGTACAGGGGGACTGATCTAGAGAAGGACATGTTGGCTTAAATTAACTTGAGGATTTTGTTCGATGTGTGCAATTTTCTGCCCAATAGCACCCTCTATATATAGGATTCGAAAAGACAATTCTGCATTTGGAGGCTACTTAAACTATTAGCCGGTGGCTTTTGACTTGAAACCAATAGGTTATTATCTACTTTGGTAAACATCAATTAACAAATTTTGTAGAACATAACTACATAATTTGAAGTCTGCAGAGGCTGTTGATTCGTGCTAGCTCATTGGAATTTGCACATTTCACAAAATCATGCATGAATCAACGCAACTGGTTACGCTGAAGAAAGCGGCAAATATAAAGACGATGAATCTAAGATTAGAAAACGTACGTAACAAGTAATTCACTACAAATTAACAAAGTATAGTTTAGCTATAACCATATGATATAGAGAGAAGCTCTCCATACTTATTACGGAATCACAATGACTATGGTTTTCTACAATGTACTCTACCTTCTATCTTCAACCCTTACCAGCATGATTATTGGGGGATCACATTTTCTAATTAGAGAATAAAATCAGAAGCTATCCAGAGCTGGCCAATACTATAAATCTCATACCATCAGTTAGGATTAGGATCTTAATCCGGCCGCTTAACATAATAACTTTCTAGATTGTCATTGCTTCAGTTTTAATCGACGATTTCAGCACAGATCTCAGAGCCATACTTTAGGTCAGAGTTTTATGAGTTTTAGTTTTAGTAATCCATAAAGGATAAGTAAGAATCCCTTGATTTTGTATAAACATCAATACGGTCCAGTTAATTAAGATTGAATGGTCCTTTTTTTGTTTTTTTTGGCAAAGCAGTGGACAAACCACTCTGTATCTAGCCTAGGCTAATGCAAAGTTGCAAACTGATGGAAAGTTACCTGATCGAGTTCCCAAGCAATGAACCTTATATTATTTGAATCCACCAGCAAGATGAGAAAACTCTGCACATTATTATTATCATATGTTAACACTACTACAGCAAAGCAATGAAGCGACGAAGAATGAAATGGAAAAAAAAAAAGTCGTCGCTTCAACACATCCAAGCGACGACTTTTGCTTCAAATTTGTCGCTCACAAATTATTAAAGCGACCAATATTGGTTTTATTCAATCTTCGTCGCCAGATAAATATTGAAGCGACCAATTTCTTAGACTTCGTCGCTGTACTATAAATGAAGCGACGAATTTTGGTCGAACTTCGTCGCTTCGTTGTTTTTTCATCTGCTTAAGCACCAAACTATAATTAAAAGAGAGACTTGAGTTTTCAATTAGAAAAGTAATCCCTTTAAACTAACTAACCGTTGGATGTCAAATATTCGTATATTATGGTGCGCGGTTAAAATTAGGGATGGAACATGCGTCGTTTGATCGTCCGATCGTCGGGATAATCGAAAAAAATGCACTTTGACCAGATAAATACTCATTGGCCGCCACACTCTGAAAGCCTTGCTCCGTGATGGGCAGGAGACGGTAGAAGGGCATGACCACGAGGTCGGGAATGTGGCAACTCCGGCCCCCAAAACGCCCTCGGGATGGGGTCCACCCATAGGGCATATTAGTGATATTTTCGGTTTTTCCTTTAATCGGACAACCGAACGACACCTATTATGGCCTAAATTTTAAGCGTGCCCCTTATTTTAAGTTAATGTCACATCCAACGGTCAATTTTGCTGATGGAAGTCCGCTCCTAATAGCGCCTTCAAGAAGCAACAACTTCTTTATTAACCTAATATAAAGGTTAAGCAACATATGGGGATACTTGAGTTTTCAATTAGCAAAGTAATCCATTTGGACTAACTGACCGTTGAATGTCAAGTTTACGTATATTATGGTATGCGGTTAAAATTTGGGACGGAACGGACATTGTTTGTCGGTCTGATTGTCGGAAAACCGAAGTTTAAAAATTGACCTAATATAAATGTTAAGCAACATAGGGGGATCCTTGAGTTTTCAATTAGCAAAGTAATCCATTTGGACTAACTGACCGTTAGACGTCAAGTGTATGTATATTATGGTACGCAGTTAAAATTCGGGATGGAACGAACTTCGTTTGGCCGTCCGATTGTCGGAAAAATCGAAGTTTAAAAATTGAAACGACGACCTTTAGATCAAAATTCATCGCTTAAGATAATTGAAGCGACCAAGTTTAAAGTCACAAGGTTACCATGTGTGTTTGAACTTCGTCACTTAAGATAAATATGAAGCGACGAAGTTTGAGAAAGTTTTGCCGATGTTCGTCGCTAACTTGAATACTGACTATGTTTGTCTCTTCATTTCTATTATCACCCCTCCCTCCCCCACAAAAAAATCAGCCCTATTTGGAAACCCCTAATCACTCTCCTTCGATTTCAACCCCGAAACCCTAAATTCAAAACCCCCAATCTCCGTTGGATTTCGTTCCCCTCCTGTCTTCATTCTTCAGCTCGATCCCTTTCCGCTCCTCTCTCAGTCTCTCTCGTCCCTGCCTCCGCTCCTCGACGATCTCCGCTCCGCTCTGGTCCGGTCCTTCGTCTCCGACAAATCCTTCGTCATTTGGTTTGTTATTATGTCGATCTCTTGTGTTTATCTGGGTTTATTGGGTGCAATATTTTGGTTTGGTTTGCATATCGGAGTTCAGTGCTTTAGATTAGGGGCAGCCCCATTTTTAGTTCTGTCAGTGTGTACTCATGAGTTTAGTAGACTTCGGTTCTGGGTATAGACGAAAGTGTTTGAAAAAATGTGTTGTGATTTTTTGCATGCCAGGCTTAATGGCCTGGAGTACTTGTTGGATTTTGAGTTGCATGTCGCCTATGGATTTTTAGTGGAATTTGATTATATTAAAGAAAGTTTATGAGTGAAGAACGAAGATTGGAATCGATCTTACGTAATTGTTTGAGTTCTGTAATTGGGTTTGGAAAGACACTTTTTGACATAAATTTTTAGTTCTTTATTTCATGTTTATCTCTTGTCTGCATATATGCTTAAACTCATTTTTTTCAGGCCTTGCACCACCCATTCACTGCTCCAAATGCTGAGGACATAAATGATATTTCTACTGCCCGTGCTTTAGCATATGCATGGTTTACAATGGAGTTGAGGTATACCGTCTTCAACACTTTCATATCTAATGCATTTGGTAGTATATACACTCCAAGGTAATAAATTGATGTGCAATGTGTTTCTATGGTGTCATCAGATTGGTGGCGGAAGTCTGAGAATATATAAACGTGAGGTGCAGCAAAAGGTTTTGGAAATCGTTGACATCTCCCCTGAAGAGGTGTGTACATCATCTATTTTTCATTGGAATTGGGCATGTGATCAGGATTTTGACTTTTTAGCAGTCTTCGTAACTGAAATTTAATCTATGTACTTGAGTGATTAGGAGCTAAAGTGAGATTTGGCTACTGTGTAACATACTCTGTCTAATGTGGTGGCATTGTACATTATCTGCAGGCTGAAGCGAAGTTTGGCTATCTTCTTGAGGCTTTAGACATGGGTGCCCCTCCACATGGTATGGAACTTTATAACTTCACTCTATAATGGTCTAATCACTTGTATAAGTTTGAGCATGTCTGATATTTCAGTCACTTATATTTTGTTCTTTACTTTATGTTCCGTACATCCTATGCTTCTGTTGTAAATCTGTGTCGCGTATAATATGGTGACATAGGAGATGGAAACCAAGCTTATTATACTGTTTTCATTCTTGTGTTGGTGTTATACTGATAGATGTGTATGAACTTGTGTTTATTCTCTCTCTCATATGTTTTAAAGATGAGGTGAACAGTTTTACTGGATTTACTGAAAACGACTCTCTCATGCTGATTTCCTTATGCAGCTCTGTAAGTACCTCAACTCCCCTTACTTGGGTAATGCCTCCAAAAACATGAGGAATAACCCCCACTCTGTAAGTACCCCCATACTCATGCAAATCTCTGTGTTCTACTTGATTCTTCCTACTCCCTATGCACCTAATGTTCTCGGTTTCTTTTATGCATAGTTGTTTTAGAGGTTTCTTGCTCATTTGATTTCCATTTTCATTACATGAGCTACAGAGGAAGCTGCCAAGAAGAGTGTCAGAATTGGAATCACAACTTTCTCAATTGCAAGAGGATCTGAAGAGGGCAAAGGACCAATTAAACTCATCCGAGTCAGCGAAGAGTTGAAGTGAGTTGAAGTGGAGGACTTGATTAGGACCCTTCCTTTTCCTTGTAATTTGATTATTGTACGTTGTCGTAATTTGAACAAATTGTAGCTTTGGACGAAATCTACGTATTTATAAAATGTAGTGTGTTTGTGTTATGTTGGATGTGTGTTTTATGTTATTTGAATGTGTGTTTTGTGTTATTTGGATGCGAATGAATTTGGTTTAAACCAGACCCAGAAACCTTTTTTTTTTCTCTGTAACACTGCATGAAGCGACGAACATTGATCAATATTCGTCGCATGAAATTTTATCATCCCATATTTTTTTCTCTATAAAATGCACTCTAGAGACAAATTTTGAACCAAAGTTCGTCGTTTCAATTTTGAAGCGACGAGTTTTGATCCAAAAGTCGTCGCTTGGATTTTTGAAGCGACGACTTCAAAATTCGTCGCTTCAGTTATGAAGCGACGAATTTTGAAGTCGTCGCTTCAAAAATCCAAGCGACGACTTTTGGATCAAAACTCGTCGCTTCAAAATTGAAACGACGAAAATGAAGCGACGACTTCGAAGCGACGACTTTCGTCTCTTGGACATTGAAGCGACGACTTTTGGTCTGAAACGACGAAAAAAAGTCGTCACTTCAGTTTGATTTTGCAGTAGTGACGTTCAACTCCGATCCAGTCGCATATGGTTGCTTATAAACTAATAGGGAAAAAATAAAACCCTACCTAAGTACCTAGGGCACAAACATAGCAAAGCCCATCGATTGAATTAAAACGAATCCTAACAAATAAAAGCTTAAAATACTGGAAATATAGCATTTTTTCAAACCATAATAGCCTCGAACGACCGCGAAAACCCAAAAACCCCATTATTCTTCACGAATTTGACTCTTGACACCATTCTCTTCTCGAAAAATATAAAAACTAGCAATTGGGACAAATCAGCAATAGTCTTATTTAATTCTTTCCAAGATCAATCTGTTCTTTAATTCTTTCAGACACCATCCGTTCTACATGACATGCAAATTTATCAAAACGTTCCTCTACAAAAATTAAGTTACCCATAGAATTTTTTTTTTTTAGAATAGTGGATATATTACAATGGCAGAAGCCATACGACCGAATTATGTTTGGTCAAGCAGGAGTCGAAACTCCACTATAAACTAAAAGTTCCAAAACAAAAAGCAACGAAACGAAATAAACGAAATCAAAATCCGAATAAAGAAAACGTCCAAACAAACGGAAAACAAACTACGAAAGCAAATAACCATCATGATAGTAGGGAGGACTCCACCAAAACCCTCAGACCTAGAGACCACACGGTGTACCTTTCAAGTGAAGGTAGAGCGACCCTCCCTACCCTCATGATAGGATGTTGTTGCAGCCGAAGCAACTTCGATTAAGTTGCTAGCTTTCATCGAAGAGTCAACCTCAAGTTATTCTCGACTATCATCTTCGCCAAGCCACATCCGGCAGCCGAACGCGACCCTCCGCCATAGAACCTTCGTATAAGTGTAACCAGAACAAGACCCGGTTGGCCGCCTTGGACAAAGTGCCGCTTAGGTTCCTTTCACCCGATGAAGCCCACACCGCCCTGGACACTGAATCAATCACTCGACTCAGATCTGTCCTTAATACACTTCGGCTCACCTATCGACTCCCTTCGTCGGCAGATCAAGAATCTGACTTACCTTGGTTGTTATCGACATTGCTGTGCTCACTCCCAATCAGCGTTAACCTCCAAAGCAATACCCTTATGCCGTCGACCTCCAAACCTCCACCAACTAAAGTCGGCAGAGAGTCCCTCTTGCAAAGGCAGGGTCACTTCACCACCTATAGCAGAGGTATCGCTACCCTTTCCTTCGAAATAAAGAGCCCGCGTCGAAGGACGCCTGTTGGCCGGCCAGGAACGAGCCTGACGCCGCCGCCGCACTCGAAACCCTAGAGAGAGAGAGAGTATAGATGAGTGAATTAATCCCAAGTTACCCATAGAACTTTAATTCGTAGGCAAACCCTTCAAATCATAAGTGGTTTTCTTTTGAATTGATGATTTTCATATTATACTAGAAATTTTGAAAGGTGAGGTACTGAAAGAGTGCATCAACTCTTGTAAAACATAAATTTTTTCTATTTAAAAAAAAAAACACCATTTTTTTTTTGCTCCAATAGCTCTTGTAAACCAAACTCTATAATACAAAAAGTGGGAAAAAAAGAAGGTAAATTCCTCCTATGATACCTGACGTATGACCAATTGGACACTTTGGTACCCAACCTTTCAAAGAGGACAGTTTGGTACCTTAAATTAAGTTTTATGTGATACTATGGTACTTATGTTAACCTCATTGTTAAATGTAAGGGGTAAAATTGACATTTAGATATTATTTATAAAAAAAATAAAAACATGAGTGTTATGCATCTAAGACTATTGGTTATTATCTTGATATTCATCTTTTTTTTTTAATCTTTTGGGAGAAAATAAATATGATTAAATTTTTATCAAAAGAAAAAAATATGAATTAAACTTTTGAGTTCTGTTGAAAGTAAAATAATTCAAATTTTATTTTGTAAATCTAGTATTTGTGATTTGAAGTTTTGAACACCCACGATAATATATTTGGTTGATTAGATATAACTCTATGGAGTAGTCTTATGAGTGTTTACATTACTACGATTGAATTTCTTAACTTATGTTTCTAACATAACTAAATAACATTTAAAAAAATGTATGTTTTTAATCCAAAATATTAAAAAAATACAAGTTTTTATTTTATTTTTATAAATTATACTTAAACGTCCATTTTACCTCTTATATTTAAAAAAGAAGTCAACATAAGAACAAAAGTGTCACATAAAACTTAACTTCAGGTACCAAACTGTCCTCTTTGAAACGTTGGGTATCAAAGTGTCTAATTGGCTATATGTCAGGTACTATAGGAGGAATTTACCCGGAAAAAAAAATGGAGAATCTCTGTATCTATAAAATTCTCAAAATTTGTGTACTCCATTAACAAATCTATAAACTTTATTGCTTGCCTATTAAAATTCACTCTCTCTCCTAAAAAAGAAAAGAAGTGAATAAAGAAAAATATTTAATTTTGTTTGAGTCAAATAAATATATAATATTATATAAATTCATTAAATTATACTGGAGTTCAGCACTTTTTATTTTAGAGATTTTGTGATTTCCTCATCTATAATTGAAAATTTATACAAGAACTGTTGGAGATGCTCTTATGTTTTTGGGAATGCATGAAGCTTATCAAAGTGCAATTCGATCCGCAAAGACTTCTGAGACCCAAAAGTTAATCCATCGACACATGTGAAATGCTCCAGCTATGCATTGCGGTATATTGCATGGTACTTAATTTTCAGAGAAGATAAATGATTATTGGGCTGTCCAACTTCTCTATTTTTTTTTATAGTTTTTTTTCTATTCAAATTATTTTAACGGAGTTTCTATTCATACCTCTCAAATTGGCACTTAGACCTCTTTACTCAATAGACCTCTAATTTTTTATTTTTTTTGAATAAGACATACCAATATATTGATATCAAAACCAGAAAGGGCCATTTCATATCCTCCCTCTACCGACATGGGATTATAAAGAGTTTGTAGTAGTAGCACAAACGATACATAGAAATAGGTCTAATCATATGAACGATTTCACGCTCATGAGAAAGCCCATAGACTATTAACTACTACATAGTAGATAGCTAGGCTGAGACACTAGACTCGATGACTGCACACAAAGTGCTTTGGTTCCTAATACAAGGAATTATTAGTAATAGATAAACTAAAACATAAAAAACCTGGGTCTAAACCCAAGTAGTATAGCAAAAGCGACACCGCTCTCTTGAGTACGCCGAGTAAAGCACTCCGCCGCCGACAGCAACACCACCAACCCTACCTCCTCCTCAAGACAAGCCGCCACCATCCAGGATGAAGAAGAGCCACCGAACCAAATCGGATCTCTCAATCCGACCCGAGAACGGCAATCACAGCACCGCTGCAAAGCCAGCGTCACACTCATGTGACCTTCGCCGCCACGACACCACCAACAACCACCATCCAGGTCTACTCTTCTCCGCCCTAGGCTAGGGCAACCGCCGCACCACCATTCGTTCCTTTACCATTGCTGCCGAAACTCAGGAGACCATCTCGCCGCCCTCAAAAGCTATATCGACACCTTGCAACACCTATATAATCATCGGACTCAAGGTCCTTCTCTCTTACCCGTCCGACAACGCAGCCGGACAAGTAATAGACCTCCAATTTACTTTTATAAAAAACTAAAATACTATTGACGTACAGCTCCTTAATATTCCTAAAATACCCATTGGCCAATTAAATCAATAAAAGTTTTTTTTAGAAGATTATATTAATACCCCCAAGATTATTTCACTTCCAAAATCTGAATAATAAAAAAACGAGACACTCAATTTGATTTGATAAAAAAAAAAAAATTAATTACCAAAACCTCAGTTTATTATGAACAACCTCTTGACAAATCTTATATAAATTATTGCAAAACATATAATTGATACACTTGTTCTTTGATAATAATTGGCTAATTATAATGTACATAGAAGATATATTTCTGAACAAACAAACCAAACCAGTATGAAATAAGCTAAAGATTATAGCATGCACCTTAATTTTTAGAAAATAAATTCTACTAGAGCATATTTAAGTATTTATACATTCCAAAATAATTTATTTAACTTTATGTGGTTTTATTAGTAATTGCACATGAGTTGACAAAGTCAACTGAAAGTTGAAAAAGAATAGAAGTCTAAGTGCCAATTTTAATTCAACTCACTCTTACATTAATTTGTCAGTGAGGTCAACAGTATTACTTAGAGCAACTTCAGCAGACTCTCTATTATAACTCCTTAGCTACTTTGGAGAATGTTTGTACCTAAAACCCATAGGCCTGGTAGAGACAGATGAATCCAAGCGTGATCTCCTGTAAACCTGCTTACTAAGGGGAATACCGGGCGGGCCGGTCTTCTCCTCTCCGATGCCTAAGTTAGTACAGTTGGGATGAATAGATAACTTAAGAACGTATGATAAGCGGGTGGAGAGATCAGTTACCTATTAATGAGGGTAGTTGAGGCCCTTATATAGGTGGCCGGGCGTGAGGTCTGGCCTCACTCTTCGATGTGGGACTTGTTTTCTTCTGTTTGCACACCAAAGGGCAGCTCTGGTGACCTCTTTAGCATGCTGGCGTCCCCGGTCCCCGAGCCCCTGGTCACGAGGTAGACTGCTGGACCTCGGGTCCGGGTGCTGGTGATCCTGCTCCGGGCCTGGGGCCGGCCCCGGGGACACTGGTTGCGGGTCTGTGGGCCTGTTGTAGCCCCTCTGTGGCTACTGTCAACAAGTCCCCCAAGTTCCCGGTCAAGTGCAATCTTGAATGGGGACTTAATGTCTTGCTCCTGTCCCGCAGACCCGCAGGGTTACCAACCCAACGGTGCCCAGTCCCCCAAGTCCGTATTGAAGATTGAGCGTGACCGAGCGTTCGGTCAGAGGAGGCGTGGTGAGTACCTGTTAATGATGATGTGCGACAGTTATGAGTATGCTTGCAATACAAATGGTATTGTGCTCAAGTGTTGTCGTGCCATGAGCATGGAGAGTGCATGGGATGATAATGGAGCGTTGAAATCCGCCATGCAATAGATATGGAGCGGGGCGAAACCCGGAGAGTGCATGGGATGATAATGGGGCGTTGAAATCCGCCATGCAATAGATATGGAGCGGGGCGAAACCCGGAGAGTGCATGGGATCTCGTTCGGGTGTTCTGCCATCGGAACGAGTCGGAGTGCATGGGATCTCGTCCGGGCGTTCTGCCATCGGAACGAGTCGGAGAGTGCATGGGATCTCGTCCGGGTGTTCTGCCATCGGAACGAGTCGGAGAGTGCACGGGATCTCGTCTGGGCGTTTTGCCATCGGAACGAGTCCCCCAAGTTCGGCCCAGCTTGTGTTGGGATAAGCATGGGGTAAGACTGCTAGCCGGCGGGGAGGCCTGTTGGAGCGTGGAATAAGCCAACAGGTGCCCCGGTGGGTGTTGCGGCCATGTTGAAGCACCGTTTAACACTGGCTAGTTCTTCTCAGCTTGTGTTAGAATAAGCGTTGAGGTAATGTGCAGGTTTGTTAGCCTGCGGGGAGACTTGTTCTGTGTTAGAGAAACAATCTGCCCGGTGGGGTGGCGTTGAGGTGACAAGTCTCGCCATAGAGCCCCACATTGATCGCAGTTCAGTGCGATGCAGGGTTTTTATCCTGCTGGACAAGAGTACATGTGTTAGATGTAAACTCACCCGGGTGTATAAAGCCCATGCCGGTTGAATGTTCTCATAACCGGTGTCATGCCATGGAGCCGGTTGAATGATACCTAACCGGTGAGGTGCCATGGAGCCGGTTGGATGTCTCGTAATCGGTGAAATGCTCTCGAGCCGGTTGAATGTTACCTAACCGATGAGATGTCATGCAGCCGGTTGAATTATACCTAACCGGTGAACTGCCATGGAGCCATGCAGCCGGTTGAATGATACCTAACCGGTGAACTGCCATGGAGCCGGTTGGATGTCTCGTAACCGGTGAAATGCTCTCGAGCCGGTTGAATGTTACCTAACCGATGAGATGCCATGCAGCCGGTTGAATTATACCTAACCGATGAACTGCCATGGAGCCATGCAGCCGGTTGAATGATACCTAGCCGGTGAACTGCCATGGAGCCGGTTGGAAGATCATAACCGGTGAGGAGCCTTCGAGCCGGTTGGAAGATCATAGCCGGTGAGCTGTCGTGGAGATGCCATGCAGCCGGTTGAATTATATCTAACCGGTAAACTGCCATGGCACCGGTTGGAAGATCATAACCGGTGAGGAGCCTTCGAGCCGGTTGGAAAATCATAACCGGTGAGTTGTCGTGGAGATGCCATGCAGCCGGTTGAATTATACCTAACCGGTGAACTGCCATGGCGCCGGTTGGAAGATCATAACCGGTGAGGAGCCTTCGAGCCGGTTGGAAAATCATAACCGGTGAGCTGTCGTGGCTCCTGGGGAAGTGGGGGGGCTTGACGCCTCGGTTCCCGCTCCTATCTCCCTGACATGTCGCTCGTAAGCAGGACAAGTGGCTGACATGCATTTAAGGAGGAAGCCCATCAGTCCCGTCAGTTATGATGGCGTGGGAAGTTTACCAATACTAGGACACGTGCCAGTAGGGAGCGATCTGAGATGGAGGGTCTGGATTCGCAGGCGTTTGAGTTGCCTTGATTGCGTATTTGGGGGGATTACAAGCACCTAAGGCATCGGACCCCTCTATAAAAAGGCCTCCTCTTCCTTCATAAATTCTGTTTTGTTCTTTGGCTCAAAGAGAAGAAGAGAAGGTTAGAGAGGAATCCGGCGAAAGCTTTGTGGAGGTGCCCCGCGACATCCGTTGCCTCAAGCGTTCTTGCTCTTTGCCTGCCATTGCTCGGTGTTTTCGTAGGACGGACCTTCCTCGGTTGTGCATAGTAATCGGTAAGTCTTGCTTTCTTTGCCTGGTGTTTTTCTTGTTCTTTTTGGCATTTTGCGGCGGGGGGGGGGGGGGGTGGGCTCTGTCGCCGACAGTGAGTTGTTTTTGAGTGGGGCGGCTGCAGTAATCTTGGGGAGGAGCCGCAGAGGGCGCTGTTCTAGCCTGTTGCTGACCAGCAGTGGGGTTTTATTTTCTTCCCCTTAGGTTTAAATGGCTTCTGCGAGCTCTGATGGGGTTTCCGAATCGGCCGACAGGCGTCCCGTCGTGGACGATGAAGAGAGACTGGAGGATTGGCTCGGTTCGGAATCCCCGGAGGCCGAAGCCGCTGATCGCTCCCGGGGTGAGGTTTCGTCTTCCGGGTCCTCGGGATCTGAGGAAATCCCGCACGGGGTGCGCTTTTCTAGCACTCCGCCCGTGGGCTATATCATCGGGAGTGGGAAACAGGGCGTGGAGTGCAATGAGCCGGAGGGTAGTATGAACCCTGAAGAGATTGCCGCCTTCCGGGAGACGTGGAGTATCCCCGATGAGGTGGCGTTATGGCCGCTGAATCCCAGAGAATCGGCCTGTAACCCAGAGGCGGGTTGGGTTGCCGTGCACTTAGACCAATTTCGCCACGGGTTTTCCCTCCTGCTGCCAGATTTCGTGCAGTACACGCTCAGTGCCCTGCAAGTGTCTCCCGCGCAGCTTCCCGGGAACCAGTGGAGGCGGCTGCTGAACCTCGGTTGCCTGTACGAGTTATCCGGTATGAGCATGCCAACGGTGAACGAGTTCCGGGCACTGTACATGATATCCTTCTCGAAGAAGCGAGGGTCCCGAGGTTGTCTGACCTTTAGCGCCCGGTGTTTCCAGCCTATCATCACCCATCTGCCTTCTTGGTTGGATAATGGCTGGAGGAAAAATGTGGTGATGGCGGGTGGGAAGTGGCAGAAGAGGAGGAAGATGTACCGGGTTCCTGGTGCCTTCCAGCCTATTGGCGATCAGTCGTTCGAACTATCCGAGTTGGAGCGGGAAAGGATTACTACTATACTCGGATGCTGGGACGACCTTGAACGAAGCTCCTACAACTTCATTCGACGAGAAGTGTTGGAGTACTACTGTCTCGGGCGAGATCCTGGTGCGTAGCAAGGTTTAGCGGTGGCATTTCTGCTGACCGATTTTTAAACACTAACCTTTTGCTTGTCCTACAGGTGCATCTTCCCGAGCGGTCATCAAACCCGACAATAACTTATCCATGGACGGTGAAGACCTTCTCTTAAAGCTGAAGGAGAAAGGGGAGGCCGTTTCGCGGACCTCGGTGGATGAGGAGTCCGGTCGGCTTACCGTTCATGCCGAACCGAGGGCCATGGACGTTGAGGACGACGCCTATATTCTGAGGCGTGTGAAGAGTCACCCTGCTGCGCCCAAGGCGGGGCTTAGGAAAGGCAAGACCACCGGGGGACCACCAAAGATTCCTGGTGGGGTGAACCGGATTCCGTACCGGCCGGGATCAGTCCCGCTCGTCACCAGGGTCACCCGGCTAGGCGCACAATCTTCTTCACCGGAAGGCCAGGGTGAGAAGAGTCGGAGGGTCATGGACGTTCCTCCCTCCGCGCTGGTGACGCTGACCGGCCGGTCGTCAGGTGAGAACTTGGCGAAGCGGCTCAAGGTGGCCAGCGGTGCGTCGAGTTCCGCTGGGGACAAGGCTGCTGCTGCTCCAAACTCTGCCGGTCAGCAGAGTAGCCCCGCTCCTTCGGAGGGACAGAGGGGGAGTCTGGAGAGTCCCTTCGTCCGGAAGCTGGCAGCAGATGTGGCTGGCCTTGGTCTGGACAGGTCTGGGGTCACCGGAGCCTTGGCGGGGGAGAACCGTCAAAAGTGCAAGGAGTCGGTCCTCCGGGTAAGAATTGCTTGGTGCCATTGCACCGCTCATAACTCGTTACCTCTGCTGCTTGCCTAATTGGCTCCCTGTTGTTGTGTAGTTGTTGTACAATCTGTACCAGCCGGATCCGAGCGAGGAGCTGCCGGAGCTGAAGCGGCAGGTGGCCGTTCTGACAGAAGCCCGAGAGCGTCTGGAAGCAGAGAAGTCCAGGCTGGAGCGGGAGAAGGTCAGGCTAGAGGAGAGGGCCAAGAAGCAGGTGGCCAAGCTGGAAGAGCGGGTCTGGAGCCTCGAGGAGGAGAAGGAGCTGGCTGAGGAGGAGAGGGCCGAGCTGGAGGCCAAAGTGGATGAGCTCCAGGCGGGAGCTGCTGCCGCTGTGCGCGCCGCCGCTGCTGCTGCGGCTGGAGAAGAGGACCCGGAGCTTTACCAGCGGGTTGTCCTCAGGTACCATGAGAGCGATCAGTTCCTTAAGTTCCTGGAGAAAGCCAGGGAATCGGGCATCACAGACGCCTACGTGGAGTGGGAAGAGAAGGGGTACCTGGATACCTCCCGAATGCCGAATGCCGAAGGCCGGAGCTGATGAGAATATCCATGAGCAGTCGGATATCCATGAGCAGTCGGTAGGCGAGGAGCAACCGGAAGGTGAAGGCGGGCCTCAAACTGCTGGAGAAGGTGCTGCGACTTCATCTGGAGAAGCCGGTGGAATGCCCGCTGAGGGGGGAAGCGCGGCTCCTTAAAATTTTTTCTTTGCTCTTTTTTTTTGTAAACCCGCTGGAACTGTTTTTGTTTGTATTACTCCTTGGATATAAATACATTTTTACTGGTGGAACCGGTGGAGATTTTCTCAAAATAGTTGGCATACATATCATGATGTTACAGCGGTTGAACCGATAATATGCCAAACTAACCGCTTGGAGGTTTGGGCATGCCTACCAGCCCTGGCCCTGCTCCCGGTCGGGATCTGCTCTGCTTTTTTCTTTATACCGCTGGAGCTGGCCGTTGCTAATCAGGCCCTCCACCGCTGTCTTGAGAGCGAAGCACTTGTTCGTCCGATGAGTAGCTTCATCGTGATAAGAGCAGTATTTGCCCGTTTGTTCCGGGGTAAGCTTCCCCTTTGTGTACTTTCTTCTGGGCGGTGGGGGAATGATGTTCCCGTTCTCGTGCAAGATGTCCTCGTATGAAGAGGTTAGGGTGGTGAAGACCTCTTGACGTTCTGCTGGCATGATTGCCAGGGGGCGTTCTTGCCGGTACTGCGCCGGCTTGTGCTCGCCCTGAGGTTTGTCATGATAGGGCCTCTGCTGCTGTTGCCCCCAATTTCTGCTGGGTCGGCTCGGTTGGGTACCCCGGTTCTCTCTCCGCTGGCTGGCCTTGTCTTCCTGGCCGGGAGGGGGGTGCTCCTCCCGGGGGTGCTCCTCCTGCTGCTTGTCCCGCTTTCTTTTCAGCAGGTGCTGCCCATACGTTTCATGGTCGGCCTGAGCGTGCCTGATGGCCATCGCCATTAGCTCGTCATACCCCTGCGGGAGTTCCACCCGTACGGCGTAGGAAAATTTTCCTGGCCGGAGCCCTTGTTTGAACACCATCTCGGCGATTCCCTTGTCGAGGTTCCGAACCCCGGCCGTTGCCGTCTGCCAGCGGTTGACAAACGTCCTCAGCTCCTCGCCAGGTGCTTGCATGCAGTTGAAGAGGATGGTCGATGTCCGGGCTCCCTCGACCCGGAGGATGAAGCGGCCTACAAACCGGTCGGCCAACTGCTCGAATGCCTCGATGGAGTTTGCCGGAAGCTCATAGAACCAGCTGAGCGCCTCTCCAGACAGGGTTTCCTGGAAAATGTTGCAGCATACTGCATCGGAATAGCCCTTGGCGCACGTCTGGGACCGGAAACTGTCCAGATGCTGGTACGGGCAGCAGGATCCTGAGTACGTGAGCTTCAGGGATTTCTGGTTATCAGACCTCCCTGACTCCAGAACTCGGTGCGAGAAAGGGCCCATGCGCTCGTTGAATCGCGCGCCTTCCATCGGCCGCGCCGCCCTTCTCTCGCTGGCCTCCATTTGGGCCTTCAGATCCGACACAGTGTCGGTGAGTATCTGCAATGCCCGTGCAGTCGGGGTCATGACTTCATCCTCGAATGAAGCGTGTGGTTGCCGGGGTGTCGGTGTGTTCTTTGGTGGGACCGTGCCTGCCGGGGACTCCGCTCGCTCGGGGTCGCTGGGCCTTCCGTCCGATGACTGTCCCGCTTCGAACCGCTGAGATTGGCCTGGCGTGGGTGCATGTGCCCTGGTCATACTGTCCTCTCTCCAGGGCGGCTACCAGGGCAGCGTTCACCGCCTCCATTTCCTTATACCGGGCATTGGATTTTGCTCTATCCCGGTCGCCCTCCTCGCGCAGGCGACCGACTTCCGCCGCCATCGCCCGTATCTCCCCCCCCCCCCCCCCCTCCCCCCATATCGTGCCGGTCGGGGCTGTACGTGGTGTCCCGGTCACTGCCACCGAGCGGGCTCTACTCCCTGTCGCTCGGATCGTCCGAGAACGTCAGGGAAAAGCCCCGGTGGGCCTTTCCCGCGCGAGCTATCATGGTATGGCCCCAGGGTGCCGGTCGGCCTCCCACAGCTCCCGTCTTCCTGGTTTCCCTGGTCGCTGCGCTGCTCTCGCGCGACGACCGGGGTGGAGATGAGCGCTTGTCCTGGTGCAACACGCTGTTCCTCGGTGGCATTTCTTTCCTGGCCTGCCCTTGAGCTTTCTGCCATTGGTAATGCTTACGTGGTTTTTATCCAACTTCCCACAGACGGCGCCAATTGTTCGTACCTAAAACCCGTAGGCCTGGTAGAGACAGATGAATCCAAGCGTGATCTCCTGTAAACCTGCTTACTAAGGGGAATACCGGGCAGGCCGGTCTTCTCCTCTCCGATGCCTAAGTTAGTACAGTTGGGATGAATAGATAGCTTAAGCACGTATGATAAGCGGGTGGAGAGATCAGTTACCTATTAATGAGAGTAGTTGAGGCCCTTATATAGGTGGCCGGGCGTGAGGTCTGGCCTCACTCTTCGATGTGGGACTGATTTCCTTCTGTTTGCACACCAAAGGGCAGCTCTGGTGACCTCTTTAGCATGCTTGCGTCCCCGGTCCCCGGGCCCCTGGTCACGAGGTAGACTGCTGGACCTCGGGTCCGGGTGCTGGTTATCCTGCTCCGGGCCTGGGGCCGGCCCCGGGGACACTGGCTGCCGGTCTGTGGGCCTGTTGTAGCCCCTCTATGGCTACTGTCAACAGAGAACATATTTAGCTTTTTGTGAAAAATAGCAGCTATACTAGACTCTCTATTATAACTCTATGTTGACTTTTAGTTATCTCGCTAGCCAAATTTAGAGAGCGTGATAGCTAAAAGTTAAAACATTTAAATTTAATACATTCTTTATATGTAATTATATATAATTTATATATACATTTAAACCACTTTTTATTCATTTAATAAATATTATAAATTTAAATCAAGCTAAAATAGAGAGAACTGATGCAGACATATTTCTAAAGTGGCTAGTCAAAATGACATTTTAGCTATTTTGGCTAAAATTTAACTAAAATATGGCTAGCATTGCTAGAGATGCTCTTAGACTACCTTACCAACCAAACAACGGCACATCAATAGGTTGTACAACTTCTATTATGTTTGTCTTTCAAAAGGAAAAAAAAATTAAAATTAAATATAATTCTATTGGCGAGGATATCCGATGCATTGACCAACAAGTTCCTCATGTTTTTAATGAAAAGATTTTTGTGAATGAGAAGATTGACTCTTATTTGAATAAGTGAAAGATTGTCGCATCATCTATTACAGGCTTATGCTGCAAGTTTATTTATCCATATAAGGCATTGTCGCACAAACCCAAATACCCAATGTCTTCAAAAGAAATATATAGCCTCATATACTTTTTTATATCAAGTAAACAATTTAACTAGTATTTCTTGGACTCTCAACTTACAAAAGGGATATGTCAAATAAACCAAATGATATACCAATTGAACACAATTAACAAAATTCAAAAGTCAAAACTAATAGACATATAGGTACCTTGATGCAACACCGAATAGTAGGGCTGGGCATAAATCCGAATTTGGCCCGAATCCGAACCGATCCATCCGAAATTTCCGGGTTGGATAACCGATCCGAAATATTAGGGGTGAGAAAAATAATGAACCGATCCGATCCGTTTTAAACCGGGTTGGATTTGGATCAACCTCATAAACCATCCAAAAAAAACCGATCTGATCCGAATTTTTTTAATTTACATTTATATACTTTTTACATACGTATCGCATTATTATTCATTGGTTCCATGTCTTTACCATGTACTCTCCAACACTTAATCTAATGATCTATCCATATAAAATCCCTAACACCCCAATTCATTCTCTCATGTCAACCCTTTATGATAAATTTAAATTTGGTTATGTACTAAGTATAGAATTATAGTTATGGTGATGGATTTTATGATTATAGTAATTGATTTTAATCATTTTATGGAATTATGATTATGGCTTGTTTGATGTATTTTGAAATTTTAATTCCTAAGAAAGTAGGCTTTTTGAATTCGGATAAAAACCGAATCCGATCCGAACCGATCCGGAAATCCGGATTGGTTTAATATTCGGATCGCTATTTTAAAATTCGGATACAGATGAAGAAAATCTCAAACCGAATAATTCGGATTGGATATAGATTTGCTTCAAATCCGATCTGAAATCCGGATGCCCAGCCCTACCGAATAGTGCAGATTATAACATTGAAAGAAACAAAAACCTATCAATTTGCGCCATTATTTATCGCCTCAAATGGCCTGGCATATTTAGCTCTAATGCACTGTGTAGAGAATAAAGAATTCTTTGTGTAGGGTTTTGCATGATCGCCACGTTATAAAAAGGTAAATTGAAACGGAAAAGAAATGCTTAAACAGGAGAGATCTCATACATATTGCTTCGGACAATCCAATGAAGGAGGCTGAGTTGTAGACGATGATATATTCTGTACCAACGCCCGCTTATTAATAAAGAAAGAAACCTAATATGTGATTTGAAAATAAAAACACCCAATGATGTCAGATTTCTCATGCTATAAAGAGTCCAACGCCTCCATACACAAATCCCTCTGACTCTCACTCTCAGAAATCTGACTCTCCTCTACAGTACTGCTGAGTGATCGAGGAGAGGCAGCAATAACATGGTGTCAATTGCTAACCTTCCAGAATCATTGCTGGGCGATCAACCATCACCACCACCAGGAAGGGGAGGTAGGGCAAGTCCAACTATGCCAGGTTCGGAGTTTGTCCGACCCATTTACGCCGACCAGCCCAGAAGGGAGTCCGTAGAGAAGTTGATTGAGAACCTTCACGATCGTCGTACCCGAGAACAGGCTATACACAGTCTCTGCAAGGCAAGGTTTTACCTTGAATTATTCTTTTATCTAACACCACGTACATTAGCAATTTGATGGTGCAGTTTCACTTGTAATTCCTTTCTCCTTCTTCTTTTGTCGACTTTGTTTGTCTCTCCTTTTTTCATAGCAAGGATTTAGAACATTAAAGTGGGAATTATTCTCAGTTTTGATCGATGGTGCAATTTCTCTGGTAAATATTTATACCTAACCATTGATTTTTGTTTGTTTGTTTTGTTCTTCTCATAGCAAGGGTTTAGAACATTATAGTGAAAATTAATTAATTTACTAAGTGATAACTGGGATGCCTAAATTTCGTTGCTGATGTACATTAATTCTTTTCAGGTTTGAGATGGTTTTGCCTCATGTTGTTTAGTTTTCAATTGCCAAATAATTCTGGAATTCGATTCATAATCTCTAGTTTAATCTAGGCTTTGTAATTAATTAATTAATTTTTTTAATCTTTCTCCCTTTCTCGGATTCAGCTGAAGGAGCGTCCTGAGTTGGCTCTATTACTGTGGGATACCTGTGATATCATATTTTTGCTCTTAAGGGTATGACACTTCACTTGTCTTTGTATTTATCTTTTCAATTTTTCTGTTCACATTCACTTAATTACAATAAATATTAACCTAGAATCAAGTTTACAGTTCCTGATAGATATTTATAGTGTTTAATCTTGAATCTTTGGTCTGTTGCCTGGTGGATAAGTTGATGCTCATCACATGAATAAATGGTTTAATTTATCTAGTTTATGTCAGGAAATAACTGGTGTATACCACCTGGTCTCAACCCCAAATCTTACTGAGGACGTATCAAACCGAGTCTGCAATACAATAACCCTGTTCCAGGTTTATTTTCCTTGTGTTATTTCTTGTTTTTTTTCTTTAGGTTAGCTCACTTAGCTCCAAATCAGTCTCATCATTCTGACTGATAATCTTTATGTGTATTGTGGTTTCTTACAGTGAAACTTATTCATGCAAACAATACACATAAAGTTTATCAGTGGTTGGTTGGCTAGTTATTAGTATTTATGTGCAGTAATGCAAAGCCTTTATTTTTATTTTTTTCTTCTTCAGTGCATAGCTTATCATCCAGAGATAAAAAAGCCATTTATCAGAGGTAATTTCATCAAGAGATCTCAGTCAAATCTAGTAATTCCATAAGCTGCTACAATTCTTCAATATATTTACTCTGTAATCAAAATACCAATTCCAAATTGACTTGAAGGAAGGTGAACTTGTTGTATCATTGTTTTTTGTTTCGGTAGATTAATAATCATTCAGAAAAAGACCTATTTTATATGACATGATGCATATTCGTGCGCAGCTAGCATGCCATTGTATCTCTACCCTTTCATTGTCACTGAGAGCAAGGACAAGCCCCATGACTATCTCAGATTATCTAGCTTGGGTGCTATTGGGGCCCTACTGAAGGTATAAACATATGCATGAATTAGGTTTAATTTTTATTATTAAGTTAAACCCAATCAAGACTTGGATCCCCTTTTACCCTTGTCCAGAGCCCCCCACCAAATCAAAATGAAGTTGATCCAGAAATTGTACACTTCCTCCTAGAGAGCCAGATACTTTGCTTCTGCATCCGATGCATGGAGGTTGGCAGTGTATGGTCAAGAACTGTAAGTAAACTAATCAAATCACCACTTGCAATGTAAATTAATGTTTTAGATTTACTGTGCTTTATTCAGAGGTTTGAGAATTGTTTGTTCCTTTGAATGTGCCCGCACATCCTCTGCAGGTGGCCACATTTATAGTTGAAAGAATTCTGGCAACTGATGAGGGACTCAACTACTGCTGCAATTTCGGGGATCGGTTTTATGTAATAACTCATGTTCTTCGAAAGATGACTGATAAACTTCTTGAAGAACCTTCTCGCCCGCTGCTTAAACGTATCATAAGATGCTTTATCGAACTGTCGAAGGGTCCAAGGTATGCCATTACTATTCTGAATCGAGTATTAACGTTAACATTGGTTAACTTGTTTACCAAGCCCCCCGATTAAGTCACGATGACGAGCACCTCACCTCTTGGTATTTTTGTGTTTCAAGTCTGTGCAGGGACAGTGAGGGCTTAAGATGCTGTATTCCTAGAAGCTTGACACATCCCAGTATCAAATACCTCGCCTCTGTAAGTTCTCTAATTCCAAAATACAGGACTCAAAGCGGAGAAATGGTCTACAAGCAAGTTACAGTTGCGGTGGATATTGTATATATATAAGACTGTGTGTGTATTATATGTATTATTCTTTTTCTTATTGAAACTATTGGCACTTAATTTTCAGGGTGACGAAGATGCCAACCGAGGTCTGGAACAGCTCTTGAACAATGTTCAGGCTCAGGTATCATCCACTGGGGAACTAGTTCTTGCGCCCTTTATAGAGGGCTGAACTACATGGCTTGGAATCTTATCATACCAATATGCACACAGAATGAAGAAAAAGCGTGTAGTTGCACTGCATGTACTTTTCTCATCGTTGTAAGTCTTATCTTTGTTGTATTATGTTCGTTTTATAGGACTTCGTTGTTCAAGAGACGTATATTAAAGGCCTCTTAGTTATAACGTCTAAACTACAATATAGGCTGGTCTCTTCTGTTTGTGATGATAACCAAGTTACATGTTGTTTCAATATTAGTCTTGATTAATCTGAATTTGAGTACATTGTGTTGCTTTAGTGAGAAAGTATATACTACTACAATTCTCATCAGTGTGGATTGGGGAACTTAATTTGTTGTAGTGTATTGTCAATTTTCAAATAGGTGACGTCGACAGTGTGCTTTCGTTAAAAGCGTAAACATGGGTGTTAGAGGCATTAGAGGCATATTGTGATTCGTCCCCATATATTCCAATCCTAAGGGGACAGGAGTTTAGCCAAGTCTGGTTAATGAAAGCAAACAGCAATTCGTAGTATATCCTAATTTCCGTAAAATCAAGATAGAAGAGGAAGCCTGAAAAGCAGAGGGAATCGTGCAAAATGAGTATATGACACTTCCTGCAAGGTAATAGTTCAGAAGAGCAGGTAAGTTAATATACTGTGGAACACATAATAGTTCGAATCTGATGCAATGGGTTGAGAAGAGGATCCGAATCCGAGAAGAATTACCCAGAAGTAATTTTTAATGATTAGGGAACAGTAAATGTTACCCAAGAAAAGAAAAATCTAATACGCTACTAACTTCATGTTTGCGTGAAGGAAACTACTGTGATTGATATTGTTTCTTATTCCTAGAAAGAAAAGGAAAGGGGTATTTCCATAATTATTAATGATATTGTTTCTTGATAAACTTGGTGGTTCCTTTTCCTATTTACAGTAGAATTCATAAAGCAAAAAGGACTTCTAAACCAAAGAGGATGATTATTTCCACATACCATAGGGAAATGACTCTATAAATAGGGCCTCTCGCAGTCACAATTCACATAGAATTCTAATTTCTTTCTCATTCTCCCTGAAAGCTCAAATGCCTAGGTTTGCAAAGTCAGCACCAGCTATGGGGAAAAGTAACAACCTTCATGCCTACGGTCGCCAAAGTTGCACGAAGCAGTTTTGGAAGGCCGGGGATCCGGAATACGAAGAAGCTCTACGCACCGCCCGCAGTAAAATCGATTCTTCTTCCACTGATGGGCCAGGATGCACCCGAAGTTTCTGCACTCCAACGCAACGAGTCACAAGTGGGCTCTCGGAGCTTTCGCAGAGCTTTTAGACAATGCACTGGACGAGGTGCACAACGGTGCTACTTACGTCAATATTGACGTGCATAGCAACAAGAAAGACGGAAGTAAATTGCTCCTGGTTCAAGACAACGGCGGCGGGATGGACCCGGAAAAGATGAGGAAGTGCATGTCTTTGGGGTTTTCCGAGAAGAGTAAGATGGCAGACACCATTGGACAATATGGAAATGGTTTCAAGACAAGTACCATGAGGCTTGGGGCTGATGTCATCGTCTTCTCTCGTACTGAGAGCACCCAGAGCATAGGGTTGTTGTCTTACACTTTCTTAAGAAGCACGGCGAAGGAGGATACTGTAGTTCCCATGTTGGACTACGAGAAAAGACGAGGGACTGAACCTTGGACAAGGATGTTTAGATCGTCGAGTGAAAACTGGGACAAAAATTTGGAGACGATAAAAGAGTGGTCGCCATTTGAGAGTGAGGAAGACTTGAAACGTCAATTTACTATGATGAATACGCGACATGGCACCCGGATAATCATATACAACCTCTGGGAGGACGATGAAGGAAACTTGGAGCTTGACTTGGACAGTGAACCTCATGATATTCAAATGCGAGGCGTGAACAGGGACGAGAAGAGCATAGAAATGGCTGAAAAGTATCCCAACTCTCGCCATTTTTTTACCTACCGCCACTCGTTAAGGAGTTATGCATCAATTCTCTACTTGCGGCTTCCCACTAACTTCAGAATCATTCTTCGCGGCAGGGATGTTAAGCATCACAACATTTTAAGTGATTTGATGTGGTCCGAGCAGATCATGTATAGGCCTAAGATACTCCATAAAGAGGAGGCATATATAACGAGGTCAACCAAGAAGGAAAAGGACACAAATATGGTTGCTAAGGTCACTCTTGGGTTTGTGAAAGATGCAGAGAACCATCTTGATGTTCAAGGGTTTAATGTATATCACCGGAATAGACTAATCACGCCCTTTTGGAGAGTATGGAATGCCGCAGGAAGTGATGGTCGGGGTGTTATAGGTGTGATAGAAGCTGACTATATAAACCCAGCTCACGATAAGCAGGGCTTTGAGCATACCATACTTCTTGATAGACTCAAGCAGAAGATGGCAGAATCGCAAAAGTTGTCCTGGTCTACCAATTGTCACTAGATTGGCTATGCTTCGCACCGGAATAAAAGTGCTATTAATGAAGAAAGGGAAGCTGCTAATAAGTCAGGTAGCCAGAGTCGACCAGCTTTAGATTCAAATCCAGACAAGTCGTCATCTCGCAAGAGACCACTTCCAGATTCGAATACAAATGCAGCCCCACAGAAAAGTCAGAAAGTTTCTTCAGACAAATCTCCCAATGGGAACGGGAATATACAGAAGAAAAACACATTGCAAGCAACCACAAAATCATCAACTCGCCGCCCAGAAGTTGTGCTTGGATTGAGTTCTTCTAAACCACAAGCTGACATGCAAAAACCATCTTCAGCAACAGCCAAAACCTCATCTGGTAATGCTAAGACGAAAGTCGCTACTTCCGATAAGCAAGCGAATGGCATAATAACCGATAAGGCAACGAAAAGTTCTGAGAACGCAGATGAAGTGGTACCTCATTCAAACATGGAAGAAGAATCTCAATCTGAACAAGAGTCTACACCATGTGGAACCAATGGTCCAGTCACCACAACATCTGGTGCATCCAATACTATTCGAGAATTGCGTGCACAGCTCCAAAAGGCAAATGAAGAAAGTAAGAAACTGAACATGCAGCAAGACAAGGGTGCACGACAACAGAAAGAAGAATACAACTTATTGAAGGAGTTACAGGATGCATACAAACAGCTCCAAAAGGCAAATGAAGAAATCAAGAAACTTAACATGCAGCAAGAAGAGAGCACAACACGACAGAAAGAAGAAAACAGCTTAAACAGCTTATTGAAGAAAGAGATACGGGATGCAAACAATAAGCTCCAAAAGGCAAATGAAGAAATTAAGAAACTGAACATCCAGCAAGACGAGAGTGCACAACGACAGAAAGAAGAAAACTGCTTCTTAAAGAAAGAGTTACAGGATGTGTACAATCAACTACGAAAGGCAAATGACGAAAACTCGGTTCTGATTGAGCTGTTGCAGGAGGAGCGAGAAAAGATGCAGCACTCAACTCGTAAGGTTGTTAAAATGTAACCTAGCCTGTCATTAGTTGTATAGCCTAGTTCAACCCAAATTTTCTTCATCAATGTAAGTTCAAAGTATTGAATGTACCTGTAAATTCACAAGCACTATCAAAGAAACAAGTGTTTTATGTTTTCTATTGGAAATTTGGAATTTTTTAATGCATATATGTGTCTTTTAAGAAAGTATATACTAATTGCACCAAGTACATAAAACAAGCCACCAATGAATAGAACTTTTGAGTTTGACAAAAAGAATATGGAAGGAGTACTGCAAAATTGCAAAACTTAGTGGGGTGATTGATGTAATATATATGCAAGCAGTTTGAAACCCAATCATGCCTGTTGGTATCATTCTCAAATATATATGCAAGCAGTTTGAAACCCAACCATGCCAGTTGGTATCACTCTCAATCAAGCCATATCATAAGAGTAGAAACGACATACAAAGATTGGAACAAATGGATTTAAAATACAACTCACAAACAATTTATGTGTGATCCTGGGAAAGTGAATGTACATCACGCTTGGGAGGCATTGAAAGATTGCTCTCCAGCATAAAAGATAAATCATGCATCTGTGACATTATTTTCTCCACATCTTCAGACTTTGATCCTGCTTTTGCACTGAAAACATCTCCTTCATCCTTCGCACCATCATCTTTTGTGGCCGCATTAGCCATCCTACAGATGCAAAAAACGAATATGGTTAAGATAGGTTGTTCCAGGAAGAATAGATAGGTAGATCCAGATAGATAGTCCAAGTGCATGCACCTGTCTAAAACAGAAGCCTCTGGCTGGGTTATTCGAACTGGTGTAGAACCATGTGAACTGCTACTTGCTCCAGCAGAGATATCTGGTTGCAAAAAGCTACCAAAATCCAAGTCCTGTGAAGTGGTAGCTGTGCTGAACAGAGTTGTTACTGAAGTGTCATCAGCAGGTGTTTTCTGATCAACATTTTTTTCTGAAGAGCTAGAAGCATTTTGTGCACTACTCGAGCTAGTAAAATCATTCCACGCACCAAATGAATCGTCAGCTTGTGAGTTGCTAGCAGTGCTGAACAGATTTGTTACTGAAGTCTCGTCAGCGGGTGCTGTCTGATCGCAAGTAAAATCATTCCATGCACCAAATGAATCATCAGCTGGTGAGTTGCCAGCTTCATTGAACAGATTTGTTACTGAAGTCTCGTTAGCAGGTGTTGTGTGATCAAAAGTTTGTTTTGAAGAGCTAGAAGAATTCTGTGCACCACTCGAGCTGGTAAAATCATTCCAAGCACCAAAAGAATCATCATCCTCATCAGCAGTCTTATTATCAGGAGCCTCCTTGCTAGTAGTCTGCCATTGAGTGTCTTCAACCCAATCAACTCCAGTCGAATATAAGTTATTTGCATTTTCAGCTATTCTGTCATCCTTCACCGTTGCAAGTGATTCTAACTGGTGAGGCTGCCCAGCTAATCCAGAATTGGAAATACTCAACAGATCATCAGAAAACCAGTCATTACTAGCGGACGTACTATGGTTTGATTTTACATTAGACGAGCCCCCAACAGATCCAAACATCGTGTCTATATGGGCAGAAAGATCAACTGTAAAACCCACAAAGGGGTCAAGTGATTTTGAATCTTTAGGAAGATTCTCAGGAGCGGCTGACTGAAAACTTGCCGGCCAACTAGAAATGGATTCACCACTCTCACCTTGAGTCGACTGCACAGCTGTCTGAGAAGGCTGCACATTCTCAAACAAGCTAAGAGTTTCATTATCTTGGAAAGGAGTACTCTCTGTGGTGGTAATCTGTTTGCTCGACTCAAACGGCTTCTCAGATGCAAACAAACTAAGATTTTCACTACCTTGGAAAGCACTACTCTCTGTAGTGCCAATCTGTTTGCTCTGCTCAAACGCAAAGAAACTAAGATTCTCACTACCTTTGAAAGCATTACTCTCTGCAGTGGCAATCGGTTTGTCCAGATCAAACAGCTCTTCAGATGCAAACAAACTACGATTTTCACTGCGTTGGAAATCACTACTCTCTGTAGCAGCGATGTGAGTGCTCGGCTCAAACAGCTCTTCAGATGCATTCAAAGCAGCATCTTTCTCTCCTTCAGAAAAGAAGTTGTCCAGATTCACTCCAGCCAAATCCATAAAACTTCTAGGCCGAGTGGGAGTCTTCTCATCCGAAACACCATCCCCGGATTTCTCAAACTTAGAAGTCCATCTTATTTCTACACTTAAAAGCTCCGACAACTTCAAGTCCTCTTTAGCTGCACTCTGTCCTCTATTAGACTCATTTGCTTCAGTCAGTTGATCCACTACCTCCTGCAAACCAAATTTCCAAACTTTACCGACTATTCTCTACTCAAGAAATCCCTAGAAATTCATCTTAAAGCCTAAACTCTACATTGCTCAACTTATCGCGATACGAATCTTCATCTCTAGCAAACAATGCAACAGATATTCAAAACTATAATTTAAATTGATGCTTTAATCTAAATTTCATTTTCTTCCACATTTTCACTTCAACATAATCACATTCAATTTCATAATCAAGCAAACAGAAGCAAACGGAATCAAGAAGCGTACCGATCCATCTAGGGCTAGGGACTTGAGCAACCACTCAAACCCTAGAGTGTTGCGGAAATTGATAGGATCGGGAGGGATGTCCTTGCAGGTTTCGCCGCCGCAGAAGACGCAAATCAGCGACTTAACGCCTCTGAGAAGCCGGCCTTTGCAGTGCTTGCAGCGGAGGTACGGCGGCGACGGATCCACCTCCGATATGGTTTTTTCCGGCGAGGGGAGATTTGGCAACGGCGTGTCGTCCGGGTCGTACGACGACATCTTGGCTTGTTTCCGGAGCGAGATCAGAAGATGCTTTATGGCCTCCGTCGGTATTTCGACGGCCATTTTCAAGGCGCTTGGGTTTTGATTGGGGGCGGTTGAGTGTCAGAGTCACTGGTTCGCAGATTTCCCACCAGTTTCTGTTCAACTCTCCATTTTATGCAAGTCGGTGCGTAAAATCACATTATTTCAAAATGTAAAAAAAAATACAAAACATTTATTTTATGTACTGATTTTATTTTTTCAAAAATAGAAATAATGAAGAAATTCACTAGAGAAATCCATTCACACATGCAAAATGTTCAAAATGTGTGCATTGCAGCATAGTAATTTTTTCCTTTGATACCTTGATAAGTCGTCACCATTTTGATAATGTCGCACGATCCTAACCGAAGACCACCGTTTCCTCCCTAAGCAATTCTGCAGATAACGCCATAAGAGCAAAATTGACGTTTTCTCGTCCGGGACGTCCGAGTGCGCTCACTAGACGAGTCGAATCTAACAACCAGAAAACCTAGCCTCATTGTGCTAGGTTAGGTTTCCCTGAAAGAGAGAATAAAAAAAAAGATTTTTGTTTTCACGACTAAAAGTGTATGGTATATTATAGTAAATCTATTGTATTGTTTTTTTACTTTCACATATTTTTTCTTGATTATAGCAAATAATGAAGAGAGTTTAATCATTGACACTAAATATAAAAGCGCGTGACAATGTTGCATCTTTAACCAACTCGGCTGCAGTTCTAAAACCACCGTCACACCCTCTCAAACACACAACGCACTCACACCTCTCTTTCTTGTTCCGATTGCGATTAGGTTTACTAGGAAGAAGCAGAGGCGGCGATGGCGATGAGCCCGGCGGTGCTGAAGGCGGGGCTGGTGATAGTGGGGATGTGCATAGCTGGCTACATACTGGGCCCACCTCTCTACTGGCACTTCATGGAGGGCTTGGCCGCCGTCTCTCACTCCTCTTCATCTTACTCCTGCCCACCTTGCACCTGCGACTGCTCTTCTCAGCCCCTTCTCTCCATCCCCATTGGTAATTTTCCAATTTTTACTTAGATCTGATTAGATTAGATCTACTTCCTTTTTTACCCTCCCATTTACTTCGCTAATCTATAAGCTAATTTACTCATCTTAGTTTTGTTGTTTGTTTCTTTCTGCAGGACTCAGCAACATTTCGTTTACAGGTTAGTTTTTAATCTTGCGGATTAGCACTGTGTAATCATCAATTTTAGAGTAAAATTGTTTCAGCAAAGTTTCCGCCGCATTAGTTTTGTTTATCAGTATCAATGACCTGTTGGAATGCTAGAATTTTAGCTGAAATGAGACTGAGCCCAAGGTTAAGTTTGAGTTTTGGATCGCTTGTCACTCGGTATGTGATTTCGGAAGAAATATTAAACCTTGTTGTTGAAAAATTTCCAGCTGATTGTGTGTGGTTTGATCTTGTCGCAATGTATGAAGTTAACTGATTAAGAGTACATCAAGAGCTCGATGGCTTGTAGTTTTGTTTATGGATCGGCCATGGATTCTGATTCCTTTTGTTAATCCTATCGTTGATGAAAATGACTTCCATCGCTTGTTTTCATCAATTTGAGTTTCTTTTGAATTCTCGGTGGAGCTTTGAAGCATGGGCTTCTTTCTTTCATCGTCATTTGAGCCAACATCTTTATCATATATTCAGATTAAGTTGCTACATGAAGGTCTAAGATTTTATTCATTCCTTGTATACAGACTGTGCAAAGCATGATCCAGAGGTGAATGAGGATACTGAAAATAATTTTGTGGATCTTTTGACTGAGGAGTTAAAGCTTCGGGAAGCTCAAGCTTTGGAGAGTCAGCAAAAGGCTGACATAACTCTACTGGAGGCAAAGAAGATTGCATCCCAGTACCAGAAGGAAGCTGACAAGTGCAGTTCAGGGATGGAAACATGTGAAGAAGCGAGGGAGAAAGCTGAAGCAACATTAGAGGCTCAGAGGAAAATGACAGCAATGTGGGAGCTTAGGGCTCGTCAAAAAGGATGGAAAGAAGGAATGACCAAGTCTACTACTCAGACGCAAGGAAATGTCCAGACTGTGTAGAAACCACTCCGCGGATTTGTTGAACAAATCGTCTTCAACATGGTACTTCCTCCTTTGCTTAGTGATAAAATTTACTAGGCTCTTCTTCACTCTAAAAGTGGGGCATAATATGCAAGAATCTGATCGATTATATTCACCACAACAAGTTATTTTTCAACATTTACAAGTATAGAAAAGTTAGTTATTGTCCAATTGGAGTAGAATGTTTGCAAGAACCTTGATCATCAAATTTTCAACACAATTGTGGTTGAATATTCCACTTGTAAGACTGGGAAGAAATTCTTCACTAAATGTTAGTATGGATGGCTGTCTATCCCCTTGCTTGATTGGTTGATGGTCAAATTTTTGTTTTTTGTTTATTTTTTCTGCTTTCATTTGTGTTTGTAAGGAACACCCTAGGAAATTCCCATTTAGCTAAAGGGGACAAACTAAGATTTGTCAGGTTAACCAATATGGTCCTTGATTCTTTTTGTAATCCAGACCGTGTTCATTCATCAGGCACATTTTGTTTAAGCTTTAAACATATGCCAAATCTGAAGCTCAATTTCCATATCTGTAAAACACTTTCAGATTAGGCACAAGATCTGCAAACACAAAATGGTCCGAGGAACAGAATCATGTTTGTTGCCATGTGATAAAATCGACGTGTCAAATCATAATAAACAGAGTCGTAAATGGAATGGGCGACCCATGATCCACCCTTCAGTATGAACAACCCATCCACAAGTTCATTTTTATTTATGGAATCTCAGCACCCCCATCTTGGCCTTTTCCCTGTAGTATATGTCCCTCTTCAATACACTACGACCCCCAACTGACTTACAAAATTTACATAAACAAAACGTATCCATAAATCATAATCATCTTCACTTTTATGAACAAACTCTGATCACACTGTTTTCTGCTTGGCCTTCTCCACGGCTGTGATCGAGGAAGAAGTTCCAGTGATCGAGTCATATCTTTGAAATGCATACGCTACAAACAAACAAGCAGTGAGGGTCACTATGTCCTTGCCTGCACACTGTTTGTTTGAGGCGCTAGGTGAACTGGTTTGAGGTCCATTGGACCAGTACAAATAGTTTTGCAGCTCTTTGTTTTCCAGGAACCGGTCCGGCTTAAAAGTCTCCGGATCATCGAAGATATTCTCGTCCCTCATGACCTGTTGTTGAAACCCACAAAGCAACTCTCCCTTCTTGATGTCGAAGGCCGAGTCATGCGAACTGAGTTGGAAGTCCTTTCTGGCCCGGGCGAATTGGAGAGGAACTGGGGGGTTGAGCCGGAGTGTTTCATACACCACAGACTGTACCAGTTGCAAGTCTTTCACCGATTCAAAACTCAGAGTTGAACCGGCATTTTCCCTGACTTCTTGGACTAATCTTTGCTGTAAACCAGTGGTGTCACTGGCTATTGCACTTAGTAAACTCGGAAGAAACACAGAGAACCCACCAAATGCGTTGAAGCCGAGCACAAACAGAAGGTTGTGAATTGCTTCTTCTTTACTGAGTCCGAACTCGGTTTGGCCTCTGTTTACTACTTCTTTCCCTGCAAAACATACCTCCAAGATGAGTAATTGTTTGTTTCAACTAATGCTGCCTTACTACTAATAGTTGAGAGAAAGAATGTGCGTGTATTTAAATTCAACTTACCATATTCATCTATGAACTTGTAAAGCTTGTTGTAGTCTCCACTCACAAGAAAAGAAGGGTATGCAAAGGAATGAAGGAAAATCTCCTCCAGAGGCTGAAGCACACCGATCTTCACAGTGGGGAGGAGCTGGAGGGCGAGCCAGCGGTCGAGCATGGCATAGCCAGACTCGGCTATTTTGGGCGAGTTCGAAACGTCAGCTCCAACTAAACATTTTGTGAGGAACTTGAACATGGACTTCTGGAGTGGGATCAAATAGCTAGCTTTTCCATCCTTGGCGACATCTGCATCTATCGTGTCCCACAGTGTGCAAAGGTTGGCAGTGAGCTCAGGTACCCATACCTTGGAGCTTTGTTTCAAGATGTCCATGGCGAAGTTCTTGATCTGTGAAGAAAGAAAAGGTTAAGATGGAGTTTCGTTGCTCCAATAGAGAAACTTATCGACCAGACTGTTAGTGAAGCAAAACAAAGCACTTGAAAAATCCAAACACTGAAAACTGGATGTGTAGTAATAATTGATCTTTCAGTTCAATTAAGCGCTCAACTCTACCCTACTATCCATTATGAGTTCCGACCTATTATGTAAAAAGTAAAAACCCACAATCAAAGAGAGACCCCAATAGATGGGTGAATCAATCTCCACTGAACAGTCCGATCGATCACAGCTTAGCTGTGAAAATTCAAGACCCCGTCTCAGATCACATATTTCGGATTTTCCGATTTGGCTTGGCCAGGACCACCATCAACAACTGTGATGGTCCCTAACTCAAATATCTAACTTCTAAAAGGGTTCCGGTGACACTCCGATTCTACATAAATCTTGGAGCTTTCCACAATATGATAAAGACATCACACCATCACATATTTCAGAATTGTTCGTGTGTCACGCTAATCTTTTCTATAATTACTACTTAGAACCCTTCAACAAAGATTACCATGGCGAGTGTGCAACATGCATTGGCTTTACAACTATGCTCGGAAAAAATTTACTTCTGAGTTGATGTCGGAAAATGAGAGAGATCTAATTAAGTAACCAAAAGTGTTGAGATAAAAATGAACTTAAGCTAGGAATCCACGTACCTGGGCGTGTTGGGGTTCAGAGGTATCAAGGTAAGCACAGGTCCTGATGTCACCGGTGAACTTAACACTGGGCATGAAGTCTCCGACGAGACAGTTCTTCTTCTCGACGAGGTCCATGTCGAAGAGGTGCGAGAACGACTTGCAGTCCAGCACGGCCACAACGTTAGGGTTAACTCCCAAAAACAGCGGGAAAGTCGGAGGGACATTGGTACGGAACACCGTACTCTTGTACTTCTCTGTTCTCTTCTTGAAGAACGTCTCCGGTCCCTGGAACCAGAAGTAGTCCAGCCGGTCGGAGATGGGGCCCAGTAGCGGCCAGCCGTACGCCCCCGGGATGGTACGGACGGGAAGTGACGTCGGCGGCGGAGCAGAAGTGACTGTTTGCGACTGTGAAGAAGAAGAGGAAGATGGTATGCCTGGAGTGATGCTCATCATGAAAGTAGACATTTTTGGTTCGAGGTTTTTGGGATTATAAGAAGTTGAGTGAGGAAGAGGTGGAGAGTTTTTTATTATTTGGATGTGAGCTGGTGAGGTAAGAGATTCGGGAAGACTGGAACTCTTTCTATATAAAATGGAGGAGAGTCTCCATTTTATATAATTTGGATTTTAAGTTTTTTTGGGTGGACAAGAAAATCTTAAAATTCAAAGGAGGTTTCCTTTTCTTTATCATGAAGTTCATCTCGCTTTTCTCAATTTATTTATTATTATTTTTTTGTTGGGGTTTTGCAGTGTGATCACAGAGCTTAATGGATATTTTGTCTATTTATGATCTATGGACAGATGACTGATGGTGGAACCTAATGAGAGAAGACAAGAGACAAAGGATTTTTGTTTTAGGTGTGTGGAGCTGTGGATCATGTGAAGAATAAGAAACATCAATTTCATATCTCTCACTTATAAGTTCATGAACTATTAATTTCATCAACACCAAATTCAATGAGAAAGGTAGTATTTAAGTTCATCTAAAAGATATAAGTTATAAAATAAACGTTTAATTATTTTATTATGTACATATGTAATTACTTCAAGGAATGATTTTTTTTTTCTTTTCAAAATTGTGAAAATTCATATATTGTGTTATATATGTTTTAAGGAAGGTAATTATGTAACTTCTGTGGTGTGTCTTGACCTAATCAGACTAGTAGATAGGGAATCTCTGATTTACAGGAATATTTGTTGTAATTCCTATATAAAGGCCTCATTATCAATCAATAAGATTACTTTTTGTTTATCATTTGTTTCTCCTACAACACATTATCAAGCACGTTGCTCTTAGCTTGTTGTCTAATGCCCCTACAAAAACCCTGATTTCGATTTTTTTTTTCCCAAAAATCCCGAATTCAACCGTTGCCTGGTGCCAAGCTGCTTTTCCGCCTACATCCTATTTATCGGCAGCCCCAGCCCTGGCGAAAGCCCCCCTCGGAAGCCTCAGTCCTTACTGAAAGCCCCGCTCGGCAGCCCCTGCCGACAGTCCCCTCGGCAGCTTCCCTACCCTCCTGCGTAGCCAGCCCGGCAGCTCTCCTTCGATAGCTCGTGTGTGCCAAGCAACCGCTCTCGCAGGCCCCCATCGTTGCTAAGAAGAAACCAAGAAGAATCGAAGAAAACAAGTTTTCCCAAATCTCAAGTTTCTTTCGATCAATAATCAATCAACGAGGTAAAAATTTATTAAACGTTCCCGCTTTCTAAATTTTAATTTCATGGGAATTTTGTCTTTCATCCGGGACCTTTTCGTATCCCTACTACATCATCCTAATTCTTTCGCTTCTCGGGACGGTACACGGGGAATTGACTCCCCCGGTACCAAACGTTTTTTGGGTTAACTGAGATGTTATCGTCCACCGTTGTGCTTGTAACTAAGATGTTACTGTGAACCACAACGCCTCTTTTTCAAAAGAGAACAAAAGGGAAGATATCGATAGTGACTTGAAGTCACGAATTGCATCGATTTATGTGATTATGATACATCTTGGCACTGTTCTAAAAAATAATCAAACTTGCTTAGTATTCACTTTGATCGATACTAACGTCTCCCTATTTGTGTTTTGTAGATGACTGACACTCAGCGTCCAGAAGACATCTTGGATGTCCAAGGCAAGGAATACAAGAGGTGGGTCTCTGATGTTGAGAATACCTTCATCGGAAAGAGATTCACGGCCACCATTGTCCCTCCAGAGGATGAAAACCTGCAAGCTTATCCTGAACAAAAGGCTCAAGCTCTGATGTTTCTCAGGCGCCACATCAACCCAACGCTCAAGAAGCAATATCTGAGGAAAACATATCCCAAAGAGCTATAGGACATCCTCAATGATCGCTTCGACAATGTGCATGATGCACAACTTCCTAACTTATTGTCAGATTGGGAGCAAATCCGCTTATAGGACTTTGATTCAGTCCAGGAATACCATCAGACTATGCTTAATCTACAGTCTGATCTGAGATTTTGTGGTGTCGAGAAAACCGACAATGATATGACGGAGAAGACGTTCACCACGTTTCCAGAATTCGCGTCCATATTGTCACACCAGTACCGTGATCTCCTTGAAAAGGGCACCATCAAGACATTCAGTGACCTGATGAATGTGCTCCAAACGAAAAAAGAGGTACCAAGTGTTGATCCTTACTACCAACAAGAGGCCTAGAGGTCCGCAATTCATTGCGGAAACTCACTAGGCCAGTGGTAAGGCTCTAAAACAGAGGAATCAACCTGGTGAACGCCACGCACCGCTACCAGGTGCACCAAAGGCAACACGCGGCGGCCGAGGAGGAAGAGGAGGTGCCGACCCTAGCCGGAACCTCACTTGGAAAAGGGACGGCGGTGCCGCCGCTGCTCCCCGTGGAGGAAACTGACCCGGTTTCGGCTCCAAGCTTGGTGGCCACGTATCCACTCAAGTTTTGGCTTCAAATGTGGTTCCAGAAATCATATTCGGCACGATTGCAAAGCTAGTAGAGATGTCCAAGCCGCCTACAAGAAACACAAGCAATATATGGCTCAAGAAGCCAAATATGGAGACTTCGAGGAAGAAGATGATGAGGAAGATACTCAACTCACCATCGATGACTTACAACCTACCAAGAAACGTAGGACAAAGAAGTATGATACTCCAGATTATGAATACGTTTTAAGCTTATGAACCATGCTCAAGTTTGATTACATTGTTATTTTTTTGCTTGTTTTTAGTAATAGTTCACGACTTTGTTCAATAAGTCGTTATTTTAGAACATTCTTGATGTACCTTTTCAGTTGTCATCAGTAAAATTTCTCTCATTCAATGAATGAAACGAGATCTATACATCCCTTATGAAAGCATTAATGGTTCAATCTGTCAAATTTTCAATGGCATAATTACTCTGAGTTCACCACGAAATTGGTGATGCTAACTCATATCAAAACAAAATCACAAAACAAAACGAGAAAATGGCGCAAAATCGCGCGACAACAGCCCTCGGCAGGCCTCCTCGGCAGCTTCGCAGACCTGCTGCCGGCCGGCACCTCCACTGCCAATCCGACACCAAATTTGTTTTTAGCCACGACATCACCTTGTCTTCGGACTTGATATGCTTCAGTCATAGCTCAACTTTAACATCAGATTGCACTACGCACGACAGGCCTCGGCCTTGGTCCATTTTTCATGGCTATATATAAATAATTAAATAAAATTATGATGATGTTTCCCCGGTGCCAAATCAAGGTTTCACCAACTCTATATAATGTAGAGCTAATATATATCGGCCCGAACACACCTCGTTTTGTGATGATAGATTGCCCCAACACCCTATAAGGGATCGAGTTCCAATTATATTTAAGAGTACTCACCGTGTCTTATATAGATATTTGATTCAATTTACATTGTTTTTGTAGATGTTTCACGGCGTGATCGAGTGTTTGTTGGATTGTGCAACGACTCACACCATACTCCGAAATCTGCAATTGTATACAGATTTTATGTCCCACGGATCATCGCTATCTACGATGACAGGAACGGGACCGATTGTAAAAGGTCGAGGTCCTGCCCAATTCTTCTTGCCTAACGGCACCGAAATTAGAGTATCTGATGCTCTGTATGAGCCGAAGGTGCCCCGAAACTTACTCGCTTTCAAGGACGTGCGTGACAACGATTATCAGCTCAATACTTATGTTGAAGCTGGAACTGAATATCTGTTGATCACCTCCACTCAAAATCTGCGTACTCGCATTGTGGATAAGTGTAAGAGTGTTCGAAACAGAATGTACTTCACAACCATTTCGAGTCATTGAATTCAATGTAGTTATCCTATGCGATACCGACGCTTATAAACTTTGACATGATAGACTCGGTCATCCGGGTCGCGATATGATAATTTGTATTCTGAAATGCTCCCACGGACATCCGTTTTTCAAATCACATAAACAAAAGAGAGATCAACACTACGAATAACATGCTGCCGACACCGTGCCTAGGCGCCTCGCCCATGGCTCGGCCTCGGCACAAACGCCGGCAACCTCTCGACTCCAAGGGGAGGACCGGCCTACCCCTTCTTCTCATGCCTCCGTGACGATGTCCAATGCCCATCGCTCGTTTTGCAAACCTTGTTCACTAGCAAAACTACAAGCAAGATCATCTTTTTCTATTGACAAGAAACAAAATATTTTGTTCTTACAACGAATTCAAGGTGATATCTGTGGACCTATAACACCAGAGTGCGGACCATTTAGATACTTTATGGTTCTGTTTGATGCATTGACGCGTTAGTCACACGTCGCATTATTGTCCACGAGGAATGTTGCATTTGCTAAACTCCTAACTCATATTATAAAGCTTCGGGCTCACCACCCCGACAATCTGATTAAGTTAATCAGATTGGATAATGTTGTAGAGTTTACGTCCAAGTGTTTTAACGACTATTGCAAGTCAGTTGGGATTGAAGTTGAACATCTTGTGCCCCACGTTCATTCTCAGAACGGTCTTGCAAAAGCAGCCATCAAGAGACTTCAGCTTGTTGCTCAGTCCCTAGTCATGGCTACTAACTTGCCGGTTTCGGCATGGGGATATACAATACTACATACAGCTATGCTGATTCGTCTACGATCCACTGATAGCCAACATTTAGTGCGTACCAGCTGGTAACTGGTTACAAACATGACATTTCACATCTGCGCACTTTTGGTTGTGCCGTATATGTGCCAATCACGCCTCCACTGCATACCGAGATGGGTCCTCAACGACGATTAGCTATTTACTTTGGATATGACGCACCAACGATTATCCGCTACATAGAGCCTACGACAGGTGATCTGTTGACTGCAAGATTTGCAGATTGTCACTTTGATGAGACATCCTTCCCGTCGTTAGAGGGGAATGTGAACGCATCCGTCCCAAAGGAACGCTAGGAATTGACGTGGTTCTCAGTGTGAGACGGAAGCACAACGCATATTGGAACTACAAAAGGTTGCGGATTCGATGCCCGACTCCTTTACCGATATCACGAAAGTGACAAGATCAACCATACATGCTGCGAATGTAACTGCCAGGCTCAACGTCCCTCGACATGGACGACCACCACGCACGGTCATAGTCTGAACCTCGAATTACCTCTTAACTGTTTTATTTTTACTTTTACGTTCCAAGAGTTGTTTTTACGATTCAAAAATTCTAAACGTTGACTTTTTATAATTTGACCCGACCGAGAATTTTATTTCATGATGAGGTAGAAGACGTTGAAACGAGTTCGTGGACACGTAGCACGTTTAATTTGAAATTAGTGAGAAAAAGTTACGATGTAAAATCGATAATTTTCTGATTTTAGTCGAGTATAAATAGCCGGGAGAAAATTTACCGAAACGGGAAACCCCACTTTCTTTTTCTTTCTTTTTCCTTTATTTTTCTCCTTCTCTCTCCCCGACCCAGACCGAGCTCCACCGACATGGACCGCCGCCCTCGGTTTTCTGTCGTCCGGCCACCAATCGGCGAGCCACCGGTCCCGTTCGAACCGTGTCCTTCTCCTCTTCGCGTCTGTGGCAGCGGGACGGCGTGGTTCGCCGCCGTTTGGCCGTGCGCAGCTGGGGAAGCGCCACCCCTGGTTGAACAGAACTTTCTCCATCGGCCACCAATCGGCTCGATTCCGGTCGGGAATCAAAGGTCTCATCCTTTGCAATCATTCCATAGAAGGAATTGAACCAATTTGCACCAGGTAAGGAGAATTTGGGTTTTGAAATTCTAGGGTTTTTGTGTTTTTCGGAGGAAGTGGCGGAGATGATGTTTTCGATGTAATTGGAGGTTAGAATCGTGTTCAGAATGTTGTTTGGAGTCGATTGAGTGTGATTAGAGGTTTAATTAGTTGGTTTTTTTGTGAGAATTGGAAGTGGTGGTGTTGGACCGCCGTCTACGGCGGAGGCGACAGAATTGAGTTCCTGTGGCTGTGGTGGTGTTGCTGTGAAAGTTTGGAACCCTGTGGAGGTGTTTTTGACCTCCCTGTCGGAGCTACCGGTGGTGGTGGCGGCGGCGGCGCTGCTGTGCCGGCGGTGGAAGGTTGAAGAAGGGTGAATATGTAACAGCTCAGCCCATACACTTAGGATATTGTCACCTTTGGGCCCACTGGCCAGCACAGATTTGTTTTTGGCGGCTCACGAGCAACTTCCCAGTATGTCACTCATTCTAAGATTGCTCTGAGCTCAGCAAGCTTAACTTCGGAGTTCCCATCCCCTCTGAAGCCATTGAGCCCCCAAAACGCGTCCTTTCTGGAGTAGCTGCCATTGCCCTCCAAGCACCCGCCCACTCCCAGCTAGATATTGTCCGCTATGGGCCCACATGCCACTCGGGTACCCCACAGGTCCCTCACGGATTTGTTCTTGGGAGCTCACCCGCAACTTCCCAGTAGGTCACCCATCTTGGGATTGCTCTGAGCTCAACAAACTTAACTTCGGAGTTTCCATCCCCTCTGAAGCCATTGAGCTCCCAAACACAAATCTGTGCGGGCCGGTGCGGGCCGGTGGGCCTAAAGCGGACAATATCCTAAGGGTATGGGCTGGACTGTTACAATTGGTATCAGAGCCATTCTGCCGTGTGGTGCGAGTGTGTGGATTGTAGTATCCCACATCGGCCAACGGAAAGGGGGTGATGTGCCTTATATGTACATGCCCACCTCCATCTAACATGAGGCTTTTTGGGAGCTCAGTGGCTTCGGAGGGGATGGGAACTCCGAAGTTAAGCTTGTTGAGCTTAGAGCAATCCCAGAATGGGTGACCTACTGGGAAGTTGCGCGTGAGCTCCTAGAAACAAAACTGTGAGGGCCAGAGTGCCCAGAGCGGACAATATCATGTTACGGCAGAGCTGGTCCCGGCATGTGACAGATTGGTATCAGAGCAACTCTGTCGTGTGGTGCGAGTGTGTGGATTGTAGTATCCCACATCGGCCAACGGAGAGGGGGTGATGTGCCTTATATGTACATGCCCACCTCCACCTAACATGAGGCCTTTTGGGAGCTCAGTGGCTTCGGAGGGGATAGGAACTCCGAAGTTAAACTTGCTGAGCTCAGAGCAATCCCAGGATGGGTGATCTACTGGAAAGTTACGTGTGAGCTCCCAGAAACAAAACCGTGAAGGCCAGAATGCCCAGAGCGGACAATATCGTGTTACGGCGGAGCTGGTCCCGGGATGTGACAGAATAGTAAATGGTAAAACAATAAAAGTAAAGAGTAACCTTTAAAAGTAAAGAGTAAACAGTAATTAGACTTTGACCATTTACTGTTTGACTATATAATTATTGTTTGACCATTGAATATTACCGTTGACTTGTCGTAAAAAGATAAAAACTGGTTTAAAAGGATTTTACGACGAATTAAACCTGTAAATAATTGATCAGACTCGGGATGGGTGTCTTGAGTAATTTTAGACGTAAAGTGTTTCGGTATTTGAGGCGTAATTCCTATACCAATAACAAGAAAAGAAATTGGGATGTTTCGGGCGAGTGAGGATGTCCGTAAATTTAACGTTTATAAATTAATTCTGAGCTCCGCAATATTTATAAATAAGTCTCTGTTACAGGTCGAAAGGTTATTCGACGTGACGAGAGATCAGAATAGCGGCAAGCTCGGCTGTACCGTGAGTAGATTTTATTTTATTGAAATTATTTCTGTCAGAATCCGGAGACTCTAACAAAAACATAGTAAAGATAGAATAACACAAGGATATATAGTGGTTCGCCATGTCTACGACGGGCATGGCTACGTCCACTTAGGAATATACTATAGCCGGCTAAGAAGCCCGGTAGTGTTACAAGTGTGGAATGCCAAAGGGTCCAAGATCCTCATATCTAAAGGGGAAGCCTTCTATTTATAAGCAAAGAAGGCTACATCCTTTACAATGTTTCTGATGTGGGATGCGAACACACAAATACTACTCACGAAGCTACTTCCAGAGCCTGGGGGCACGCCTTCCGGATGCGGCACCGGTGATTTTCCACAATAGAGATGCAACCGAGGTGTCGGTCTACTCGATGCATGCCGGAACCAGGACCTATCGCGCCGGTTGGACGGTCGACGAGGTCGTTGGATATGCTTGGTGGTGCACCATATCTACTGTCAAGAAGCCCCCCAAGTTCCCTAGTAAGAGTGCAATCTTACTTGGGGAGTCAAAATCATGTACTGCCAAGCGTAGGTGACAACCGAGTGATGTCACCCCTACTAGTCCCCCAACTCCTCAAGTAAGATGGACTCATTACCGGGCGTTCGAATAATCCCGCTTCTCCGCCCGGGGAGATTTGGACTTGGCCGGGAGGTCAAATAACAGTTCCTCATATAGTCCCCCAAGTGAAAACATCAGCTGCTAAGGTTAGCGGATGCCTTAGGTGGAGTGCTTTGATGTGAGGTAACTTAGTACCAGCGGAAAAATGTGTCTTGTGTTAAGAGGATGAGTTCCCGGTGGGGTGGCCTGGCCATGAGTTGGTATTGGCCTGTCCGTTGGGATAACTCGGTTGGTGCAACCGGTTAATCCGTAGAAATGTGAGCAGTAAGCTAGTACCGGCTCGATCGATGGAATGTCGCAACCGTTAGTTGGAATTGGCTCTATCGTTGGAATGCCTTTGCCGTTGGAATACCTTTTGAGTGCCCTTGAAATGCCTTTTTACCGTTGGAATGCCTTTGGAATACCGTTGGAATACCTTTTTACCGTTGGAATGCCTCTGGAATACCGTTGGAATACCTTTTGAATGGTCTTGGAATGCCTTTTTACAGTTGGAATGTCTTTGGAAAACCGTTGGAATACCTTTTTACCGTTGGAATGCCACTGGAGTACCGTTGGAATACCTTTTGAATGCCCTTAGAATGGCTTTAATGCGATGCATACTGATGTGACCGACGCACACTGATATACGTGCACTGAAATGCGATGCCTACGAATATGCGTGCACTGAAATGCGATGCGTACTGATATGCGTGCATATTGACATGCGATGCATATGGATATGGCGATGCATACGGATATGCGAATATGATCTTGCTATCACTCAAATGTGGTATATATATATAGCATTTAATAAGTCCCCCAGTTCGAAATAGGACATGACCGGGAGTTCGAATATTCCCGTTGGTTCGTTCTTATGTCCGGATATGAGGGGAAAGGCAGCGGGGCTTTCCCGCTCATAGTTAAGTTCGTGCGTGCAGAGATTTTAGCCTGCGGGAAGAAGCTCCTGTGTTAGAGGATATTATCTCCCGGTGGGGTGGCTTGGCCATGCCGTTCCCAAACTTTTCACAGCCTTTGTTTTTGCAGGCGTGAAGTAGGTGTAGAGTTTTTAGCCTGCGGGAAGATTTGTCTTGTATGAGAGGAACGAATCTCCCGGTGGGTTTTTACTCTCAAATTTTTCCCAGCCTTCGTTGTTACAGGCATTAGGTATGTGCAGGGTTTTTAGCCTGCGGGAAGATTTGTCCTGTATGAGATGAACAAATCTCCTGGGTCGATTGCGTCAGCCTTGGTTCTTACTGGCTTTAATCGATTATTTGCAGGGTTTTTAGCCTGCGGGAAGAGTTCTCCTGTGTTAGAGAAGGAACCTCCCCAGGTCGATTGCCTCGACCTTAAGTTCGTACTGGCCCAGCCATAAGTTCGTACTGGCTTTACACTTTCCCGGTGGAATACCTTAGCCGTTGTTACTGGCTTTACACCTTCCCGGTTGTTGCTATGACCGGTAGAGTAGCCAATCACACATAAAAGATGCGTACTGATATGGCGCACAGTACTGAAATGCGATGCATACTGATATGCGTGCACTGAAATGCGATGCATACTGATATGTGTGCACTGAAATGCGATGCATACTGATATGCGTGCACTGAAATGCGACGCACACTGATACGCGTGCACTGGAATGCGATGCATACTGATATGCGTGCACTGAAATACGATGCATACGGATATGCGTGCACTGAAATGCGATGCATTATGTTGTTTATGCAGAGACGACGTTGTTTATGCAAAGACTATGTTGCTATGCACCAACAAGCTAAAATTATATCGTTCTAGCAGGTAATTATGTGCACACTTATCGCATGTTTAATGTACCAATATACCCAAAGTAATCATGCTGAGACATGCTTATGTTCGTATATGCTAAGCATGCCTTGGGTGATAATGAATGAAAGATGGTACTTATTTTTGGAGAAAGCTGCCAGGTGTTTTGAATAGCCTGCGCGAATGATTTTCGGGTTGCCCGGTGATTGTCTACGGGAGTAGAGAACAGCTTGGGTGTCCAAAGGAGATTGGTGGGTGTCAGATTTGCCTCCGGTTCTTGCATGTGGCTATGCTAAGTTTTTTTTTTTGCAGCCCACTACATGGGCTCAAAACTGGCTCCGGGTTCTGATCCGCAATGTCGGGGCCGGTTCCGGGGCTAGCCTGCAGCACTCCTGGGCCGAGGGTGTTGGGTTGCCTGTGCCCGCTGACCAGGACTGCACCCGAAGGAGACCACCCATTGGTGGCCAGAGGAGTCGATTACCACTGGTTTCCTCAACCGGTCCCATTGTTTCCTTCTCAAACACTCACTGCCGCTACCACCTTGTAACCGCCACCATGGCCTAAGAAATGATTCGTGAGGCTGTTGAGGTGGCCGCTTGGGGCCCCGGAGCGCTAAAACACGTCGTCACCCGGCTTGAGATCTAACGGGCGGGCCTTCCACAGGGCGTACTCCATGGCTGCAGAGCAAGCACTTCCAACTAAGCCTTATTTCCCAGAGGCAAGCTGATTGGCGTAGGTCGCCGGGACCGGGTGCGGGGAAGCTTATCGGAGCACCTGAAGGTGAGCTGGTGAATTCGAAGGTGAGTTGACGAGTACGGAGGTGAGCCGACAAACCCGAAGGTGTCATAGGGATGAGGTGCGAGAGCACAAGGGCACGAGTGAGGAGGTGAGGATCGATGCCATGAACCCGGATAAGCTCTCATGTACCTCACACTGCCAGGGCCTAACCACCAAGTCCGGGAGGCGGGGTCACTCGCGTACGGCGGCGGTACGTGCCCTATACGCGCCCTGACGGGCTCTTCAGTGCCTCGTGAAGCGCTGTCGGCGGAATCACCGGGTTCTGAAATGGATCGTGGAGCGACGGCGGTGGGTGCCCAGAGGAGATTCGCGTTGACCCGGCCGGTTCCTGCTGACCAATTTGACCGGGTTGCCTGCTGCTGTCCCGGATGAAAATAAATGGCCCCTAGTGTTTCTTTCTTTCTTCTTCGTCGCCTTCCTCTCTTTTTCTTCTTTTTGCTTCTTCCTTTCTTTTTTTTGTTTCTTTTCCTTTCTCTTATCTCTCCCCTCTCGCCTCATGCCCGGAGAGGAGGACGATCGGAGAGAATGAATCGACCAGCCAGAGAGAGAGAGAGAGAGAGAGAGAGAGAGAGAGAGAGAGAGAGAGAGAGAGAGAGAGAGAGAGAGAGAGAGAGAGAGAGAGAGAGAGCGCGAGTTACCGATATAGGAGCTGAGCGCCTCCGCTGCAAGTCGGGCTGGGTGCGAGGGACGAGCTGAGCCAGCGGAAAAGATACCGCTCGGGGAGGGACGAACCTGTCCATCAGCTGCCTCAATCCTCTACCGGCGGCAGACTCGTGGTGCGAACGTCCGGACCGGGTGCGACGACACCGGTCACATTTATGAACCCGGCCGGGCCGGACAGGTGTGATGCTTGGCTAAGGTCACCGATATGCGACTTCGGGTCGCCGGTCACAGGGAGGTGACTTCGGGCAGCCGGTCACCGGGAGGCGACGTCAGCCTTAGCAATGTCGTCCGCGAGTGGTGTACAGCCCCAGCGGTGGTGGAGGTGGATGTCGGCGCCGCGGCGGAGGGGGAGCCGGACGTTGGTGCCCAGCGATCGTCCAGGCCGGTGTGAACTCCGAGCCCTTTAGCCATGCCGAGCCTTCCAAAGATCCGAGCCTGTTGTGAACACGTACAGCCTCTCTGGTGCCTCGCCCAGCCGCCGCCGCCTGCCTCGAATCCCCCGCGGCCTCGAACTCCCATACCGGAGACATTACATACCGGAGGAAGCTTCCCCGCGGCCTGTTGACCGGGCTGCTGACCGAGCTGGATCCATTGGACTGGGCGGCTGAGTGGCAGGCCCACGGACCTGGGCCTGCCACAGCGTGAAGCGGAGGTGGTTCTGGAACGATCACGACGCTGGTGGGTGGGTGCCCAGAGAAGTTTCAACCGGGGGTTGACTCGTTGACCGGGTGGGAATCTTGACCCACTGACTTACTTCCTTGAACCTGCTGACCAACTGATTGTTGGGCCTGGGAGTGGCCCGCTGGCCGGTTTGACTGGGAGTTGACCCGCTGACCAGCCTAACTGGGTTGTTGACCAAGTGTCTCCCGCTGACCCGGGCTAGGCTGCCTGCTGATGTTAATATAGTGTTCAGCTACACATGATCCCGGGAACAACTATTGATTATCTGGGGACTGAATATTGATGGACATAACTAAGCGGGAAGTTCAACATGACTTTTAGAAATCTTCCCACAGACGGCGCCAATTGTTTCTGTCAGAATCCGGAGACTCTAACAAAAGCATAGTAAAGATAGAATAACACAAGGATGTATAGTGGTTCGCCATGCCTACGGCGGGCATGGCTACGTCCACTTAGGAATATACTATAGTCGGCAAAGAAGCCCGGTGGTGTTACAAGTGTGGAATGCCAAAGGATCTAAGATCCTCATATCTAAAGGGGAAGTCTTCTATTTATAAGTAAGGAAGGCTCCCTCCTTTACAATATTTCTGATGTGGGATGCGAACACACAAATACTACTCACGAAGCTACTTCCGGAGCCCGGGGCACGCCTTCCGGATGCGGCACTGGTGATCTTCCACAATGGAGATGCAGCCGAGGTGTCGGTCTACTCGATGCATGCGGGAACCAGGATCTATCGCGCCGGTTGGACAGTCCACGAGGTCGTTGGATATGCTTGGCGGTGCACCATATCTTTTGTCAACAGAAATGAAATTTATTTTAATTAAATGATTTCTTGAGCTTGGTATAAATTATCGAAAGCCGATAATTCGTATATGATTATGATATTTGTTCATTTAATATTTAAAAGGAAATATGGATTTGGGGTATATGTTTACTATTATTCTATATATTACATAATTTTACCCGGAAATGAGATTTCTGGAAATAGTATGATTTGATAAATCATATTTGACCATTTTGAATGTATTTATATTTAAAAGACCGAAAATGAGATTTCTGGGGATTTTATGAGTTCATAATTTGTGATTCACGACATGTCGACATGTTATATACACTTATTTACTTCGAGCCTACTATTTTAATTGATTATATTTATAAGCTTCAGATGTACGGTCGGGGACCGTACGGATTTTTGATTTAATAGGGGGAAGCGTGTTTTCTGATTTGATTTGACTTGTTTTTACACCATTTATTGGGTCTTTATATTTGCTAACTAGCCATAGCGTGGGACGTTACTTTAGAAGCCCTGGGAGGTTCCTACCCGAGCCTGGGACGCTCATGCTCATGGTGTAACCACTTCCCCATTGTTTCGTTTGTTAGGCCAATGAGATTGGCTTTCCGTCTTTACTTGGTTTTCCGGAATAATTTTTTTTATGATACTTTCATTTATTTAATAAATTCCCGAAACCAGCGGGACTGCGTTTTTATATGACCAATAGGATTGGTTATGATATGTTATTATTTGATTTTCAGAAGTATTTCTTTTTGAAAGTATAAACAAAGTATTATTTGTTCATTTGATATATCAGTGGGGCTGATTTATAATTATAATTTTTCTGAAACGTTGGACGTTTTATTAAAATGCATGCATCGTGGTTTTTATTTATAAAATATTAGGAAAGTAATATAATACTTTTTATTTAAGGTATTATACGAAATTGTTTTTATCCACTCACTCTAACGTTTTTAAATTACTTTCCCCTGGGCCATTCGGTTTAAATTGTCTAGTGTGCAGATTAGTTATCAGAGGTCAAGAGTACTCGGAGTCGAGACATAGCTATCACCTTTGTCGCTTCCGCTAGGTGGGATCTGTGATCCCTTATTCTTATATTTCTTGTTCTATTTCCATTTGTATTCCCAGTTCATTGTATTAGATTGCTCTGATTACCTGTGACCCAGTTGAGATAGATTTTGTGTTTATTTATGGCGGTGTTGTGATTTGGGGAGCATATGGCTCCAGGTGTTGAGGTTGGTACTGGAATTAGAAGCGTTTTTGGTTGTTGCAAGTTTTAGGGTTGTCCATCCTAAGACTGATTTTATCGATAGAGTTTTAGTCTTAAGGTGGTCCCCGCAGGACCTTATCCGGATTTCAGGGTGAAATCTGGGGCGGGTATTGACACGCGCCTCCGGTCTCAGGACCCGTACCCTAGCTGTCGTCGGCAACCTAGACTTGGCCTCCTCAAGTAAAGAGCCGGCGTCGACTTCGGGTCCCCCAAGGAAGAGGGGGAGATCATTCGGTTCCAAGGACATTGTACCAAGGAAGAGGACATATGTTCCGGCACAAAGCGATCCGCTCATTATCGATACTGTGGCGCCGTCACACGAGATTGTCTCCGACTATACCTATGTCCAAGAATCAACTCTGAATTCCTTAGGGGACGCCTCAGACTCACCGTTGATGTTGGAGAACAAGGAAATCTCACTAAACTTCTTAGGCATGCACAATCTTATGGAAAGGTCTTCCATGTATATCGATGATGCATTTGCGTACGCCGTTGCCCAAGAGATCATTGATGACGACGAAATGGAACCCCGTTCTGTTGGTGAGTGCCAACGAAGGGCGGATTGGCCGAAGTGGGAAGAAGCAATCCAGGCTTAACTAGAGAATGGTGAAGTCCAACGATATAAAGCCCGACTCGTGAAGCAAGGTTTTTCTCAACGCCCTGGAATTGATTATGAGGAGACATATTCTCCGGTCATGGACATTATTACCTTCTGTTATCTAATCAGTTTGGTAGTCTCAGAGAGACTCAGTATGCAGCTTATGAATGTTGTTACAACGTATCTTTATGAGGATCTAGATACTGAAATGTATATGAAAGTACCTGAAGGACTTTTGTTACCCAAATCAAGTGAGCAGAAACCACGAAGTGCTTTTGCTATCAATCTCAAACGTTCCCTATATGGACTTAAGCAGTCCGGTAAAATGTGGTATAACCGCTTGAGTGACTACTTGGTTGGGAATGGATACAAGGATGATGAGTTATGCCATTGTGTGTTCATAAAGAGAACAAGTTCAAGATTTGACATAATCGTCGTCTACTTTGATGATATGAATATTATAGGAACTCTAAATGAGATCAACGAGACCGCAAGCTACTTGAAATCTGAATTCGAGATGAAATATCTGGGAAGGACTCTGTTTTGCCTAGGCTTAGAACTAGAGCACCGAAGTGGTGGAATCTTTGTACACCAATATGCATATGTCTGAAAGATGCTCAGGCGATTTAACATGGACAAAGTTATGTATCCTACAGACACTCCCATGATCGTTAGAAGTTTGGATATTAACAAAGATCTGTTTCGTCCGAAAGAAGATGACGAAGAGGTCTTGGGAGTTGAATATCTATATTTTAGTGTTATTGGAGCTTTGTTATACTTAGCTCAGTGCACTAGGCCAGACATTGCATGCTCGGTGAACTTATTAGCTAGATTTAGCTCTGCGCCAACACAACGTCATTGGACTAGGATCAAGACTATCTTCCGATACTTGAAAGAAACCAGCAACATGAGCTTGTTCTATCGATACACTCATCATGATTCGACCGTAAGCCAAACCCTTGTAACCCACGACGGCAACCGAGGCTCGGATCACCACAGGTCAGCCGTCCAGTCCGGCCCCGGTTAGGCTGCTTGCCGCACCGTCGCCACTTCAGCTGCCGGCTCAGCCTCTCGCTACAACGCCGCTGCTGCCAACACCATTTCTGATCACGAGGATGCCAAAGCGTGGTCACAATATGGTTTCGGTAATACCCCCTCCTACCAAGATACACCAAATAACGTGATGGTAGGATTCGCTGATGCTGGATATTTGTCTGATCCACACAAATGACGTTTTCAAACTGGTTATGTTTTTACCATGGGGAATACGGCAATTTCTTGGAGATCAACTAAGCAAACCCTTATTGCTACTTCTTCGAACCATGCTGAGATCATTGCACTACATGAAGCAATCAAAGAATGTGTTTGGCTTCGCTCAGTTATATCTCACATTCGAGAGTCTAGTGGACTTGTGTCTACTACGATGGGACCAACTTGCATATACGAAGATAATGCAGCATGCATTGAGCAAATGAAGTTAGGATACATCAAGGGTGACAATACTAAGCACATTTCGCCTAAGTTCTTCTACAATCAGCAGCAGCAAGAGACTTTGAACATCCAAGTGAAGCAAGTCAGCTCAGAAGATAATGTCGCTGATCTCTTCACCAAGTCTCTACCCAAATCTACATTTGTGAAGCATGTGAAGCGCATTGGTATGTGTCGCTTATCCGAACTCAAAGACTAATTTATTCATCAGAGGGAGTTCTCATGTAGACTTCAGGGGAGTCTACTTACGCATGTCTTACGCACTTGTAGTTGGTGCGTTGTGCTCTTTTTCCTTCGACCATGATTTTATATTTGCCTAAGAGGTTTTTGTTTTGCTGGCAAGGTTTTAGCGAGGCAACATCTTATGCAACATTACGTACGCGACACAAGGGGGAGTGTTTAAGGAAGGTTAATTCCGTAACTTACGTGGTATGTCTTGACCTAATCAGACTAGATATCTAGAATCTTTAGTAGATTGGTAATCCCAAATTTACAGGGATAGATGTAATGCCTATATAAAGGTCTCCTTATCAATCAATAAGATTACGCTTTACTTATCCTTTGTTTCTCCTACAACATATACACATTCTTCAAGAAAATGTCTTCTCTTATCATTAAAAACAAACAAACCAACGATTACAACAACATGAACTGGTAAAGTTCAATTATAATCAAACCTATTTTATAACATTTAATATTTGTTTTTATGGCTGTCCCATTCATGTCATGTTATTTTCGACTGTAGTTTTATGATATTTTCTTTAAGTTTTAACTAGTTAAAATTAGAAATTCACACTGAAATTTCGTTCAATGCATGTGCACACCCCATAATGCGTAGTTGCATACTTATGATACATCATAAACATGCTTATTAGGATGTGCTTATTATACTAAACTGACCAAAGGCCGCCGTGAAATATGTTTAGACCCGGTCTCGTAAAAGGATATGATGCATATGCACAGGGCAAGCTCATTGAGCCCCCATTGTTTAGTACTCTTTTGTTGCTGAAATTCATTCATTATTTTCCTGAATAGAAGGATGGGGGTCTCTGTCGGTGCACAGCACATGCCCCTGCGTTTTATATGCAGCAAGCTTTGTCACGTTTCATTACCAAATAATTTAAAAAAATGCTTTGTCACGTTCCTCTGCATCATCCAGCTTTATTAATGGAGTTAGTTAATTACGTTAAATCAGTATGATAATATAGTACGATTATTTCCAATAACTAACATGTCGTGGTATATAAGCATAACATCATGGATTAATCCAGCAAATCAAGCCGAAACAGATAAACCTAGGTTGAAAGGATATTCAATATAAAGTTCGTCATTCCCTACTCCATATACAAATACAACCCCACTTGTGCGAGTCTTCTTATCCAAGATTTCTAAGATAGTACAAAGGCTTTCTGGGCGTTGATCAAATGTTGTTAACAAGGTACACGGTAGGCACATTCTTCTTCCGCCCAGTTATAAATAGCGTGATATAATGGACCATACAAAAATACAGTCAAACAATGCTCCCAACGGTTCCACTAAAATGTTTCATTACAAAAGAGGTAGGTGTACACTGAGATCATCCAGATTGGTATTGCCAAGGATCTTCAACCCGTGCTCATTGGCTAAATGCAACAGGCATATGAAACAGAGATGAGGGGAAATGTCATCGATACTTGAAGCAGCACCGCAGTCACTAGGAAAGCTACCCAAGATTTGCTTGAAGGACACCACCTGTTCTTCACCCTTTATTGAAATGCAAATATATCAATAATCAGAATTTGATATCCCCAAAGATTTTTTTTTTTTTTTAACAAATAATATCCCCAAAGTTTAAATAAGGGTTAATTGACCAAATGGTGTCTGACCTATTAGCCATTCTAACCTTTAGTGTCTCAACTTTACAAAATATCAAAACAGTGTCTCAAGTTCTTACTCAAATAGAAGATTGGTGTCTGGAGACGTTAGTAAATAATACTACTAATACAGTGAAAAAGACCAGAATATCCTTATTTTCTGTTTTTCTTAAATTTTCTTTATTTTACATTTTGACGGAGCGTGATGGGTCCATGAATTTGTTTATTTAACATACTACAAATATATAATCTATCATCTATACTCGAAGGTAAATAATTAATTTAGTCATTAATTATTTTCTCTCATATATTAATTTATTTATTAAATATTAGAGAAACTGAACAAGACTTAAAAGAAAAGCGAGAAAAATTAAGAAATTAAAAAACTTTAGGGAAAAGCTTAATAGAAATAGGATAGGTTATTGGAATTTAATTTTTAGATTTACAAAATGTATCTATATTCTAGAAAAGCATATTGTAGATCTTAAACAAATACATCTTTGGCAACAAAAATTGGCATGTTGAAAGCTAAATCTTAAAATTGGTAAGTAATTAAGTTTTAGTAAGCAAGTAAGTAATTAAAAAAAATAAAATTAAAAGTTAAAAAAAATTCAGTATTATTTAGGAAAAATGGTATATTTGTCAGAAATGACAACATAACAAACTCTGTTAGGGATTTAACGGCTCTAGATACTAAGGTTAAGTCAAAGATAAAAAGTGAGACTATTTTGAAGTTTTGGAAACGTGAAATACCGAAAGTTAGAAAATAAAAAAGGTGAGACACTGTTTCGATTTTCCCTTTAAATAATGTATGATCGAACTGCTATAGACAAATCATGGTGGTGCCAAACATGTGGTCGGATGCAGAAAGCTTTTACTTTCGTATTTGCACAAACTAAGGAGAGCAGCCCAAAGGGACGTGAATTAATGGAAGTGCCCAAGTTTGGTTCACATTAAAATGTTTTTCCGGGGAATAGGAATCTGTCTACTCTGGCATATCCAATTCAAGACAAAGGTGTGTATTTGATCCATCATATCAAGGTTTTCAGGCCATTCCAGCACGTTATGCCCTTCTTATATTGTCAGTCAATGTACTGTCACCCTAAAAGTTTTAATGTCACATAGAAATTACAGTACCAACCAATTGAATATAATGCATGGGCTCAACAGGCTTCTGACTAACTAAAACAAAAACCAAAAGATGCTGAACAGGCTAATTTTTTTTCTTCCTTTGGTCTGAATAGACTTCTATTAGTTTGCAAATGAATTTTATTTTACGTATATTATAATTTAGTTTGAATATGAAGCTGCCTTCTTATAAGTTATATTACACTAAAATACCTATGTATAACTAATTGAAAAATTGAAGAAAAAAAATATAATATATATAGTTACACACCTGGGTAGACATTTGAACAGTTTCTTGTACATGGCCCCAAAGGGTTTCTTTCAAGGCCTGGACATCAACTTGTTTGGACGTCTTGTCATACTGGACTTCAATTTTGTTTACCTGTATTGTTCAGAGATTTACAAAGCGTAAGCTAAAACTGCAAGTATCGGTTTTATCCCCTTCTTATGACACAAGCCATTCTCAAGATTGCAATTGCAAAGCCTTATGCTGAACATGTATAGAGCATAAAAAATTGCAACCATATCATTCTGAGATATACATGAACTCTCATTCATAGCTACTGGACAGTAACATTCAGACCTCATTCCTAGCTACCTGACAGTAACATTCAGACCCATGCACAACTGACTCAAAATACACCAAGCCGAAAGATTAGGAACCAACCTGCCGAGGTTGAGAAACAAGTGTGCTGAAGTCCTCTACATCACTATGGACATTTCCCTCATCATATTGGCCATCATCATACTGGCCACCATCATCATCACAGAATGAAGCTTGCCCATAATCATCATATTGTTGCCTTGATTGATCTAATTACAGGGAAGATATAACACTACATGTCATATCCCATATATCAATCGCACATTTCACACAGAAGAAAAGAAAATAAATGAAAGAAAAAGGGATATTCAAAGTTATTAACCAGTCATTTATACTTTTTATCAACCAAATAGGGTTTGTTACCTGAGGACTTCCTCCCTCTCCTTCCAAGGCACTGAAACCAAAAGAGCATATCAGGAAAAAATACAGAAAACAATACTTTAATAGTTTAATGAAAAAATACATATATACAGATAATGGTGAAGAGTATCACCTCTACATTGGGTAGAAGAAATAGCTTGACAAGATTCTCTGGTTCATAGTGGCAATCCTCAGGAAGTTTTGTACTACATATTGCTCTATTTGCAGGCAACAGCAATGACTTGGGGTTTTTTGGGGGAGCAAATAGATCGGACATGTCTTCTTCGAAGGCTTTAGTGAAATCAATATCAGGCTGTTGTTTGCTTCTTTGTCGCTTGACAGTTAACGGTGGTTCTGCAGGAGTACTGACCTCGGAACCTGGAGAACAGGTCATGCAATATGTTCACCATTACAGATCACAGATGACATACAATTATGCAAGCATACATACCGGTTTTTGATATGGAACCTGACCTTTAGTTTTTTGGTACTTCCAATGATCAGGACCTGCCCAAGCATTTTGCTTTGAAGGGAATCCAAGACTTAAAAACAAAAAGCCATCAACTTTCTCAAGTCTGTCATCAAAATCAGGTTCATGGAAAGAACTTGGTTTGTTTTCCTGCAAGAGTTAATAGACTATCAGGGAACAAAGTAATTCTTCACTTTTTCACAAATTTGAGAGGGACCAATATAACGAAACTCGTATAACAGTGTAATGTGAACCTCGTGATAACTGGGAAAACTTGTATTTTCATAGTTATTTTCCTCCTCCACCATGCTTGTTTGCTCATCGTGATCATAATCCCAGGTCACATCATTGTGAGATGCATCACCATCTATATCAATATCATTATAGGTAGAATCATATTGCTCTGTCGATTCTTGGGCACATGTATATGTATCTAATGGCCTTCTGTTATGTTCATCAAATCTATCAACCAAATGCCTGAGAGTTGGTGAAATTTCATCTTTCATCCGCATGTTCAATACCATCTCTTCAACATATTCTATAGAAAGAGCGGGAAAATATGGCTGTTATTGAAACTTAATAGTTTATTTTGGATAATGAGAAGAAAATAGTCAACAGGAACACAATATATGGCCAAAAACTCACCACTAGCAAAAGAAAGATCAATGGTATCTGGTTTACCCTGTACATTATCAGATGATATGCACTTTCCTGGTACCTCCGATGAGTCAAAGAGCACTCTGCATCTACCATATACTCCAAGATTAGTCATTAAAAGACCCCTGGCCCCGCCTTCATCAAATTGTGCAGATGTCTGATGATATAGTGGATCAACTGCGAATGCAACTAGAAATAAAAACAAAACTATATTATAAATTTGACCTTTGCATCTCATGTCCAAAGTAGCAATAAGATTAGGAAAGGATGCGTAATCACCGTCAAACTTCTTCACATTTAGAGCCTCAAAAGATGACTCCAGTGTCGATAAAGGTGACATCTGCATTTATGGATTCATGTCAGACATCAGTACGTAGTACTAGTTTATAATCATTCTATCAAGTAAGAGAGCTACAAACCTTTCTCTCTTTCTTCGAAGTAGCCATATCTTGTTCATTGTTAGCATTCGCACCTTCCGTACCAGTATCTAACATTACGAGAGAGGGTCAAGAGACTAATTCAGATCACGGAGCACAAATCCAGATTAAATAGGTGAATGTACTACATATTAGCTGCTTAAAAGGGAGCTGTTCTACATATATACAAGCACAGCTAACATACAGATTTGCAGGATCTACGTCCAACCTCACATTCCAGCAACCTTTTGATTGCTTCTTCGCAATCCCCCCCCCCCCCCCCCCCCAACGATCTACTATATATTGACAATTACTATCGGACCAGCAACTTAGATAACATCTACCTCTCCTCACGTCAATAATTGCTCCAATTAAAGAAGAGTACTAGTTCTGAAATCAACTTTGGCCAGGAAATGGAAACTTTTGAATAAGAAACAAGAGTGCATAGTCATAGATGACCATAAATCTAACCTTGTTCATTATCTTGTCCTGCTCGATTCATCCCACCAAGAACTTTGTACGCTTCGGAGTGAACAGAATCAACTCTCAGGGAGTAAATCTTGACTCCAGCTTCCAAAGTACAGCTTGCCTACACCACAGTGAAACTGAACTTACCAAAACTAGTCTTCATCAACTTCAAGTACCATGTATTACTTAAAAAAGAAGCAGGCTTTATCTATTGTATCATTAAAAAAGGCCAACTTACCTTCTGAAAATTTGTCTCCGCATCCATTTCCTCTTCAACTTTAACAAGCTCCGCCAAGTGGTCAATCAAGTTCAGCTCCCATGTATTCTTTTGATTAATTTTCTGCACCCAACATATCAATAGTTCATAACCAAATTTTATCAAAAAAAAAAAAAAAAAACCAATTCACACTCATAAACAAATACCCAATTTTCTAAGTAAAAAGCTCAGTACAAAAATGGGTACTGATTCCAAATCGAGTTTCAGAGAGAGAGAGAGAGAGTGACATTTTCGCTGGCGAGTTTGATACAATTCTGGAAGAGCTCAAGGATCTGCTGCTTGTCGAGTCCGGGATCTGAATCTTGACCGTCATAAAGTGGCTGACGATTGAGGGCGACGGACTTTCTCCTAATCGCGGCGGCGCGTGTGGCGCGTGCCTGGGCGCGTTCTAGGTGGTCGTCGTTGGAGCCGAGGAAGAAGGGGCTGGTCGGAGACTGGAGGCGGGCGGCCATGGAGATGCGCTGCTTCTGTGTCGCGGTTGGGTCGGGGCTGAGGACGTCGGTCATTGTGAGACTGAGGAATATTGAGGAGTTGGGGAAATTAGGGTTTTGAAATTTGGGGAAATTATGAGACGGATACCGAGGGGTCTGAGTGGTTTCCCTCCATTTTGTGTTTGAAAACTTTAGTGTATAGTATCAAGGGTCAATTACATATTCTCATTTTCTAAGATTTTATTATATACATAATTACCCAAAACTACAATTTTGTAGTGATATTTACCAATAGCAAGACCTAATTTTTTTATACCATACACTCCAAAAATTAACAGTAACAGAAGTCAGTCCATCCAAACATAAAACATAACTACCCTCAAAAACGTCAAAAATCACAATAATGTCATCTTATATATACTATCATTTTCAGTCTCATTTTGTAACCCTAAACCCTAAACACGAGCAGAAGACGGAGGAGAGAGGCGCGAGGCGCTGGGGCGGAGTAGGGCGGAGCGAGGCCCGAGGGCGGAGCAGGGCGCGAGGGCGGAGCGAGGCGCGAGGAGGGGCGACTGCAGAGCGAGGAGGCGCTAGGAGGGGAACCAAGCGAGGCACTTCGAAGGCGAGCCGACTCCGATCTCCTCCTCCGCCGCATCGACCAGTTCTCTTTCCCGAGCTCGACTCCAATCTCCTCCTCCCCCCGAGCCCGGCCTTCACTCTCTCAGTCCTCACCGTCTCCACCGCTCTCTCCTCCTCCACCGCCAATGACTACTCCCTCGCCTCCTCTCTCTCCAGCCGATCCTGGTCCGGCTTCTCCTCCGACTCCAATCTCCTCCTCCCCCGAACCCGGCCTCTCCCTCCAGCCGATCCTGGAGCCGCTTCGAGGTCGCAGCCGCTGCCTCTTCTCCTCCTCCGCCACCGCCACCAACTCCTCTCTCTCACTCTGAGTTTGTGTTGGTTTGTGTATGGGTTTTTTGTTTTGTGTGTTGGTTTTTTTGCTTTGTGTGTTGGTTATGGTTGAGATTTGATCAGATGTTCCTCAAATCTTGATTACTGAGGCTCAGTGGTATTGGAAGCGCGGCGGAAGTGGATTTTATGAGGGTCAGTAGTATTGGAGCGGGCGGAGGACGGCGTAGTTTCTGAGGCTCAGTGATATTGGAAGGGCGGAGGACGGCGAAGATAAAATTTCTGAGGGTCAATAGCATTAGAATATTTTAGTTTCTGAGGCTCAGTTAGGCCTCATCAACGAGCCGGGCCCGGCCCGGCCCATTCATAGCGGGCTTGGAGCAGGGCGGGCTTTACAATGTATTTTATAAATGGCGGGGCGGGCCGGGCCGGGTTTCTTTAAAAATTCTAGGATCCAAGCTCAACCATATAAGGCGGGCTTGACGGGCTTTTGCGGGCCGGGCCGAATAGCCCTTGGCGGGTTGATGCCTGGCCGGACTTTAATTAAAATAAATAAATATTAGAGATTATTTTTTAAAAAGGGGTTTGGAAACTCTAAACGCCAAACTCCAAACTCTAAACTCTAAACCCTAAACTCTAAATTCAAATTGATTTTCAATTATAAATATACCCTATAAATATGTGGTTTATGGAATTTTCATTTTATAAATTTAGCCATTATAGTGACAATATGCAAACTAATGCGGTATAACTTGATTAGAAGATTCTAATCAAGTGTACAACTTTTCAAAACAACTATATAAAAGAAGTCAAATTTTGAAAAATGCTATGATATATAATTTGATAGTTATGATAAAATACGGTGATGGTCAAAAAATCACTTAAATCCGACAAAATTAGAACCCCGATCGGTGCGGTCAACCTTATTTAAACTTATATCTCTCTATGGGGAGCCATAGTATCGGGAGGTAAACGTTCCCAAATTTTTACATGGCTGATTACGTCTCATTTATTTGAGAGTTTAATATTTGGAAGAGTCGACGAAACAATGTCATCTAAATGTACCTAATAGAGTTTTCGTGTGATAAATTTTATGAAAATATGGTTGACTGTTTCGATCGAGCATCGAACGTTCACGAAACGAGTTGATTTTTCTCCTCTACTCATATTTAACTATAACGATCACATCAGACGGTCAAAATTTTCATTTTTTGAATTTAGCCATTATAATGACAACATGCTTACTAATGCGGTATAACTTGATTAGTAGATTATACTCAAGTGTACAACTTTTCGAAACAACTATATAAAAGAAGTCAATTTTTGAAAAATTCTATGAGATAACATTTGATCGTTATGATGAAATATAGTGATGGTAAAAAAATCACTTAAATCCGACAAAGTTAAAGCCTCGATCGATGATATGTTTACTTCGTGATTTTTAGACTATAATTTAAAATTCTTAAAGATATTAATATAATAATTATTTTTAACGAATATAAATGATAAAATAGATGAGTTTAAGAGAAAAGATGATCCATATTGTGCTAGTGAAGTGTGAATATCTATTAAAGTGTGTGAAAATGAAGATCTAATTAATACATTAATGTGTCAAAAATATAAAATAACTCTATATGGGGGTAACTTATTCTTTAATTATTGAGGTATGGATTTTAACGGGCTTTACGGGCCGGGCCGAGTTTCTAACCCCTAAACTAAGCCCGGCCCTCTACCCACCGGGCCCGGGCTTGAAGTCCATCGGGCTTGCGGGCCTCAATCGGCCCACTTGATTCACGAGCTTAATGATGAGGCCTAGGCTCAGTGGTATTGATTTATGAGGGTAATTTTGTAATTTATGAGTTAACAGATTCTGTTAGTTTTGGATGGAAACTTGATAGTGGTAATTTTAAAAAACAATCTTGCTACTGGTAAATATTAACACAAAATTATAATTTTGGGTAAAAACCTCTTTATTATATTGCTCAAACAAGTTAGAAAAATTACAAACAAATGTTAAACAACGACAAGCGTGATCGACCAATTGTACCGATATTATCTCAAATTAACAAAAATAAATAAATAAAAAGTTACAAAAGATAAAAAAAAAAATACTGATAAAATTAAGTTGATATTGTACCGATGTTAATTATACTATTATGGTGTTGGGTTTTATGTATGTACTATTGTTTCTGCACAAACCCGTAGGCCTGGTAGAGACAGGTGAATCTCGATGTGATCTCCTCCTGTAAACCTGCTTACTAAGGGGAATACCGGGCGGGCCGGTCTTCTCCTCTCCGATGCTTAAGTTAGTACAGTTGGATGAATAGATAACTTAAGCACGTATGATAAGCAGTTGGAGAGATCAGTTACCTATTAAAGAGGGTAGTTGAGGCCCTTATATAGGTGGTCGGGCGTGAGGTCTGGTCTCACTCTTCGATGTGGGATTGGCTTCCTTCTGTTTGCACATAAAAAGGCAGCTCTGGTGACCTCTTTGGCAAGCTGGCGCCCCCGGTCCCCGGGCCCCTGATCACGAGGTAGACTGCTGGACTTCGGGTCCGGGTGCTGATGATCCTGCTCCGGGCCTCAGGCCGGCCCCGGATGCACTGGCTGTGGGTCTGTGGGCTTATGTAGCCCCTCTGTGGCTACTGTAAACAACTATTGTACTAATAAAAATACAAATGATATTCAACAAAAACATACAGTCAATAATAGAAAGATAGTTGCTTTTGTCATTTGGTTTCTCCATATTTTACAGCATATACTGGTTAGAGGAGTTTGATGATGGTTTCATTGCCACATGAGCCATTAAAGTTCAAATTTGAGTCTCTTAGTTATTTGGCATCTCAACTAGCAAATCTTAGGCCATACATTTTCTCTTTCTCTGTTCAACTGGGTGCAACTGTTGATGTTTTACTTTGTAATGGTTGTGAATTGCTTATGCCGTAGGAGTGAGTTGTTTCGTCCATCCCTTTCCGGTTAGATTTCAAAGGCTAGATATCTGTTGGTATTGATGTTGCATCATAAGTACCAACCAAACCTTCTTTCAAGATGCGCATTGCAGCTGCAAAAGTGAACTTTCGTGCAAACAAGAAACAAGGAGTGACTTTTGAATTGGTATGGCAGAACTCATTGTGTTGTTCATACTCATTGTAGACGTGGTTAATTTCCTGTGAGATTAAAGAGCAAGGTAATTTCAGAAAATTAAGGAAGAACAAGCAAGGTGCTGATTTGTTTTTACTCTGACGCGTTGTTGCTTGTATAACAGGACTACCAACCTTTATTTCTTTTAATTTCTGAGGAGCTGCATCTCCATAATCAAATGTGAAGGGGTGCCAAGATCTTGTTTTCCCTATTATGGTCGACTGATTCCATAATGTATAGGTCACTGCTCGTCGTTCAAGTTCATTACAAGTTCCCCTTATCTAATCACAAGACAAAGACGAAGAAGATGAATGAAAACCTGAAAAATGAAAATTCTGCCCAAGTATGTGAAAAAAATATACAGAAATATGATCTCAACATCCAGGGTATCAAAATTCAAAACATTTTCAAAAGAAGCAAAATGTTGATAATTATATGAAACAACGTTCTTATGGCTATGTTCGATGATGTTATACCAAGACTGAAAAGCATAGAAAGCATTCTGCTTACTGCAAGTAGTGTCTGCACATAATGTTCATCTGGGATACAATTGCGATGCTTCTGAAATGTAAACAACGGAAGCTTGAAAGTCCAATTGATTGCCTGTTCATAAAAGATCAGATGTATGTTAATACAGCCTTAGATGGCCGATGATGAACCCCCTTTTTCATGTAAAATGTGAACAGATTATATTCACTTACAAGTAGTCGCCTTCTAAAACTCAGAGGTGTAGGTGGCCATCGCTGGAAATTAAGCCACAGTGCACATTTTTATATTTGAGTCATCACATATTCTAACTTCACTAAATGAACTTCATCAAATTGCAATGTTTTGCTTTATTGTAAATTACAAGTTTATAACACTCTTCAAAACTTCCAAGGGGAAAAGAAGAAGAAGAAGAAGAAGATAATAATGGATTTACTTGTATACCTTGCAGAATTTGCTGAAGAGTGGGAAAACAGTGTCGTCTTCCACAACAATTTCAGCATGTTTTCGAACCAATGTTATCCACTGTAACAAACATGAAAATTACCACATCGTAGAAGGAATCAGTCGTCAGTGTCTTGACTATATTTGTTGCATCTCAATTTAGCAATAGTAAGTAGGATGAGATAAACCTGGGATCCTTTTCGCCATCTCTGCTTAGGTATAGTAGGAGACATCTTTGGATCATAACGACGTCCTTTAACATCAATAAAACTATAACACAAGACCACAAATCATTCAGCTTCATTGTTTCTTTCATACGTATGCAAACACAAAGCTCAACTATAGATGTTTCTCAAAAATTTCATTTTGGTTATGTATATATCCCACTACCTGTCAACAAAGCTTTTTGGAGAAGACACTACATAGTTGTAGATGTAACTGAAGTTGTAGAGAGGTACACAGCTGCACAATAAGCGGCCAGAAGATTTCAGACTAAACAGTGAAGGTTAAGTAAGAATTGAGGAGCTAGTTAAAGAAATTGATTAATTAGGAATGAAACCACTTACTATGTTGACACAAACTGAGCAGATACAGTTGAAAGAGGATGATTCAAAGGGGAAGACCTACCTATCTGAGAGAAGGACAAATCTTTGATTGGCCGGTTCATAAAGAGCTTCTTTAAAGAGTAATCGCTCTGCTTCAATCATACTTGATTCTCCCCATACTACCTGCAACATAATAAACAATCAATCTTCGACTAACAAACGTATCTGGCTACTAATGTATGGGATCGGAAAATTGAACCTGTTGAATTGGTTCAAAGAAGCTAGAAGCCGACCTGAATGCTGTTGTTTAACTGTCGACCAAAGAAGAAGGCAGACCTTGTTGTTGATTCATCAAACACAAAACCAGGCTCTGAATGGATGTAAATAGAAAATTTTGCTGCATCACCATTCTGCAAAGCTCACAATGAAACATGTAAGAACCTGTCTTAATAAAAAATTTGAACAAGCAGTGACACTTGGAAACGAACCTTGAAGAAAGTGCCCCAAAGAAAATCAAGAGGGAGATTTTGACGAACCAGGAAGAGAAAAGCAACCTTTGGAGGGCCAACAAAAAGAAAATTAAGAAAAGCACGAGACCTTCTTCGAGAGCTGGGGAATGAAGACCGGAGGTTGGACTCAGAATGGAGTACTACTCTAAGGATAGCCAGTACACATAGCAAGACACAGAGGATGATGATGAGTTTTGACCTCGACCTGGAAAGTTGGCGCATTGGTGATGAAGCCCTTGTCTTTGGCATGGCTGTTTTTGTTCTGTTTCCTCATGCAATGTTTATGAAAGTGTCTGTTTGTTGAGTATCATGACTATTTGTGTATCATAAGTGTGAGCAGAGGAAGGGAGACCTGAAGGAAACGTTTATCAGCTTTGAGTGAGGTTAATTAAGAACAGCTGAAACTGCATTTTGCTTTTCTGTTTCGCTAATTCTGTTAGATGTTAGAACCAGTGCAAATGAAACACATCCTCATTAAAGAACCAGTTATGCTCAAGATCATTTTTTTTCTTCCACACTTCTGCCTCTATTTATTTTATTGTTAAATGGTAAATGATGCACCTAGGAAGAGCATTAACATCTTCATCTATCATCAAGAGATCCACAATTGTCTTTTTTTTGGTTAAGAAATTTTCTTTATACACAACACTGTTCTAAATTCAAACAAAAGAAAAATACAATTCTTAGAAGAAAATCAAAATGTTTCCAGCATCTGGGTGAAGACCCCTAAACAAATTTACAGGCTTTTGATCAATGAGGAATACATTATACATCTTACATTAGCTCTCTCTCTGCCCATTAAAAACTACAAGTAAACAGCCCGTAAGAGTGGAGCTCAAAGAATCTGTATCAGTCATAAAATATATTTTTAAGGATCACCCTATGCAGCCCTCAGTACATATGCTACTATGCATCCCAATATAGCACCAGCAGCAACCTGAGACCAAATCAAATACAGAAATCATCACTGAAACTCAAAGATTATGATTAGGAATATCTTACTGAATGTTCCCGACTCAGCCAGTGTAACAGTTATCTTTGGGACATCATTTAACTACGTTAATTTCCTGTCTATTTAACCTTTCAGTTTCTTTGAAGATAGACCTTGTAAATACATTACATGGACAACGATATTAGTTCAAGCCAGATATAGGTCAAGTACAAGCCATGTCTCTAGGAACCAACATGCATTAACAATGCTATGGACAGCATCTTGGCAATAGAATGTAATTGCCTGAAGAACATGTTCAAGTGATTTACTCGTTTGGTGAAGGAACTGAGTACACAAAAGCATATATATGTTTAGAAAAATTATTTCCCCATTCAATCAAGTATATGCACTACTTATTCTGTTTCAGTCAAAACCACAATGACCAAGAAGTTCTAAGATTACTATTAAGGGGAGGCTATCATCTCCACAAATTATCAGCTATAGTAATTCACTCAGCTCAATTGAAGTGCAGCAAGAGTAGAGCAACTAACCTGTACTGGAGTATGTCCAAGTGAATCACGCAAGGGTCTAACGGTGGATAAAGGATGCTCCGGTGGAAGCTCACACACAATTTGGTTCAGCAACTGCAACATTCGTCAACTCAATTAACCATCTAAACAACATATGCAAACAACACCACAATTTAACCACAAACAAGTAAAGAAAGCAGAAATTACTTCGGCTTGGCGACCGGCATGAAGTCTCACTCCTGTGGCGTCATACATTACCTGCAAAAACGCTCAAATCACATAAAACACATATCAAAATTTCTCAAAAAAAAAAATTAAAAAAAAATTGAAGAGTCAAATTAATAAAGGAGAGAATTATTATGAACATACAATTAACGCTAAGACCAGGGCAAGAGCAAAGGCCGATCCTCCGGTGCCCTGGTCAAGCCCAACGGCCACCGTCAGCGCCGTCACCGTCGCCGAATGCGACGACGGCATCCCTCCGGAATCCAGCATTCGTTTCGAATCCCACCTCCTATCTTTATACCTAAAAAAACCACACACTCAAATTAAACACCAAATTTAACCTAAATTCTACTAATTTAAACCAAATGAGCTACAGAAATTTCAATCAGGTGAACTGGAGTAGTAGCATACAGACCACGTAGTGAAGAGCTTGAGGAACTGAGCGACGGCGCAGGCGAGGAACGCGGAGGTGAGAGCGAGGTTGGCCGGAATCGGAGAAGACGACGTCGACGCGGTGGCTGACGTGGCATCCGCAGACGTCATCACTTCGTCCATTAAGAAATTATCAAGAGTGAAAAAGGAGCCTCCCTCCCTCTTCAGTCTAAAAGGGCGGGTCGGGGGACTGGGGCCCACGGTTGATTTCAGCCTACCAATCAGGATCGTCGTTTTATTCTGACCCCACCAATCAGAGAAGATAATAATATTTTTGTTCGAATCGGAGCTGAGTTGGAATGGATGGCTTTTGTTCTTTCATTTTATGAGTTAAAAAAATATGCACCGTCCATTTACCAGCTCTTTTATTTTTAGTTTTCAAAAATGAAAATAAATGGTGGATTGATGAAGAAGAAAGAATAAGGGGTTCTCTAAGTAGGAAGTAAAGCTATTTGCAGATTTGGAGGATACCAAGAAATTCTGCTCACAAAAATCGACTCAAGAAAGTGAGAAACAATAAGTCTATACTGATCCATTTCGACGAGAAAAGTAAAAAGAGTCGCACTTTTGTACATTTTGGATAAACACTACTAGAAAAAATCATGAAAATCGTATAGTATTTGAACATTTGATTTTCGCCAAGTTGTCGTTTTTTTTTTGCTGGTTGCCCTTAGTGATATGCAAGCAGTGTAAGAATAATGGCTAGAAAAGTATTACCAAGATAAACACAGTATTTGCAGCAAAAGAACATTACCCTTCATATTTATAAGTTGCAGTTGCTACAAATTGTTCTGAAAAGTCTACCTCGTGGACATTGACATCAAATCCAAAAAACAAAATGTCCTACATTCTCCTTGTTTGTTTTTGGCTATGGTCTTAAACCCCTGTACAGCCAACAAAGATTACATGCATTCTAAGGCTGGATCATGAGAACATCTTCAGCTTCGGATGATCGTACTGAACCGCTATATTTGCTCCGCACGGGTGTGTTCTTTCGAGACCCACGTTTCGTTGGGACAACGACAGGCTCCTCCTCCAGTTCATCGGAGGCTCCATCACTGTCGATGTCATCTGCACCTTTGAAAACTGGGTGGATGTATGCACTTTGAAGGAAGCCTTTTCTGTTCAGATTTGGCTCTCTCACACGTTCTAATGTATCTTTCCTCATTGCTTCCTGAATTCACCATAATAGAAATGAAAAAATTAAAGAACATCAAGTCTTCAAACACATATTCAAGCATCAAGTATCAGCTTTGACTCATGTTATTCATCTGAGTCAACCTGCAAAGAACAATGTCAAGCAGTAGTCAAACCTGTAATGGATTCTTTTTGAATGCAGGTTCATACCGGCCTTTGCAAAATAGATGAAACCAGATGGTTAACACCGGGAGTGTGATGAGCAACGGAGTGGACTGAGCAGCTTCTTTTGTACTTAATAATCCCATCAGTAGTAGTTGCGAGACAACAAGTGCTGTTATTATCCGCCCATGGACATCTGGCCAAAATGCTGCAGCACTCTCATACTCTTGATTGTAGACATTAATAATCTAAAATGAATGTGAAAGTACTCGGTCAAGTGATTGTATAGCAATTAACCAACAAAAAAAAAAAAAAAACATTCTATCAAAATTTACCTGATGACGATAAACAACATATGCCAGGCCAAAGAATACTATTATGAAGGGAAGTAGGATTGGGGACACTACAGCATAAACGAGGCCAAGTAGGAAATATAGTTGTATTTGTGGTTCACCAGTGTTGAACCCAAGGGTTCCTGGATCCATGGCCTCTTCCCTATCCTTTTCAGTCTTCACCAAGAAGGTGTTCTTTAAGTGATACATGATCAATGGCTTCAACCTTAGAATCTCGCCAGCAACTCCAGCCCACCCATCAACCATTATATAAGTTATAAAGAAAGTCGCCTTCATTGGAATTGAAACACCAATTGTCATTGGAATTCTGCAGATAAGGTCTAGTGAGGCAACATATCAAGTATAGGAAATGACTTACAAAGTTAAGCTGGCAATTCGTGGCCACCAATTAAATTGCACGTAAAAGTATGGGGTGAGTATAAGGACATACTCATTAGCAGATTGGTGGAGGAACTTATCCAATTGTTGAAAAGCAGTTCCAGTGATTATGCTCCCGAGGAATACGTTAATAAATTGGAAAATGTAATATCTAGTTGCAGATCTCCTCTCCAAGGCCGATATACTAGGAAATCCTTCATATTTGGACATCATCATCAATATAGAAGGAAGAAATATCAGAAAAAGCTTCAAAGCGATTCCAGGGAGGAAGCCTTGGATAAATGACTTTATGAATTTCCTGGATGAAAAATGGGATACTATTAGTACAGTTAAAATATATGTCCAAGTGTATAAAGAAAAAGATATTCCAAATGAAGATATTTACAGAGAAAATACTCACACTTCAACAATGGCCTTTAGGAAGGGGGCTGCTCTTTCAATACCCTCAATGTTTGCAAGGGACTGAACAAATGCGATGGGTATCATGAAAAAGAAGGTGAGGAAGAAGAAAGAAACAGCAACTATAAGTCTCCTAATTGCCAGTGAAACATATGGAATTGCCAGGTTATCCCAATAAACATCACGAGGTTCTGGAGCCCACTCAGTCAACCATAAAGTTGGATTTCTGGTTTGTTGAGTTTGTGCGCAAACAGCAGCACCCCATCGAGTTTTGAAGGACACAAATGCTGATGGCATAATAGATTTAGGGTTATTTGTAATCTTATCTCGCTCAGAGAATATCTGTCAATAGTACACAGAAAGAAGACGATGTATAAGTCCTTATAAACTGGTCTTTACTCTTTAGCATCAGATAGCAAAAAAATAGAGCAAGTAAGATGAAATAATTTCACAATAGTTAAGAGTAATTGATCACTACCTCTTTTGATAGCCTTTCCACCTCACATGTATAATGATCGATTCCATCCACCTTCTTACCCAAAATACCAAGAAATCCAGTCTGCTCAAAAGACATTGTCAAGATTAATGAGTGAAGAGAAGAAAAAGAAAAGGAGAGAGGGAAAAAGAATTAGAAGAATACTATTTTATAAGGAATGTGATACCTTTGTTAATGGTCTTCTGGATGGATTTCTTGAAAATTTCAGTTGATAGTAGTCGAGCCAATTCTGAACTTTCTTCTTCTCATTGACTAATTTAGAAAGCTTATTCGCATTATAAACAACCTGCAAGCAAGTATTTCAGTAAGAAACTAAAGGAAAATGAACCATGTAATAAGAACACGTTGTTGAAATTAATAAGTTTTAACAAATACACAGTTGTTTTAGTACAAGCGAAAGGGTTAAACCTGATGAGTGAGATAGTGGTCTGGGTGGTTGACAAGAAAAAAATGTTCCACAAGCTGACTGACTGTTTCATCAGGATCTGGTGGCACATTTCTAACCAGTACCTATAGCAAATTCATAATATTATTACACAGGAGTTAGTAATACTAAAAATAAGGAGCTAGAGAAGTAGAATTCTAAGTTATTGGTTAAAAAGTGTGTGTCCATAAAAGAAGGGGGTTATTAAATAAAATGTCACATTAGTCCTAGATTGAGAAGAAGAAAACAAAAAAAAGGCTTGTATTCAATTGATATCTCAAAGTTTGAATAAAGCAGAACAGTACATTGAACAATTTAACAACTTCTTATGATCTTACCAAATCTCCTCATATTTAATGTTCTTTACAACCACACATATAATCATGTTCAAGTAGATTAATATGGAAAGGCGGTGATTTTTCCCCTCTTCTACTAAATCTAACATGAAAAGAAGTCATTTTAAGTCAACAACTTTAACCCCTTGACCCCCAGTCCACCCAAGTAGATGTAGTGTCTGACGACTGTGCATCAATGGCAACTTACTCATTAAATCAGCTAAAACATAATGTGTCAAGTGAATCTTACAGTGAATTGATCAGGACGTCGTTGTTCTGATGCAAGAAAATGCAATCTCATTGTTGCAACAATCTCATATTCCCTTTTCAAAACATAGCATGTCCAGAATGTAAAGGCATAGGCCATCACTAAATGAGTCCAAAATCTGCATCAGATGATAAATAATTAGAAGGCGAATCTCCTTGAACTAGTATGTTAGATGATCAAATTCCACTAATAAATTAATAGCGAATGTAAAACTGCCTATTAACATTCTGATTTACTAAGCAGAGATTGTTCCTATAACCAGTTCCAAATTCATAGTACAAAGAAGGCACATTGAACTTAAAATAGTATTGCATTCTTTGCATATTAGCTTAAAGTGCAGATTAGTGTCAGTTGAAAATAAGAAAATATTTTAGCTGAGGAGTCTCCAAGGGTTAATAATGCTCTATAATCTGAAATTGTGTGCAAAATTATGCACGTATACCACCATCTACACTTGGAGGAAACAGGAAAAAAAAAATTATAAGAAGGGACAGATTAATTGGAGCTCAGTATACAGTGTGTTGCTTACCTATGAGATCCAAGAGGAACATTTGAAATAGAAAGCTGATCTAGGTTGCTGTATACTAAATTTGACTTCTTCAGGGTGGTATTGGTCCAATTGACAGGGACCATGACTGAAAAAGCCATCAACGCGATAGGAACAAAAATCTTAAGCCTGCATTTTAATGACCAGAAAACAAATCAGTCAGGAAAAAAAGCATCAATTCATCAAAGACAGAAATAAGATTACCAGCCAGTAGCAATAAAATGAATTCTTTACAAGGATAAAACTTGCTAGAGATTATTCGATTTCACAATGTATGTGAAAGACACACATACCCTGTCAAGTAAATCCTCAGGTAAACAGCCGAGTCCAACCCCGCATGGTCAACCAGCTCAGGTTCTGGCATTTGCAATGCCGCAGGCATCCAATTCAGAAACCTCAAATATGACCTGTAGTCCAAATTCACAAACTTGCTTACAAATGCCCCGCCCAACGGACTGGCCCTCAGTCCTTTGAGATACCATTTCGGAAAGTAGACCCTATCGTTCACAGGTTGAAGCCGGAGTATGGCAAATGCAACAAAGAAAGCAAATGCAGTCAGAATATTGATTGCTGCTGCCACTCCTATATCGCTCAGTGTAGCCATAACTCGCTTCAAACGAATCTAATCCGATTTATACCCTCCTGTAAATTTAAGGATCAAGAACAAGTATAAGCTTCCAATCTTTTCATCTATTTAGATTCAGCAACTTAATGGGACATTGGTTTTCAATATACCAAACACAGAATTGACTAAACTTCACAAAACCCGAAAACTAAACAATGAACTCAAGCCTAAAAGAGAGCATCTTTTCAGTTCTTCTGCACTGTCTTTCTCAGAAACCGAAACAAACGCCGAAATCCAAACACTTTACAGTTACACAACATCAAATCAAGTACACAGCAAGTAATTCAAGCAGTGATCTTTTTCAGTAATTGCATCACACATTGAATCAATCAGCAACCAAACAATAACAAAAATACAAAAAATATTCAAGATTTAGAATCCCAAGTCTTCTTACCTCTATTTTCCGCTCCTTCTTCTTGGGCTTGTGAAACCCAACAAGACCAAAACGGCAGCGTTTCTACTCAGAATGCAAGGAAGCTTTAACAAAAAAGGCTATGAACAATGAGAGAGAGAGAGACCAAGTTGGGCTTGTTAGAGGAAGTAACTGAAGTATATGTTTTTAGCAAAAAGGGATGTCATTTGTCGCTGAGAGAGGGAATGAGGACGGTGGTCGTTACTACTAAACAGTCACATCGGTTTTTATTTTCCCCACTTATAAAAGCTTAATTTTTTTTTTCTTTTGAGAAGAAGATTATAAAAGCTTGATTAGACATTAATGTCGAGATTAATTAGCCAATTAAATTTCTTAAAAACATATTTCATAGTACCTGGGACCGGTTTGGATTTGCCTGTCGTATCTGGTTAACGTTGTCAAGTGTCTCTCTCCGGTGAATCTCTGTTTCTCTCTCTAACGGCTGTCCCTCTCACTCTAACGGCTACTTTTTTTTTTTCTTTTTTTTTCTTTCTCTTTTTGGTTCTTCTGTGCATGAAGCTTTTTTTTTACTAGTGGATGTAGCTAGTCTATAATTCTGATTTCTGGGTATGAATTATTGTGTATGAATGACCTGAAACTTTCTGAAGGGAAACAAAGAATTAATTTGGGTTTAATTGCTTTTGGCTGTACCGACTGTGGACTCATAAAAAGGAAGGAGAAAATGGTGGGGAGGTGGTGGACTTCTAGGACTACCAGAATTCTATGACATGTTCTTTGCGTCCTTCTTCTTCTTCTTCTTCTTTTTTCTTTAATTATTTTTCCAAAATTTTAGTACTATAGTTAAGACTAAAAAAAAAATGAAATCACTGTGGTCATCAAGGTTGAGACGAGTGGATCTGTGTAGATTATTATTATCATCCAATTATTAGTTTAACGGTATTGATTATCTAATCATTTCGTGTTGGTATCAAATACTAGTAGTTAAATACTGAATATTAGTGACATGACACTGCCTTTATCTGGTGGAAAATCATATGCAACTGCTACATTACATGTTTGCATCCATCATCTAAATGGTAAGCTGCCAACTTCATGTTGGAGTTCGGTTCGTACGTTCGTGTATGGGAGTAGTACGTACTCCCCCAACCACAGTGCTGCCGTGCTGGCCAGCTTAATAGATTAATTGCAAACCGAACTCAGGGTGAAGGATATGATGATAAGAAGCAACGTTTCCTAAATTTCATGATCGAGATTCAACTCCATCTGGCAGTTGCACTTGCACAACAATCTGCTGCCAATCCGGTTTGGTATTGAAAGAAATTGAAAGGAAGACCTGTGACAGAGAATGAATAATATTGTTGATCACTCCATTTAAGAATATTACTCGTCTTGTGCAGTCAAAGCCATAAGTGTAGAATGTTGGTTGTGGCCTGTGGGTGTCTAAGTTCTCATTTCTGGTATCCAAGCTACAAGTTCATGAAATTGGGGAAGCTATGAAACTCATGTTATATGGATTACATCAACCAATATTTAATCTCTAACAGATATCCAATGAATCCAACCATTATTATAGCAAACTTTCAGTAACTATAAAATGCTCACAGAGAGACTTCATTTGAGGTCGATAACCTCTGGTATATAAGAAAAGGATATAATTGTTGATCACACCAAAATATGTAGCCTACATGAGTGGGATTTAGCTGTTCGAGAAGATATGTGAGGTTCTATGTATATATACCTATCCGGAACAATATTTAAGTTGGTCAGCAAGTTTACATGCCTATTCAACCAAGTTTTCTCAAAGTTCTGAAATCTGAATAACAATTACTAGAGGTTGCTTGCTTTCTTTCAGTTTCCTACGTTCGACTCTATATCTTACATTGAGTTTCATGCTTCAATAAGAATTGAAGGAAACAACTAAATTAACCTGAACAAGTTGATGCAGAAATGCAAAAATGTTGTGAAAATGAATGGAATATTGGTTCCAGGTTTGTTTTTGTTTTTTTTATGGGAGAAGAAACATAACCACATTTCATCGTTCCAGGTTTAATTGATGTGTAAAATGTTTGACAGGTTTAATTCATGAGCGAACTGCATGCTCAATCCTTGCTTACTTCCCGAAACACAAAAAGGTATCTTGTAAATCTTGTGAGCAGTTAAACAGTGTTACAGAGAGCATCATCTATTCATATGGTTAACCTTCCTCATGGAGATTTTTCGACCACTACTGCTGATATATATTGGCAGATGGCTTCTTCATATGTATCATGTGTTATCTTTAGTTGTCCTTATACATATGCATATATAGAAACACATATTCCATAAGTTTTGATCAACTATATATAACATACTAACCTTTTCCGGATGTCATTGCTTTGTTGATGTTGTTGACGAATACAAGATCTTCTAGTCTCTCCAGTCTCCTTATGCTATATCTTAATGGGGCAGAATGTTTAGCGTATCGACTGTGAACCTAGGGACCCTGCATATATATGGTCTTATGTCTTAAAGTCCCATCGAGCATACAATAAGACACAACTTTATGACCAACTAATCCTAATAGCATATCTTTAGGATTGCATAAATCCCTTATTTGTCAGGTTTCCTACAAATATATTATATCACATAAATAATATATTTAACCGGATAATCATTATTATATTCTCAACTATTTAACCATCGACTAATTAGTTTTCCTTAGTATTATTATATCACGATATGTCCAATATAGATATCTTACATCATGAAGCTTGGAATCTGGAAGGGCAGCGCTACAAAGTTGCCTTCATGTTTATTATATTGTCAAAACATAATCCATTTGCAATTACATCATTGTCTTCTAAAGCTAGCCTCGATGCATCAACTTTCAGAGGCTTCAAGAGTTTGGAGCCTTGAGATTCAGCAATTTATACGTCCGCCCGCCCAACATGTCTTTGTCTCTTTGAAGATTCCTATGCTCAAGGAACTGATTTTTTAGTTTTTGTTTTTGTTTTTTGAGGGGCTCAACTCAGTCAACTGCTCAAGGAACTGATTTCGAAAGACTGATGGTTTCAAAAGTATCTGCATCGATGGCTCGATGCACCAAATCTCAAATTGCTTGCAGTAGATGATTGATTTGAGGATGTTAATTAGCCTTCAGAATCCCTCAAATCTTGCTTTTCTTTTCATTCATGTGGATTTCAATTTCAGATGGGTTAATGGCAGTTCATGTTGTGGTTTCATGCTTTCATTATTGATCATTTTTCATGGCAATGGGGATTCATATGCACATTTGTTGAGTTTGCTTCTTTGCTGCAGTATTTGGCTGTTGGTCCCATGTTAGGAAAGCTGCCTCAACCAAATACTACTACTGAGTGATCTTCAAATGGCCGTAGACTTTACTGATCTGGAGGAGATTACAACTGCCCTATGGAACTCTATACCTTATAAGAAGCTCTGCAATGACCACGAATCAGGTGTGTTTAACTACTCTTTCGATGGACGTAATATTTCTATTCTGTAATATAAATTTCTACCAAGTTTCAGTGCTTTAAATATCAAGATCAAGACACAGATGTTGTTGTTGACCTTATTTTAGGTCATCAAGCTGAAAAGTAGTAAGCACTCTGCAGTCTGCACTTGACATCCAAGGCACCCGCTTTCGTCAGTGGTGAAGAACTTGTGCAACATATAACATGCAAGAATTCTAATTTCTAAGGCAAACGATCGCTCCATTGAATCTTTGTAACTTTCAAGTGATTATAAACGCATTGATACAGGTTCACATGCACAAAGGATACATATTAATTCATTTATAATTTATTCCCTTCAACTTTACAAGAACACAACACACCAAGCAGACTTAGACAAGGCTGGGAAACCGGAGGAAACTCACATCTGGCTCGCCTTAGTTCTTTTGATGGACGGCAACACGGTGGATGTCCATGTCCTTCAACATGACAGAACGCCCACAAGAATCGCACGGGGCAGTCCTTGACCCACAGACACTCTCATGCTCAGACAATCCTCTTAACTTGTCCCGAACATCAGCAGCAGAACTTCCGGCTTGAACCATGTCCCCACAGAATCGACATGGAACGAGGCGCAGGGGGCAAACTGAGGCTTGATGTTGCACCTGCCAACAGGAAAACAAATTTTAGATGTTCATACAGTAATAAATTGATTTATTAAGTTATCAGTAAATGAAGATAAAATATAATGGAGCAAGAAGGAAAGGGCGGAAACTATTGCTTACCATATCTTCCTTCTCAAGCACAATACCACAAGGGCAGTAAAGCGGCTCGTGGAACACTTTCATGTGCTTCTCCATCTCTTCCTGATGAAAAGGCTGTCCACATTTTTGACAATGCACATGATTCTTGGCCTCCTCAACCCTGAGAACAACCCCACAACCAGTATGCTGACAAACAACATTGTTTCTGCTACAATACGCTTCATGGAGTGCAATACTCCGACTGGGTATATAACGCTTACAATTCTTACACTCCACAGTATCCACATCCATTGACGATGAGGAAGACGCAACCTTCTGGCCTACCTTCTGATTCCTGACATCTTGAACACTCACAGATACATGGTACTTAGTTTCTCCCTTAAAGCCATAAACTCCAACAGTATAAGTTCCTGCCTCCAAGCTCTTATCTTTTGAGCTCAGGATCAAAGTCTTCAAACCAATGTCATGGGATGACCATTCATGCTGGTGCCGGGTAGGGAATATGAGAGGATGCTTAGATATGTAGATATCACTATCCCCAGAATTTGTCTCAGGCTCTATCCTCACCTCAACTTTGGCATCCCCAGAAGCAATGTTCTCCCAAATAGCATTGTCTATTGAGAATTTGTAATATGTATAGTGTCCTTCTTCAACCATTCCAGATTCCGGTTTTCCAAATGCAAGTGGTTTTAGGACGTTATCATGATTGTTCTCCACAGCGGCATCAGGACCAACTATGTCAACTTCAATATCTGTTTCTAGAACAGATACACTTGAAGAGGGTTTTAATTCAAGAACCTGTAATTTATATACCAGCTCCCCATAGTTCACTATAAATATATCATCTTCAGAAAGGGTGGCATGCTGGCGAAGGCTTGTTTCAAGGATGGCCTTGTGGTTAGGCAAGTCCGAGAAACCCACCCTAAGAGGTTGAAGTTTGGCGTAAGTTCCCTTAGGCAGCCAGACATAGCGAACTTCTATCAAAGGGATCTCTGGTGTAATCCCCGGGAATAAATTCTGCCATACATGAGGAGGAAGCCCAACAAAACCTTCATCAGCTGTGAACTCCAAAACACCTGAATGTGTGCTCCGACTCTTTTCCTTCTCCTCAACCATGCCCGAAGAACCCTTATGACTAACTACTGTTAACTTAAAATACAATGGCCCCTTATCAAAAGCACCTCCATCCGACAACTCGTTGAAGCACGAAGCCGGCAGCTTGATCTTATCTCCACTACCCTGACAAGCTACCGCTTCCAACACACGATGGAACACAATCCCTCTTCCCACAAGTAAACTCTCCTGCATTTCTTCATCAACCTATAAACAACACAAAAAAGAAGACATTAACTCCCAAACTACCAATCACCCTAAACAAATCGACCTCAAACTAACTCACCCTCACATTAACACAAAAAGATGGGAATGCCTAAATCACCTAATCACTAATAAAATGGGGTATAACTACTAGGGTAAATTTAGACCATGGTTAGGAATTAGAATCATGTATATATCTATATCAAATTATAAATTGTGACATTCCCAGTTTCAATATAGACATAAAGTCACAACCTTTAACAAAATTAAAGCCTAAAATCAAGTAAAGATGAAAACTTTGGAATCAAAACAATAAGAAAAGAAGTGGGTTTTGAGAAACGAACCTTAATCTGGGCTTGTTGGGCATCGAAGGCGCGTCGGGATCGCTCAGCTTCTAAGGCTTCTCTTTGCTTACGGGCTTCTTCTTTGGCTTTTCTCTCCCTATCCAATCTCTTCCTGGCAATCTCTTTCCTCTCGTTCTGCTCCTTGTTCAGCTTCTCTCTCGCTCGTCTAAGCTCGTAGTCCATTGTTTGGTTTTTGGGTTCGTCAAATTTGGGGGATTGATGAGAGGTTTTATGTCAAGGTTTGGAGTTGGTGTTTGGTTAAGAAATAAGAAACTGAAGCAACGATGAATGAGGAAAAGGAGAACTTGTTGTTTTCTTAATAGGATTTCCTTGCTTCCTGGAAATTACGGAAATTCCAGAAGGATCTGGGCCGTTCTATTGTGGGCCTCGCTGAATCCAAAAAAAAAAAATTAAGTTTTTCTATCCAATTTAAATACTGCAAACTAGTTTTCAAGAATTGAACTCACAATCTTCTATTTAAGAATGAAAGTTTTCGATATGCATTTTTAACGAATTAAACTTGTTTGGGGAAGTATTTTTTTTTATACATATGTTTGGAGAAATTTATAAGCAATATTATTAAAAGTAACGAAAAAACAATTACTTATATATTGAGTTGGAGTTCTCCGAGAGCAAAATCCAACTTGTGGAAGCTATTTTCTGTTGTCGCATTTTCAGTTTTAAGTCACTTTTCCACTTTTGAGTACGGTGAGCAATTGTTAAGATCTAGTTTATCAAATATTCGGCCGTTTTACTTCAAACACTAGAGCGTGCAGTGTCACAAGAGTTTAGAGCAAGGTCAGTAGAAGAGGGTCTGCCCCAAATCAATCCAGAGACCAGCTCTCAGGATTTGTTTGTTCATCTAAAATGATGATATTTGTCTATGATCGACACCAGCAAATTTACTTGCTCTATGGTTTTCATTCGACCTTGTTATCAAAGAAGTGCAGAACATTCTATTTAGGTTCATATTAATCACTAGGAAATTGAAAATCTTTCGTTGTTGCTAAGAGGTAACCACATATATAGGGGACAACAACTAAGGATCATCATATTAAACTTCATTGTTTCCACAATTCACAGCATGACCTCACAAACTAACATGCATTTGACATCAATTTCATCTATTGAAAATGCCTAACATACAACAAGGAACATACACAGATATGAAACTCAAAATTGTTGATGAACTTCGGATTCTTCCTCGGATAATTGACTGGTAGGAGTCCCTTCTTCTTGCTCTTCAGCAGTGTCTTTCTCGCGTAATACCATCCACTCCAACCGGTTGTCCAATGCAGCTTTTGCTGCTCGGTTCTGAGCGACTTCTTTCCGATTTCTGTAGGTACCTCTTCCAACAAACTGACCGTCAATGAAACAATCAACAGTTTTTTCTTTCTCCCATGAGTCTACATATTTGAGACTCAGATTGTTCTTCTGACACATCTCATGGAGTTGGGTGTTAAAATGTACTTGTATAGTCTCCGGAGTTATTACTGGCTCCAGCAACCCTTTAAACACCTTTTGAAACAAATGTGAAAATTGCGTTTGTTAGAAACTTAAATGGTAGCTACTAGCAAAGTCATTAACGAGTATGCGACCACAGAATAAAATTATATATACCTCCCACACAGTGTCTATTGAGTTGCAGTCCATAAAAATTGCTCCGATAATGGATTCAACGAGATCGGCAAGGTCTTTAGGAGCATCAATGAGACCATTGGAGTGCAGAGGATAATGTACAACTGCTCGCGCAAACTCTTGGATCTATACAAATATCAGCATAAAGGTCAGGGATCAATCACAAAGCTGTTGGAGACAATTGCACAAAGTTGTTAGCTGCATGAAAAAAAGGACCAAGCTACACTTAACAAGTACTTGAACCAAAGTTTAGCTCATTAGAGAATGCAGGCAAAAGAGTGGGAGATTTGTATGTCCTTCCAATCTTTCCATCTGATAGGTACTTAAATCTACAAGTAGCTAAGACTGGACCAAATTGTTATTGCTTGATAGCTAGGGAACTGATCCACTGCGAAACTTCTATAGGCTTTGCTAAATTGTCATTCTGTCATGGTAGGTTGCAGTCACCATCACAAAACGTCCAAGTCTAACCGACTCAACTTACCAAAACTACAAGATTGTGACACTGATTTTTCAGACTCATTCATCTCAGACCAACAGCTCATTCCCCTATAAGGCCATTTCCAGCATTAAGACTAAAAGTCTAAAACTCTAATCCTCTGTAAGCAAATCATGCTTCCTCAGGAATTTACCTTTTCCTTGCTCACAGCAACAAAAACCACACTGTTCAAATATAAAAAAAAAAAAATTATTGTATTTAAACTTAGATTGTACCGAATTATGAATATTTTAATACTCGGAAGCACCATAAAACATTCCAATTAGAAAAAGAATAAAAAAACAATAATCCATGAATGACACAGTTGCAACATCAAAACCAAACGAGTCACAGTCTATATGAAATGGTGATTGTGATCGACTTACTTGAACTTCAAGCAAACGTTTCTTGTGGCGGAGGTAGCGGTGGAAGTCGTGCCGGAGAGCGACACGTGCGAGCTTCTCGGTGTCAACATTAGCGGCCCTGAGGCGGGTGAGCTTTCCGGGAGCCAAATCCCGGTACAAAAGGTAATGTTCCCGGCTAAACAAAATCTGCAGCACCGAGTCGCCGACGTACTCCAAACGCTCGTATGAAAAGCTGCACATATAAGATGAGTGCGTGAAAGCCTCTTGTAGCAGATCTTTGTTCTTAAACTTGTAGCCTATGATCTCCTCCACTTCATCCAGACTCGGCAGAGACGACGACTCAGTCAGGGTTGTTGGTTCTGTGATGTCTAACAAGCTTTGTTTCACTTCGTTCATGTGAATATGAGTTTCTTGGGGTTCTGCTCCCATGGTCGGATCGTAACACAAATAAGAGAAAAGGGATCAGGGAGGAATGAGTAGAAAAGTTCTAGTCTTTGACTGGTTATATATACAAAGGTCAAGACTTGAGGTGTGCCAATATTTATGAGATGTTGTATGAATGACGTCCCAAATAGATTATTGCTAATTCGTGAAAAAAAAAAAAAAAATTGTATTCAATAATATGAAAAGGTCAACTATATCCTTGTATAACTTGGAAGAGTCATTGTTTCTTGATCAGCCACAAGAGTCATTGTTTCTTGATCGTCTAGTGTAAGGATTCTTGAACGATTTTGGATTTATTGCCAACTGATGCAGTGTAAGTTACATTTATTTAATCTTTAAAATCGGATCGATTATATGATAGGTCATTATAAAGTTATCGTACACAAGTTGCACGTTTATTACATAGAATGAAAAATGGATGAACGAAGACAAACTCATCAATGTATGCGGATACGATCATGTACCCCCGCCTTCACGGTCAAATCTATAAGAAATACAAGATTACTTACTTTTTTTTGTTTTGTTTTTATACGTCGTATACACGTCCTACGTACGTACTCGTTCTTGTCTCTCGACTAACGTAATTCTCATACATTCCACATCGCAAATATGTAAACAAGTCAAAAGGGATAAAGAAACCTTTCAGGTATAGTAGAATACTTGATCTTACTATTAACTTGTATTTTCTTCAGGCAATATTGATCGTCTATTTTAACTCCGTTGTAAAGATCATGAAACCCTAACAATGTAAATTGAGAAAAAAGTAGGTTGTTAAAGATACATGTATGCCTCCAGTACATCAATCACTTAGGTATGCACATCGAATTGGTATTTGATTTGTGTGAGATTAAATTTGTGCTCTAATTTTGTCTGTTGTACTAATATGCACTGCCTTATTTTCCTATTTGCATCGTTGTACCATTTAGTAATTTCACTACATATTGAAGATTCAAGCAAAATAAAAAATGAATAACAAACAATAAAAAAAATTGGAAAAACCTCCTTTAGTGTATGACTTTGTTTCTAACGGGTAGGTGAATCACAGAGTGCCATATATGGAATCATCAAATTGCCAAGTCGTATACATTAAAAATTCCTAATTCGATCGGCTGACATAAGCTAAAGGATTATCATATACTCTTACGAGTATTATCGAAATTAGAATACGATAGAATATGCTTAGCTAGATGTGGTTGAAGACTTGAAGCACACAAACATGGCTACCCCCTGCAAAGTGTAGATCTTTTCAGAACCCATATTCAATCATTCGTTGGTTTTGGAGTCTGTGGACTGCTGAAGACACAAAGGAAGGTTGCTAGGAAGCCTGGGATGGCATAGATAATGACCCAGTCAACAACCACCAGGGAATCTTGTGGCACAAGAAACACAATACTACTTAAAATTTTGAAAAGCTGACAGCAGTGGCATGCTGAACGAGAGCCGTGCTGTTTTGGATGCAAGCTTTATGCAGCAGTCAATCAATTCAAAGATATGAAAGCTCACAGCAAACCACCATCATGATTCATGTTGGAAACTCCCGAGGTTTCAGATGTGTTGGAAACTCATCGCTATGGATCATCATGTTTCATGTTTCTTCAGGCCAAAGTAGAATACTTGCTTCTGTAACTGTCATGGCCTTGGAAAGACAAAGCCATATAACTGTTGTTTGCTAGCTTCTAGTCAGTGAAGATACACTGGCGTTAGCAACTTTGAATAGTTATATATTGACTACAAATATGAAAGGCACATTGGTGCAAGTACACTTCGGTCAAAAATTTCGGGTCAGAAAAATTTGATCACAAAAATGAAACTGATAATTTGACCACTTTTACTGGAAAAAAAAATCTAGATATCTGTTTGGTGTGTCTGAGTCTCAAAAGATGACTTTGCAGCCATAAACCAAAGTAGATGTATTTTTCGTGCAGCATGACGTTACGCGATACAAGACTTCACGCTCCACAGGAAAAATACACACCTAGCTTCTGGTTGTAAATTTCTCATGCAGCGTCGGACCTCACACTGCACGAATATGACCCAAAGACAACTGTGAACTGTAAACAAGATGAAAACAGCACAATCTCATCATCCTTTGTACCACTATCGGATGGTAGCACAAGTAACTTTAACCTCTTCATTGATACTTTAATGATATGTGTATGTACAATTTACATAAGACTCACAATGCTCGATTACGTGTCTGTACAATGATATCTTGGATTGTAATGTTCAAACTTCCTAAACACAAACAACATTTTGCTTCAGATTCTACCTTCCTGACATTAGATTCACAAGAGATTGATTTTCGTAGAATGATCCTACATCCCAGTCCTCAGTTGATGATGAGAGTGTCATTAACGCAACAACAATAGATCGCATACTTGGGCGCAACTCTTTATTCTCATGCACGCATGCTTTTGCAAGTTGAGCCATCTGCACAGAAACAACCACAGCTATTTCAGAACTGATATATAAGAATAAACCATAATGCGTTTTCTCTAAGAATATTTCACCTTGCGGACCGATTCAAGTGGATAGTTGTCTCCAAGCCTAGGGTCAATCACTTTTTGGAGGTCTTCTCTTGGATCAGGCTGATTAAGGACTTCCTCAAACTGTTGAAGTGATATATGACAGAATTATGGAGATGTGGTTACTCAGAAACTATTGCCAAATGAAAAAATATACCATACAAGCTAAATTGGCTTTAGAGAGAGAAACCAACCAAACCAACAAGGCCCCTTGATTCTGCTCCGGAAGCATTTTCCCTTACAACTGCTTCCTTGGCAGAGATAAGTTCATAGAGGACGACTCCAAATGCATATACATCTACTTTGGGAGAAACTTCACCATATTGAGCGTATCTGCATGCATGCATAGAAGTGAATCCCTATACGAGTAAAACTGAAGTTTTCCTATTTTCTTAGCAACAAGACAATGAACTCATAAATCATTTTCTTAGCAACATCCAGAGGCAAGCTAAAAACCTTTAAGACATTCGACTTTAACTATAGATATTGTTAGCAGTGATTCTCACCTCTTGATTGATTCCTAATTCTGTGCAATAGTCTTAAAATTGTAACTAATGTAGAATATACTCTTAGCTGATTGTATAAGCATATAAATGTATGATTCTGTAATTGAAATCAATCAGGGGAAAATTGTTTTCTACAGATATAGATATTTATCTATTTGGCAAATTTTAATTTTCTACCATGCAATAGCCCTTCCACTATCAATTTACGAGTCAGGGGATAATAGGTCGGATTGCAGGAAAAGCCACTTGAAACAAAGAAAATCTGTTATTCCTAAACTTGTCTAGCTATGCCACAGATTAAATAATGGGAAAAAAAATGAAAATTAAAGGAAAAAAAATATTTTCTTACTCTGGTGGCATGTATCCAAATGTCCCCACAAGACGCGTGGGGAGTGAAGTACTTCCAACTTCAGTCAGTTTAGTCAATCCAAAATCTGCGACCTGCGACAGAAAAACAAGACATTTCAGTACAACGATAAGAATACGCTTCAAAACTGATATAATGGCAATAGAGACAGTAATATAACCTTTGCATGATAATTCTTGTCTATTAATATATTGGCTGACTTTATGTCACGGTGGATATAAACAGGAACAGTATGCTCATGAATATATTCAAGACCTCTTGCTGAATCAAGGGCAATCTGCACTCTATTAGACCATGGTATTGGATCCCTCTCTGGATAAAGTGAAAAGAGTATTAGTATCATCCTACTGCATACACCAGCATGTATCTCCATAATTCAGAACCTAACCTGAACCGCGCAGATGTTGGCTTAAATTTCCACTTTCAATGTATTCATAAACGAGAAAAAGGGATCCCTCAACACAATAACCAATCAAGCGCACCTGTGTTGAATGTCTAGAAGATTAGAAATAATCACACATCTTAGAGATCAGTCATGCAATTTTACAAAGTACTACAGTAATACTTCACAGGGAACTTTAGATTTAGTTATAAACTGTTTTAAATTCAGTAAATTGAATAAAAAAGGTATCTATGTATTCTATAAATAATTTTGGTAAAATACAAACCATATTATAAATCTTTTCTATAGTAAAAACCTTAACTATCATTCTAGACATTAAAAAAATCTAAATCCTTCACTCATATAGTCATATTTTATCTGATCGAACACACCCCCTGCCAGTGGCGGAGCCAGAATTTGAATTTAGGGGGGTCCAAGATATAAATGGAGTATAGAGTATAAAAATATATTAAATTTACCAAGTCTTATGCATGTCATTAAATATAAAAAATTAAATAAAGTAGACATTAAGGATAACTAACTGCAATTCTAAATCTTAGCAACATTTACATAGTTATTTCTATATATTGGGTGCAATTAGTACACATTAAGTACCATTAGATCCAAATTATTCTCTTTAATTGTCTTTTACTTACTGTTGTCCTTGATTAAGGGGGGTTCAGTGGTTTAATTAACACTAAATTTCATCATTTGTCTCATACAAATGTAGTGATTATGGTAAGAAGGAGAAATGTAAGGGGCGTCCGGACCCCTTCAAGCCTGAAGGTAGCTCCGCCCCTGCCCCCTGGGTTGCATGCAATCTGATTATGTCTTTTTGTTTCTCAGTGCTCCAAAAGCTTTGGTTGTTAGAACGTGGGATTCAACTTATATTGGGAGATTGCAACAGCTGAGATTTTAATACATGAACACTTTTTTCAATAATATAGTATATATTGGACTGTCATAATTAAGGGAAACTTAAGCTGTAAGGATGTGAGCCAACTAGGCCATATTAGCAATCATATAACTGTGATGGTTTTCTCATTGCTCCAAAAGTTTAAGTTGGGATGATGTGAGATCAATGTGTGCAATTCAACCTATGAAGGGAAATTGCATGCTGAGATTCCAAATCCAGGGTCTTTAATCCAGGGCAGCACTATGCTAACAGACAGAAATTTCCTAAAAAGATAACATTTCCAGTAGACTTGCAAAATCTCTCCAAGTTGATTTGGCAATTCTTTGAAAACTTTGAAATAATACTTGTATACCAATTACCAGCACCAACTACTAACTATGAAAGACTCATATACGTGTCATCCATTAGAAGGAGAAATTTATTACCAGATTCAAGTGATGTACACGTGTCAAAACGTTTAATTCTGCAAGAAATTCTTTTGATGCCTGCATATCCATCTTCTTGATTGCAGCTTTCTGCAGAGAGAGAATTTAAATGGGACTTCTAGGATAAGAAGTAAGCAATAAAGACTAATAAAAATAACCTGGTCTAGTGATAGTAAGAGCTTTAGTTCCTTAATAGTACTAGAAATCTCAAAGCAAGTAGAATAGAAAATAGTAAAGGAAACAAACCTCGCCTCTCAGCTCGGCATAGTAAACTGCCCCAAAACCACCTTGTCCAATCTTATTAGCCAGACTGAAGTTGTCAGTAGCCCTGGAAAGTTCTTCGAAAGTGAACTCCACTGATTTGTCCACTGTAATGCCTGTTGGGCCTCTGGCAGCGCTGTTGAATTCAGTATATTTATCTTGACTAGCTCCCAGGGCTAGACCAAGGAACATTAACGAGTCATGTTAAATATTAATTTGTTACCAATTCGATGGAGAGTGTAAGAAACTAGAAATGGTCAATAAAACGAACGTGCTCCTTTATGTGCAAGTAAGGGCGGAACATATGGAGCAATTAGATGAAAAGTTTTGAATGACATTTCTTCTGAATAAAACACAAACAAATTCCACAGGATCATTAAATGAGATTTCCAAAACCAAAAAAAAAAAATACAGAACCCAAGGTAGTACGGAAGGCACATATCAGTGGCACTAAAATTATACAAAGAAAAGTCACCACTTTGTCTATAAAAAAAAGAGCCACTAACATTTGAAAAGTAACTGCCTATAAGTCCACTCCAGAAAAGGGACATATGGGGGAATCAGTTGATATAAGACCCAGTTTTGTTTGCAGGAAAGGGAAGAGAAATAGAGGATAACATTGTAAAGCAAGGGCGATAGTCAGCTACTCTAAACGGTGAATCTGCACTGAACCAATGTTCAAAGCTACTTGATGAATATAAAGGATATATAACCTATCATTCACAATATCTACAAAAACAGATCAGGAGAAGAAGTAACGTACAGCGCCCATTTTGAGAAGATTGTTCTTCAGATGTTGGTAAGAGTATTGTTGTGTCCACCTTCTTCTTTCGATAAAATCCAAAATATACAAAACCAGCCACTAACAGCACTCCAGCAATTACTCCAATAATTATGCCAACAATGGCTCCACCTGCCAGTCCTGCTTATACAGACACAAAAATTGAGCTCATATTACTGTTGATTTCACACATTGGCATTGGACATCAGACCAACTTTTGGAGAAGGTCATACCAGCTGAACTGCAAAAGCGACAAAAGAAAAATCAATGACAAATTGAAAAGGCTCAATTGGGAAAGAGGATGGATGTGAATTAACTAATTAAGTACAGAGAACATGAGGTAGTAGAAGATACCTTTGCTTCAAAGGCACATAGCTTCCATTTTGATCTACAAGATAAAAAGAAAAGGAAACAATAACTTCAGTGAAATAATGTAATGAAATTAGAGTGTTCATATTTTTCCACAATCACTTACTATCCAACTAACTCTTCAAGATACTGAGTATATTACCATGTACGCCACTTAGATAAACACATAGCACAAACAACTCAACGTTTGCTGTAGAGCAATTACACAATTTTATGACGAAGATGAATCATGACAAAGAAACCAAACGACAATCAATCTACGAACCTTATTATCAAGCAATACCACAAAACCATATTGTCGCTATATTAATGTGCTTCGCAGGTTCAACAGACCAATCCCAAGATCCCCAAAAATCCAAGGCCACAAGAAAAGCATTACACCACCACCACAATTCAGTACAAAGGGATGACATTCTAGCCCACAATGATGGCACCATCAAAATTTCAGTGAAATTCCCATTAGATTTCTAACTTCACCCTGAATCCTTCTGCCCTATCTGATTTTCAATTTCACAAATACGTACTTCACTCTAATTACTACATTATTATTAATCAATTTTATAAAACCATACAGTTAGTAATACAAGTCCAACAGACCAATCCCAAGATGGGATCCACAGCCACAATTAAAGCATTACAGCACCGCAATTCAGTACAAAGGACGACTATCCAGCCAACAATGCTGGCACCACTCGACAAATTCCCATTAAATTTCTTAACATCACCCTAAATCCTATCCCCCTATCTGATTTTCAGTTTCCTAAATTTGTGCCTCACTCTAATTAATGCAATGTGTATTCAAGCATCTCAATTTACTCTAAAAAAAAACTGTATGCAAAAATCAAATCTAATCAGCACTCAAACTCATTTTCCCAAATATGCACAATCATCACAATGCAGGCCTCACATTTACACAACTCAAACATCTGAAACAACAAGAAAAGCTCTCACCTTTGCCCGGAATATACACATAACCAGTCCCTCTGCTAAAGTTCACACCCGGATTATAACTCTGCAGCAAACTCTCCCCTAGATTCTCTGCTTTCGCAATCGAAGCCAAACTGTCTTCAGGCCTTAATGGGTACGTTATAAACAACCCATAGTCCTCAGAAACCTTACTATCCCCACAAGTACAGTTGACCACCACATTCAACTTCGTATCAACATTCGGTATATTATTCGCCGGGTACTCATTAAACCACACCATCGCATCCAACGTTGTCAAGTTAGCATAGTACAAAGTGGCGAGCTTATCATACGTGTCACCGGAGACGACGTTGTAATCGAACACGTGGCCGATAAACGAGTCGTTGATGCAGCCACAGGTGAAGGGGACATTGACTCTTGTCCCGGATATGACGCTGTCCTTGTTGGGCACCGTGGCCTTGTTGTAACTAGCGATGGTCGTGTCGGTTGTTGACATTAGTTGTCCGATGAAGGTCAGATTGGTGCCCTGCCATACGTAGTACGAGCCCAAAGCGTCGCAGGTTGTGCTGCTACTGCAATCCGAGTTTGTTTTGAAACAGAGACAAAGCAGAGTAAACAAGACTAACCCAGTTCGGAACTTCATCTGGGTCGATCTGGAAGTCGAAGTTAGGAACTGGTTTGATGTGTTTGGAGTTTGGACTTTGGAGAGAAGATGGGTGCTATTTGGACCGTGGACTGGTGACTATTCTGGGTTGGAAGAGTTTGCAATTATTGACTTAGCTTATCCTGGGTAAGAAGTGATTAAGGATTTTTTTAAAGAATAAATTAGAGGACATTTTGTCTGCGGCAACAGTAAAAAGATGAGAACTTCATTCAATTCCCGCGGTTTTGAACTGAGACTGGGTCATATATATTTGGAGATGGAGGGGACATTTTACAGCGACGCATCTCCAATCAAATCCCATAACGACATTGCGGGGATTGTCGTATAGAATGCAGCAGCCGGAGATGTTATCATCTTCTATTCTTCTCTACATCACGACGTGAATGTTTTAATTAATAAACATTATGTTAGAGAGATTAAGTAATGCAATTGTCTGTTAACAGCCTATACCAGACTCCTAACTTTCCCTATCTGTGTATTAGGATTAGGGAACCATTCTTTACTTAAAAACATCTCTTGAGGATGATGTGCTTCTCACATTGTCAGTTTTAATCAATTAGCTAAATGTGTTTCTATTTGCCGTTTAAAAATTTAGTAAGTATTGTCCGCTAATAGAGTTTCTAGCCTTTTTTTCAATGGAAATCAAAGAAATCAAGTAATGAAATTGCTTAAGGAAATCAATGAAATTTAAAAGTCTGGGTGTATTCAATACAAACTTTTTATAATCCATAAAAGTCTGGGTGTATTCAATAATTAAGGATTTAAAAAAGTCTTTATGAAATTTATAAAGTCTAGGGGTATTCAATTAGGACTTTTAAAAATGAATAAAATTTTGAGGGTAATTAAAATATCATTCATACTTATAGAATTAGGCTTCGTTTGGTATTGAAGTGAAAAAACTCAAATATAGAAAAACTGTGTTTTAGATAAGCAACATGTCACCTGTTTTTTTAAATCGTGATTTTTTCAACTAAATTTTATAAATAAGCACCTTATAAAAAACTTACCAAACACATAATCAACTCATAATGATAATTATAAGTGATTATTTACTCCAAAATTCAATACCAAACTAAGCCTTAGTAACTCATGGATAATCATGGACTTTGTAGTATAAATTATGCACACAAAACTCTAATATTTTTCCAGTCTCCAGACCAAAGATTTCGAAAAGTCCACGACAGACTTTTTCTGCCTATGATGAAGTTAATCCTCCGTCATCTCTTTATTTTTTAACATATAATTTGTCTTTCCTGTTTTTATTTCCTCTCATTTTTTCTATAATATTTTATGCAATCAAACTCTTATAGTAACATGTTCATTGTTGTTGAATTTGTTTTTCAAATATTTTTAATTTATTTCTCATTTATTTATGAAATTCTAAAACACAAATATTATCGTTTGCACGAGTCAGTTATGGAATTTTCAATTTCATTATTCTCAATACTCGTTAATTAATGAATAAAATTGATCAAATAAATATAAAATCAAACCACATATTTGTAGTCGGTCTATAAGGCTGTCATTATTAGCATCTTATATGGGGACGAACGCTCAATTATTTCGTAACTAGAAGTTTTACTTTCTCTTTTAGGTACTGAATCGATTATGCGTAGCAGATTGAAGCATCACCCTACATCAACTCAAATGAATTTTGTTTTTCATTTTAAATTTTTGTTTGTTAGTATTGAGAATCTGTACAAGTCGTTCATAATAAAGTTTGTAGATTTTTATACATCAGTATGAAGTCTGTAAATAGTGTGTGAATTTTTCTAAAAAATCAACATAAATTTGTGAATATTTTAAATAGTCTGTGGACTTTTTAAAAAATCTGTAAATTATAAAATATCCATACAAATTCAAATACAAATACACCCCCTTAAAAGTCAAATAAGTGTTGTTCGCATGAACACGCAATTGTAGGGCGGTCCAAAAAATCTACTAGGAACCGTGACTCTGAATTAACTTATGGACAAAGAAGAAACCAGAGTAGAAGATCCGCTGATCCGCAACGAAGTCATTTAGATAGGAATGGTCCATCTCAAGCCTGCTCCCTCCACCTGCATAATATTGTAAGCTAACTATATGGAAAATAATGCCAAGAAATTAGTACCAATGTAGTTTTGGATTGGGCTATACCGGCAGCTTTTGACCCACAACTTTTACACTTTCAGGCCCACGTACTGCTGGGGCGGTCTGATTGTTTATTCGTGACTCATTCTTCAAGTTCCTAGCAGTGATAGGAAGTAGGAACTTCATTCTTTCTTAGTTCTTATTAGACTGAATCAAGCTTGGAATGCTCAGCAATGCTGAAATCATGTTCAAGAACCCGTGACAGACTCTTTAAAATAGAGTTATCTTTGCAAGTCTTCTATTAAATTCGAATGTTCGAAGGTCTTCTGAAACCTTGATGTACTTGGCCTTCACTCTTCCTCCATGTAGGATCCGAGGATGAGAACTATGGTCGACTTGAGTGGTGGCACTAAGCAAAGAGAAGGCTGCTAATAGAAGACATAAAATGGCTGTTTATTGTAGAAAATAAAATGCCAAAGCGACCTTGTCCATAGCATCACAATACTACGTACAAAGAAAATGAATTTTTCGGACCCAACTGAATGTATAAAATAACTGACTGGTTACTGGCACTGCTAGCCTCAGCATATATGAAGCTAAAATAAAAAAAATAAAAAACTTGAGAAATGAAGATGGAGAGGTGGTGGGAGTGGGTTGACCAATTTGATCGAGGTCTCCATGATGAAATCCATATTGAAATGAAGGATTTAGAAAGTATTGATTTTATATGGGAGGGGGACAAACTCACTTCACTCGAGTGAGTTTGAGACTAAGTAAAGAGATGCCTTTCTGGTCTCGGGTATTTGATTTGATGCCATCCAACCTTATTACAGAAACAATACCACGAGTAACCTTTTCCTAGTTATGTATTTGATGGCACACCACCCACACCCACACCCACACCCAGCCTCAAGTTTAATAAATAAAAGAAAGACTACTTTCTTACCTTATTGCTCTATTGCACAAGTAGTCTTCGGTCTCTTTTGATATTCATCCAAACTTATACACTAAGCGATTCATACTTTTGAGGTGAATCTAAATTGATATTGAAGAAGGTGAGAGTTTGTAAATTACAATTCTTCAGTAATTCCCCTTATACTATTTCAGTTGGTGTTGTAACAACACAGTATCCATTTTAAACTTCTCAAAGAATCGATCAAACGTAACCAATTAAAGATTATTTTATCTTTGCATGATCAAATATATATATATATATATATATATATATATATATATATATTTCTAAGAATATTCTCATCATGATTCATGAAATGAAAATGAGATTCAATGGTTTAGGGGTTCTACAAAACCGCCGCGTATTTCTTATTTATCTTTTACGCGCTGGCTTCTGTATGCATGAGGGGATCCCAGCTGGGACTCTCTAGCTATCAGCTTCTTCACCGAGCTGGAATGTTGACATTCGAAGTAAACCATGAAACATGGGGATCGGGGGAAGATCTGCGTGGAACACTAATGTCCCGCCCGGTGGCGCGCGAGTGGCGGCTACTTTAGCTAACTTACAATGATACTCGGGGATTATATGGCAACACGTACTGGTCGAAGTAAAGGTGAAGATGGCAACCGTGTACTCGAGGAAACTCGTTCCTAAATTGAGTAGTAAGAAATACAGGGATCGATTAAGGCTTGTTAGTTTGGTGGGTTACATAGCTGATCAATAGAAAACATAATTGTATGGAAATAATATAGAAGGTCAGAGTTTGATCTTTATTGGAAGTCAATGAGGTAGCTACTGCTAGCTAAAGCTCACAGCATTATTAGAAATGATCAAGGCAACTGGGAAATATATATTATCTTTGACGGCAGAACCCTAGGAAATACGGGAATATATTATGACTTGTGAGTTCTGCTGTAGTTGCACAGTAAGATTCAATGATTCTATTGATGGTGATTAATTAGAGATAAAGTTTCTGAGAGGACAATGATAAGGACTAATGACAAGAGATTATTGCTGTGAACTTAACCAATTAAACATATTTGCCACTGAAACTCCACAGAAAAATATAGCAGCTGGTGACACATTATGCAATTGTAAACTGCTTGTTAGTTTAGTAGGTTTCATCATCAATTCATGTGACCATGCATCATATTGATTAAAACATCAATCGTGTATTGTTTATGGATAATAATACTTAAATACACGATTTGAAGACCCGTAAACTATAAGTAATTAACATGTTCCTCCCTCTTTTCCGATTAATATATAAGTCGGTTTGTATCTTTTTGATAAAAAAAATTTCTTACGTATTTGGAGTTTTGACACTCAATCATATTGACATTAATTTGACATTAATTTGATCAATTATTAAATTCTAACTATTAATGACAAGTCAATAATCATTATATTCCTACGTTTGAATGTCATTACTCTGAGCATGTAAAACGTTGGCATCTTCCATAATATGAGATTATATCTTTGATAATCTAATCTACTCAACACAAGTTTTAAAGTGAATGTCGATCAATGTGGCTGCAGCAGAATATATGTTTACCACCACCACCCATTAGTATTATAGTTTTAGCTGCAGCAGAATATATGTTTACCACCACCACCCATTAGTATTATAGTTTTAGCTGTAGTTGTACGTACGTAGTTCTAGTTAATTTTATTTTAAAGGGTTAGGTTTGAAATGGGAAAAGAGAACATAATCACCACAATGCCGTACAAATAGGAAAAGTGATTCCTTGACCTCTATGATGAAAATGGAAATCGTAAAGCTTGCATATAATATAATTTCATTCATGACTGGTTATGATGAATGTTCGGATTAATTTGCCAGCCTCTTTAATTTGTTAGGTGTTGAACTATCGATCGAGTTTATTGTATTTATTTCGTCAAAGATTTCATCAACTTATTCTTAGAATAATAATGATCATTCATCATGCTTGTCTATGTCAAACCTCGCATTGTTAGATTAATGACTTGAAGAAACCTGCTGCTTCGAACCATAAGAAACGCAGACTGTTGTTGATCTACATCATAGGAGCAGCAATCAATGTATATATATGGATCGTTTTTACACTGCTCTTTTTCAATCTTATATACAAAAATGTAATGTAGCATTCAAAGTTGCATCATTAGGGACATGAATAACTTGGAATGTACCACTTATGGCTTGCCATATACTGTATATATAATTGACTGATTAAAGTCTAAATATAAATTAAGAAAATGTAGAGAAAAAGAAGGTTAATTTCATTGTCTTGATCAACAGCAGAAAAAAGCTTTCTTCCAGAAGCATTGCGTGTGCATTGGGAGCAACTGCTTCTTGAAAATTTGCCCAATGCTAGAGCCCACGTCTTGGCTCTCTTGTATAAAGGAGGGACTAGGATTGCTTACATTAGATCTTTGATGAGTTAATGTTAAGATATATATCACGCATACAAATAGGGATCAGGATCCGGATCCTACAAATAGTTAAGGCATAGATCTTTGATGTTTTACACGTTTTTGTCTTAAAATTCAGTATACATAGCTCAAAAGTTTGTACCAAATTCATGGATTGGGATTTAAGGTATGTAGATATTGGAACTGCTTTTAATTATATATATATATATATATATATATATATATATATATATATATATATATATATATATAGATTTTCTCAGCTAAGGACCTCCGCACTAATCCTTATGGTGCGAATTTTATATTTTGACTAATTTTTTTTATTTAATTTTTACATCTCCACCATCTAGTCTCCAGGTACTCATATATAGATCATGTCTATAAAATTTCAGCCAATTTGATAATCGTTAAGGCATTCAAAAGTGCGATTTCCTATCATAAATATGAACATGCAGTTTTGACAAAATGCAGTCTGTCCATTTGTTTTAATCTAGTTTGATATGCTAATGGTTATCAAATTGGCTGAAAATTTACAGAGATGATCTATAGATGAGTACTTAATGACTAGACGGTGGAGATGTAAAAATTCAATTGAAAAGTTAGTCAAAATATAAAATCCGCACCATAAAAATTGGTGCGGATCGAAGTCCTTAGCAAAAAAGGTCTCTATATATATATATATATATATATATATATATATATAAAAGTAATTATATTTCATTTATGAGCTGATAAGATATCTATGTTCCAGCTGCAAAACACAATCACTAATTAATATCTTCGTAGAGTATATCATATATGATACAAGGTGACTCCTCTAACCATATCTCATCAACCTCACATCTACTAGTAAGGCGTGTAAGTGTGTTTTGTAACACCATTTGCTTTGCAGTTAATATGCCAGACTCTAACTAATTGAAAAACATAAAAATGATTCTTACAATCATCTGCAATCATACTTAAGACATTCGAATAATTATTCTCCACACTATTCAAAACGGCAATCAACGTCGACTTCTCAACCATGGTGAATATCAAGAAGTAAGCCAGCTCTACACACCTCTGATTCCGTATTTGTGATCTTATAAGTTTCATAAAATGAGATTGTGACAAAACTATGCATTAGATTAAGTGGATCTCTTTAAGCTAGATGCCCACGATCTAAGCTAGCTAGGTAATTCCTTTCATAAAAAAAAAAGCTAGCTAGGTAATCGCTTACGCTAGCTAACGTGATCGATCATAATAAGATGAGAGCTAAGCTAGCCAACAATCAAACAATCTAATAACCCTACATATATATAGAAGGTTAAAAGAGACGCATACCAAACTACCACGTACACGAGTATAGGTTACTTATTTTTTTCTTCTAAGAACCACGAGTATAGGTTACGAAGTCTATTAATCAAGGATGGGATCGAAAGGAAAGACTAATCAAACGTTTAAGCAGCCGACAATATTAGACCTTTGTTTTACGTATGACCGTAATGCCCTCACCGGCAATAGAATTTAGCAGCAAAACTAGTTGACAAATCATGTCAATATATGTGAAATGAGCACCGTAGGCATATTGGTTCCTCCAACAGTTTTCTCAAAGCCCTACTTCAACATCTCATTTCACATATGATGAGCTTGTTTGTGGTTCTGCGTAGTAGGGTTTTTGGTATATGTGTGTCACCATCCCAATTGAATTGTGACCCCATCACCGTCCCCCAACCGTCATCCTACCCGACTGATGATCACCACTGGGATCACTGTAATGGACGGTAGTGCTTAATTCATCCAATTATATAATGCATTTTGGTGCTGAAATCCATTGCCATATTGAAAATACATGTCAAACCATATATATAAGGCATTTCACCGTGTGCCCTTTTGCCATATATCACTCTCACAAAGCCCTCACATCTTCATCCTCCTCCTTCCTCCTCCTCTTCCTTCTTCTTCCTCACCAGAAATATGAATCGTTTTCGTGAGCTTTGCGTTCTCTTTACTCTTCTGATTCTGCTGTTTGCTCCGAGTAGTAGTCATGGCATTCGGATCACCGGCTTTCCCAGCCCCGCTTCTTCATCATCATCAGCTAGAATAAGAAGAAGAACCCAACAGCGACAAGTTTTTCATTTCCGGCCAGCAGTTACCAGTGGTCCGTCTAAACCCAAAGAGAACTACTACGAATCCGAGAAGCGAAAGGTTCCCACAGGATCCAACCCCTTACACAACAAGAGATGAAGATTATTTTGAAGACCACGTACCCGGTTCAGATAATTATTTATATCTTCTTGCTAGCTAGCTATCCTCTCTTGTTTCATATATAGTTTAACAGTATCCTAATCAATTCATAATATGTTAATTTTTTCTACCTAGTTATGTCTTAGAATGAATATATAGTTTGAGAACTTCTATATATACTACATGATGAAGATCATTAAGATATCCATAGACCTTGAATTACCCATTAGCTCCATTGCTATGGAGGTTTTGCTGTACATGTATAACATATTAATCATCATCAAGAACTTTCAAGACAGATGACTTCAATTATTTTGTTGTTGGCCAGGTCAGTTTATATACTAATTAGCTAGCATTGAGTTAATATTTATATATGTTCATATGATAGACCACTAATTAAATTTCCTTTTTGTTTTTTTGTCTGGTAAAGATTATGCAGAAACTACATGTACATGATAACAACTAGCTAGTTTTTTATGCAGTACTTCGGAACTCTAATTAGATGCATGCCAAGCACTTGGTTTCTTACTTCTTTCATCTCTGAAAGTTGAAACTCTGTGCAGCAACTAGCAAATAAGAACCAAACTTCCCCTTTTATTTTAATCTTCATGGTTTTTCTAGGTAACTGCACCAGAATAAAAATATATACCTTGGTAAAGCATACATGATGCTAGCATTCTTGACTGTATATATGTGATCCCCATTGGAAATTGAGCATCAAACTGAGGCTTCTGCACAAAATACAAGATCAAACAGTAGTTGCAGAAATAACAATAGGCCTTTATCTCAGTTTCCTGATCGAGTATCATGAATTGATGAGGCTAAGGCTGAGTTGGTTATCATATCACTGCAGACTCTCTATAACACAAAGGCAACGCATTAAGTGAGAGATGGCGATGCCATTAATCAAGGTACATGTTAATAAACCAACTGGGCCTCATGACCATAGGAGCAATTGAGCAGTGCCTGCTTGCTGCAGCTGAGCTTTATTATGAGACCCCTCCCTCCCTCAAGAATTTGAATGCAGTGTGTAAATTCCCATTACTTCCTACAACTACCAAGCAATTAAGAAACCAGAAACCAAACTTACACAGATTCGGAAATGTAAAATATATACATGCAACTGGTCCACATTCCATAACTCAACCGCATGAAAATGCAGAGAGGGATATAAATTCACAGCCCTTGTCGATCTAGTAAGTTGTTGCACATTGATTTCAGTTCAGTTCTATCTGATATGAATGTTCTTTCTTCTAATTTCTTTCTGGGTTAAACTGCTACATGAAAGCTGATGAATATTAATCTTACTGAGGTGGGTGAGGTCCACTGTGGGTGAGTGCAGCAACTGGCCTACATGCACCACCTCCCCACCAGTAACCAGCCTTTAGGAATGGACTTGCTACTTTACTACTGTGCTGTGTGTCTCTGTGGATGCGCATGTAAAATTTGCACTTGATATATTAGTTGAACAAATTATTACGCAGTTGAAAATTTGACTAACACGATTTCAAGTCAAATGGCATATATATGTTTATAATTGCTTTGCCCCACCCCACCCCCGCCCCAAAAGCACCAACCCAATTAAGCTATGGCTTGGAACGTGGAAACGAGCTAGCGCCGCCCAGAGTGGCCTTGAGACCAAATTGCCATATTGGTGCAAGTTTGTACAGCAATGGTTTAAATTGACCGAGTATACAGATGATCGTGCACGGGACAAATTAGTGAAGGATATAACAGAAACCCTAATTTGATCGATTTGGTGAAATAGGGTTTGGTGCTTATTTGATCTATGCAGTTTAGGATCTCGATTCTCAAGCTCGTATGTTGGGAGCCGTATGTGAAATTTCAATGACAAAGAAAAACAAACTTATTGGTGAAAGTTTCATAGATCCGAAACACACTATCGAAGAAGAATGCTAGCTTTCATTCAACATTCTTACTTGATTTTTTTCTTTGTTGCACAATGATCACCTATTAAAGTCACCAATTCAAAAAACCAATTAACAAACAAAAAGATTATATATTTAATTGTTTGATCATCATTATTGATCAATTAACAGATGGTCTAGAGGTGATACTAGCTTAAAGGTGATGGACATGATCGTGATGAATGAGACTACAGTACAGTGCGATCTGAGAGAAAGGGAGAGATTGCTAGAAAACTTCTCTTTAATTATTACTTCTATTTACTTAAAGAAAATAAAAGAAAAACTTCATTCCCAAGCAAGTGAGAGGCAAAACCAACATGATCTGGCAGCTAGCTTTCTGTGCAAGATGAGAAATGCTCTAACTAATCGATTTCGACACTAAATGAATAGAAATTGAGGCGTTTGAACTTTTATGTTTATTCAAAAGCAGGCGCAACACTTTGACTGTTCTTGTTTAATTTCATGCATATTCTATAACATATTGATCATTTTGTCATCTATTACTAAATCATTCATAAATGTTGACATTTGACAAAATGGTCCATCATTTATATTCTGCTTAAAAACTCATTCTAGTTTTCTTCTAGCGCACCAAAGATAGGTGAGCATTAAACCATGCCATCATTCCCAGTCCTATATGTATAGCTAGCTGTCTGTTCTGGGCAAAATGTTGAAATGAAAGAGCTCGATCAATAATAACAAAGGATGAGGGCACAAACGTATATCATAAGAAGAAGGTATAATCCCTTACGCTTTCAAAGATTGAGAATCTTGTTGGAAACCCATACTGTACTGGTGCTATTCTCGACCTGTCGCCTTTAATATGTAAGGTCTACTGGCTTCAACGTCTTGTCTCAGTGCCATCATGTTAACACTCAAAATTTTCTTTATCGTTAACTCACTATTCCAGAAAACACATTATAGACGCGCAGTGATATATGGCTAGCATGCATTAATGTACGTAACTAACATAATTAACTTACTACATGTATATGGTAATAAAACTTACCAATATGTTTTTATCGAGTGTTACGACAAATCAACTATGCATGGAATTAGAAGATCTTTTCAATAATAATCATGCTTGAAGCTTAAGGGATTAATCCAATTTTCTGTTACACTATATCTGAGCATAGTTTTGCTCATGGTAACCTGAGGTATGAAATAGAGAATGTTTGCATGCAATATTTCAACTCTTATTTTTGTTCTTATAGTTCTCAATCTTGCAACCTCTTTCATTTGTATGTAACCCAATAGAAAGTAACACAATCATGCAAACTCTTTCATAGAAATGAAAATCCCAAAAAACAGAAAACAACAATAGTGTACTTTCCTCATTACATGTGGTAAAAAAGGTCACACTTTTTCACTCTTGGTAAAAGCTAAAGTCATATATTATATAATGGGAATCAAGATACAAACTCTGACCTAGGAAACTTTGAGTTGGCTAAAATAGAAAAACTTCATACTTGAGTGACAAGGCAAAGTTTCAACTACAAAAAGGAAATATATACTTACACTATTAGAGTTTTACAGAAAAACAAAGCAATGAGTTTTCTCGCGGGAAGATTAGCCGGGAAAGAAGGAGCTTACTTCTTCCAGGAATCCAAACAAGCCGTGGGCCGTCTCGTATCCCAGAAAGGACCGGCCCACAAGAATCTCCCGTCGTCGCCTCCATCAGCGACGGAGCTCGAACTCCAAGCCGACGTGCTTCCTGAGGTTCTGAGGCACTCTCTGCCTTCCAGAATTTTCCATCAACATCCCGAATTGGCGTCGTCTCTGGACACAGCATCCAAATGGGTTCTTAAATCTGAGTCCAAGAATGGGTTTACCATCTCTTCTCAGACTCTTAATCCTCTTAGGGATTATGTGTCCCTTCCCCAGGTCACTTTTGGCCCCAAAAGGTACTACCTTTGCTTTTGTAGTTGTTCAATTTTTCCATTGTTTGGTAGAAATTGATGAATTTGGATATATATATATATATATATATATATATAGGTGGATTTGGCTTGGTGGGTATGTTTGTTTTTGTGTAATTTTGCTAAAGTTTGGGGCTTTATGATGTATATTTGTGAGGAATGTATGTAAATGAGCTAATCAGTCTAAGTTGAAACTAAGAATGATTAGTGTATGGAGATAGCTGGAAATTTCTTTGGTTTTGGTTTAACTTTGCAAAGGTTGAAGCTTTATGATGCTTTAGTGTGGGAACTGAACATCAAGTTCTGGTAGGAAGGAATGAATATGAATGGGATAATGGTGTTGTGAGTTGAACATAAGATGAGTTTGGTTTTGGTGTATTGGTCTGGTGTCTGATTAGTATAGATTATATCATTGAATGCAGATGGCAACTGCCTGAATCACAAAACTCGATGTCAGCCTCAACGGCTAATGAATTGCGTCGAGACAGGCATCCTACCCCCATTAATCCTGAAAAGTTGAAGGCTGCAGCTGAAGGGCTTACACGAAGTAGGTCCAACGAATCTCTCAATTCTTTCGATTTATTTGATACGGTTGAGGAAGCTTGTTGATGATTATTGAACATACTTGTGTTGAAGCACGCTTGTGCTTTTGCTTCTATGCTTTTGTTATAGCTTGAGTGTAACCTCCATATAAGACCATGTTTGATTTTTGTGCAAAGAGAGAAGGTTATTTTGCTATAAAAAAAAAAAAAGAAAAAAAAAAAGGCTTTTGTTATAAATCTTGGTTAAACTAAACCAGATTTGTCATAAAATTGTTTGATATTGGCAAGGAGGTTTAAATAATATATAGGGAATTTACTGTAAATGACAAAGTTTGATACCGGCAGTTTCTGTTTCTCTTTTCTATTTCTAAAGTGGTATTCTTCTTTCCTGTAGTTGGAGCAGCATTTGCTATTGCAACTGCAATAGTTTTTGGTGGTGCCACCTTGGTATTTGGACTGGCTGTCTCAAGGCTACAATTGCAGAATGTAAGTACAATATGCTATCTGTTGGTTCCTGATTTTCTATTAGTGTGGGGTACTCTTTAACCATACATATGCTGCTGAAAGTATACTTTTGTTAGTTTGTACATATCCTGTTGCTTGTTCTGTGCATAAATATATACTTATTCAAATGTGCTCATGTTCAGAAAGATACAATCAAGGTCACTATATTAGGGTGCATGGATTCTGATTGTAAGATTGATTATACTCTTCTTGAATAAAAACTAATTAGTTGCCACTGAGAAGTTGTCATCTAAAAGCACAATGTAGAATTATAGAATTTCTTCGTCTGCAATGAAGTATAGTGGAGTACAGAGCTAAACATTGGTATGAAAAGTGTACATAACTGGTTAAATTTGTCTACAGGAGTCAAACACCTAAAAGACCTCCAGAAAAAGAGTATTTTGACAGGCACAAGATCATAGCATTCAGTAATATACTGACAAACCAATACTGATGAGATACAGAAGCTCATAATTTCTGAGCTGGTATTTTAACTTCAAGTCTACTGTTTGTAATCAATAGGTTGTAGCTTACTGTAAGCTATTTAGGGGTAATGCTTGATCATGAGTTGATAATATATTCCCACCATTACGGTAAGGTTCAGATTGTAAGTTGAAATGTGTGTGTTTAAGTATATAAATTTGGTGACAATCTTACATTGAGTTTGATTCAAATGAACAGAGTGCTGACATCCGCACGAAAGGAAAAGACCTGGTGGAGCCAAAGTTTGAAGGGATTCGTGAGCAAATAGTTCCCTTAAAGGCTTGGGTATGTCAAATTTGAAGCATCGAGTAGGGGGGATTGCCTTTTCTTTTTCCTTCATAAACTCTAGCTTGCTCATGATTAACTTGGAGCTCCTAAATGCAGGTTAAAAACATGTCAAGGAAATGGCACTTGGAAAAGAAGGAAGATGTAAAGGAGAAGCCTTTTGTAAAGGCGCTTTCTAAAATGTTGGGTGCAAAGACAACCAACTGATGATATAATGTTATAGTGATGATTGTTACTTGGTGTAAATAGTTAATTGTGGGTGGTGCTGAGTGTAAATAGGAATAATGATCATCGATAGACGAGGGGCATGATGTTGTAAAAGTGATATTATTAGACTTTCTTTGGTCTTTTGTGAGGTTCTTGCCCCGGTTTTTGAGAAGCCATTTAGGGGGCGTTTGGGGGAGCTTATAAGCAGTGAAAGATTTAGTGTTTGGTAACACAATATGTAAGTAACTTTTAAAAAAAGTAGGGGTCATTTTCTAATCGAAACAAAAACATGAATGGTGATTCAAAGAAGCTTGTGGTTTGATATGAATATATTACAATATCTCAGACATGCTTGCCTGTATCAAAGCACTCAAGTCGGTTTGAATCCCTTGAAGTTCATTTACATTTTCTCTGTTCTACTATGTTTTGAATTTGAAGCTCATTACTCGCGGGCTGAATACTTGTGGGAGAGCCATCTTTGAAGTGAAATCTACGGCAAACCAGGTCGCCTTGAAGACCTCCATTATCAGTCATCTTATCCTCATAGCTTGTAATCCAAACCAGCACCATATTTCCAAGCCTCAAGACGTCTCTTCCATCTATACTTCATCTCCGGTGGTAGGGCAGTTAATAAAGGCCTTGTAAGATATGCAAGAAAAGAGATGTATATACCATGACCATGGAAATGTTTTACCTTACTACTCTTCAAAAAAAAAAAAAAAAATTGTTTTACCTTACTACAGGTTCGGCAAAAGTTGCGAGTAATGTATAGTATCCGAGCATGAAAAAATGTCCAGACCAGTCAAGAAGAACAGGAATGCCAACCTGAAAGACAAGAAATTTCACTTTGTTTGGTGTAGCAACTGATATAAGCTAATTACAGTACCTGCTTGTATTAGAAAGACAAAGGATCATCAAGCCATTGCTTACCTGCTTGAATATTGATGGAATAATTTGAGGTTTATTTAACATGACTAGGCCTAATGTCTTGGTAAGAGGCCCAAACTGTACAACATCCTGTCAAAGTAGAATGTACTCTTGGTTATAATTTGAACCAAACCATTACTGTTTATATCAGTTTGGCTAATTTATCAGATGGATTCACATAGCCAATCAAATACAATAAACATGAAAATTACCTGAAGAAATGGTCTGAGTACTGGATCCCCAAGCTTCTGAAAAAGTGGAAACACATTTATTAGGAAACTAGAAAATGAAGATGTGCACATTATTTGGGAAACTTAATCAAAAGAAAAACATTTGCTCCACTTTTCCAAACAGATGAAGACAAAAAGTTACCTGCATACTCTGAAAATTGGCATACAGAAGCTCATTAATAAAATCTGGTGAGACATTAGACGGTTCCTTTGCTGACATAGCTCTTTGAAACAACCATGAAGAACTTAAGTTGGGCTGCACTACATAGATTCAACTGAGATTCAGATATCTTGATAGATAATAAAGTCAGGTTTTTCACTTAGACAGATATCAGAGAGACACAAACCATGTAAGGATTCAGCAGAGACAAGTTGTGTGAATCAAGAAAATCGCCGTTGATTGCTTCATATATTCCTTTTTAACAGGAAAAAAGATGGAACCTAGTGAATCTCATGATGTCATAATAACCTTTGCAGGATCAATTACATATAGAGGCGATATGTACCTGTTGATAGTCTCTTGAGGTGCCTAGTTAAGCTTCCAAAGCCACCAAATGAAACAGGTGATTGTATTCCACTAGCATCACCAAACTGCAGAGGATAATTTTTATCAAGTCTTTCCTCTTTGGTAATCTACCATAATCTATAGGATGCTTAGTAATGTATAGTTTTTACCACCTGTAAAACACGATTAAAAGCTGCTGGCAGTGGGCTGTCAAGTTCATCGTCCCCATTCCAAGAAAGGTGTCAGATATAAAGAAATTAAGTATCCAGTGTATGAATATAAAGTTTGCAGATTCCAGTTCTTATCATATGTTTAGTTTGATACCCTAAATTACTTCTATTATTATAAAATAGAATCTCATTGTGGTTCAGCTGTTCAAGAAACTCTTGCACCAGTACCTGTCACGGTATGTAGGGAAAATACCATATAGAACCCTCTGTATGTCCAACTCATCAAGAGAGACTCCCTACAAAATTTACATTACTATATTACTAACACTTAGCTATAAGTTACTATACAAGTAGCATGTGGAAAGTTTTCAACTGGCACACTATCCAGACTAACCTGATATTCAGGCATCAGTTTCCAATATTCTTCTAATAATTCTTCCAATTTTGGCGACTGGGGTTGTGGATCAAAATAAGTGAACATATAAGTCGTACGATCAGTAGGACCTGAACCAGCTGGAAATGCCTGTGACATGTATAGTAAAGCTTGATACTGGTCGATAAGCTAAGCCTCCTTTCAACATTACTGAAAAAACAAGTTACCTCCCAAAAGAATTGTGCTGCGGAGGCCCCGACCTTCTTTATCGACGAACTACTATATATAACATCACTGTCAGAGTTATTCTTGAACCCACGAGCACATGAACCAACAACAAGGCAAACACCATCCGGCTTCCTTCCGGATCTTATCTGCCAATAAAGTCAGCAGTGAGAGTCAATTTTAGGCAGAATGTGAGTAAAAGTTCTTACAAATGTTTGAATTCTAAGGATCAATTGCTTTTTTTTTTAATCATGAATATGAATGCAAGTATTCAGAAACAAAAGGCCTGCCTGTTTTACAACAGGAGAGAAATTCCCCATTGCATCAATGATGAGGCGAGATGACAAAATCTTTCCCTCGCTGAGTTGCAAGACCTACGAGAAAAGTAAGAGAAATTTGTGTTATCCCGTAGTTCATAAATGGTAAGTTTTATACATATTTTGACCAAATTACATTATATTGTCATCTCTCCGATAATAACAAAAGATTGCTTTTGGTAGTTGCTATCAGATTTTGAAAGAAGTCTAATCCTTTGTTATTTAACATGCTTAGAGACACCCTTTCTTGGACAATTAGCCGTTCCATAACAGAAAACATATATTTAGAATGCATAGATACATAATGCATTATTGTCGCACAGCAACATAATGAAGAGGAACACTTTAGTGAATAAACATATATGAGCTAAGGCACTAGAATAAGTAAATGAAAGTTGCTAACAACTCACAGCTGCATCTTCATAGATAGAAATGCTGGACATACTGTAGCCTTCCAATACGACTCCTCCTAGAGAAATAAAACGATTCTTCACAATCTCTATAAGCTTTACTGGTCTGTAATGATGGAAAAGAGAAATTAAAAAATCGACTTGTGAACCACCATTCATTTCTGTTTTTTTTCTCTCAGTTTTACAATGCTATCAGAGCCTCTAATAGTGGAGAAAGGAAGGGATCAATGATAATGAATTTTCTATGATTAAAAAAAGATTAACAAATGCAATGTACAAGAAGGAAAGATAACTCACGAAACACCAAGATTAAGAATGTCTTCAACCCAGATATCTCCCTTCCCCTCAAATCCACATCTGTTCTGTGCAATTCACATAAGTAAAAACAAATGGTTGAATTAGTAAGCTTGCTAATTATTTGTTTTCTTTTGCATGAGTATGTAAGTAGCTAAGAAACAACTTACAGGATTGAATTTCATGGCAGTAGCTTGTTCAATCTCATCTTCTGCAAGAATTCCGATTTCTACAAATTGCAAGAGCTCTTTCCTCGAGATATTCCACTCTTGTTCCCTCTGATCATTGATCACCAAAAAATAGCTTCTATCACTTGCTTCAGAATCCAAAAAGCCGTTCCTAATTTCCTATGCTACAGTTTAGATATAACAAAATAAACAGAACAGGATATTACCCCTTGTAGTACATTTCTTTCAACAACACCTACTCGAAGACCTTTGGCACACAATGCTGTTGCTATGAAGATCCCCAGAGTTCCACCACAAATCAACACATCAAATGTATCTACCACTTTTTCAGCCAGATCAGAGTTCCTAAGCAAACCGGGAAAATTCGAAACCACTTCCTTTGGTTCTTCCACAACTACAAGATAACAAATCAAAATGGATCACCAAAAATTTCAATCGTTCTACACACACTGATCACAATACCTATCATTACTAAAACAACAAGTACTCCCACCTGTTTTAGCATTGCAAATCTTAGACCAAACTTGATCCAACCTCTTCAAAGCACTATATGAGTAAGCTCCACCAGCACCACCAACTTCACTACTCACCGGCAAACTCTCCATTATCCTCTACATCTCAAACATTCATTGGCTCAAAACAGTTGGCATGCAATTCAAGCTTCCCAAACTAACAACAACGAAAAAAACAACTTGACAATAAATAAAAATGAAATCTTGGAATCAGAGAAAAAGGTTACCTGGGTTTTGGAGGGAAGGGTCTGTGTTTGCAAGCAGAGACATTTTTGAGCTCTGGCTCTTCTCTGAGTTACTGGGTTCTTGTTTGGGAACGGAAACAGCAACCCATTGATGGATTGAAGCTGAAGAACCACCATCACTTCTGAAACTATGTGTAAAAGTGAATCCTTTTCTGACACATTTCACAACTCCACTTCAAGTCATATTTACTTGCATTGTTTCTCAGCGTCTCATTCAAACCCATAATCTATCCGTCCCTAAATTAGACACGTTAACGAATAACGACCAAAGCTGACTTCCTTTCCTTTTGTCAAGAAAGGAAAGAAAATAGGTGACTGAAAGAGCCGGTTCCCGGTCCAAAGTAGATTGTGGTCTGTGGGTGAGGAAATAAAGGTCACAGTTGGGTGAGCTTAATCTCCTTGCAAGTTTTTAAGTATATATCTGGATAAACCTTACTGTTGGGGTTTAAGAGCTGAAGCTACTGCTGCTCAGTCTTACTCTTCTTCTCTGAATCTAAAGGTGAAAGCTTTCTTCAGCAGGTAACGCACCCATAAATTTCTTCTCTAATTTACTATTCAAGTTTGATTTTTCAGTCCCTATATGATTGTGGTTTCTGGGTTCCTCTTTCTTTGTTGATTTGGGGTTTTGATATAGAAATGGAATATTATTGGGATTGAAGTATTTGTAGATACCTGTATAGAACTCCAGGAAAGTTAACATTTGAACTAATAAATCCCAGATACTCTTAGGTTCACTTTGGGTGAAGGTGGGTTTTACATAATTAGGAGGAAAAGAAAGAAAGAAAATCTAAGAATCAAAGATATACTGTTAGTTGTTTGAAATTTGGGATTTAGGGGATTAGTCCAGATATTCAAATTTCTTAAGATGCTATAATTCTGGATAAATGCTAATTTGATAATACTGCAAGCTCTATAAAGTGGACACCGCAATTGAACCATTTTGCATCATAAGGAAGAATAGCATATCTGTTTGTTTCTGTGTATGTATATGGATATCTTAATAGTTCTTAGGTTGTGATGATGGCTGTGATCAATTGTGCAGTGTCTCATTGCATTTGATTTATAATAGGGAACCAAACATGGCGAGTGTGATTATGGCCCCATCCTTGGGCGCATTCTCTGTAAACAGAAGTAGCAGAGAGGGGAGCAAATGGAGTAGTACTAATGGGAAACGCCGTGGTCTAACGGTGAAGGCAATGCGAGTGGAGAAAAGTCTGGAGGAATTGTATGAAGTGAGAGTAGAACGCAAAGTGTCGCCTGAACGAGTAGCAGAGCTTGGAGTTTCAAGGTGGTCAATGTGGAAGACCGGCAAGTGCAAGTTGCCGTGGGACTGGCAGGTGGACCAGCTGGTTTACATTGAGGAAGGAGAGGTAAGAGTTGTGCCAGAAGGAAGCAAGCAGTTCATGCGATTTGTGGCCGGAGATCTCGTTCGTTACCCTAAGTGGTTTGAAGCTGACCTATGGTTCAATGGTCCATACCAAGAGCGTTACAGTTTCAGAGCATATGGTGATGATTAATGGACTTGTATTACAGTATTAGACATAATATATATGTACTGTTGCCCGCTTTTAATGGTTTTTACCAGAGGTAATGTCTTTTTCTGAACACAGATGCGATTGAGAACAATTTCTTAATTGAGCTGTTTATTATGGCAGCATGATACATGATGAGAGATGGATGGATGCTTTGCAATACAGCCAATCAAACGCTGGAATTGGTATTACAATGAATCTAAAAGAAAGATATACTGCTTGAATGGAAACAGAACGAGAAATGAAATACATTCTGCACCATTATACAATAAAATACTATTTGGTGGGAATTCGAACCACCTTTTATCTCTATAACAACCAATATCTTATGATACACACCCCTCCATGGCTGAAGAGTACAAAAGAAACTCAATGGCTGATAAATAGGGGCTGTTTCAATATCGGCAAGAGCCTCCCACCTTCACAGTTATCCCTTATCAGAATGAATATAGTTACAACAAGCCCGTGAGGCCGAGTCCCGCCCCACTTTCATTCATGTAAGAAAACTTGCACTTTGCAAGGATATCAACTACCAGAAGTGGCCCGGGGTTTTTGGTTTGTAGAAATGGCATTAGAGGCAAACCTTGAGACAATCCCGGCCTCATTGTTCAAATCCTTGGAGGAAGCCACAGCTTCCAAGCGCCTCCATGTTGATTCACGTTTCTCCTGTGTTTCCTTCTCTTTAGTTTCATCTTCTTGAAATGTTGCCAAGCACTCATCAAAGAGTTCTTGATCAATATCTGAGAATATCTTTCTCACATTCAATGTCAAACTCCGAACAGCTTGATTCCAGTGACTCCGAGCGTTTACCTCCGTAGCGGGGAAAATTATTGGCAGAATCACTTGGCGGTTCTGTGTGATCAAAGTTCTTATGTGATCGTTATTCCACAAAAACAATGCACGTTCAGCTACCTGCCAGCAGGAAATAAGTTGAGTCATTTCACTAATGAAAACTAAAGCGATGATGTAGAATTTAGTCTATGTAGTAAAACAACGCACATTGACTCAATCATGCACAGTAAAAAAGTGTAAAACCATTGGTTCCCAGATTTCTAAACCATCAAGAGATATTACATCTGAGTAAGGTGCTTAAACAGACATTGCCTTGTGTGGAACACTGAATCTACATTTCCCCATTACCTGTGAAGAGCAAAATGCTCATAATCTGCTTAGAAACTAGTGACACCAATAATTCCCAACTTCGAATTATTCATAAATTCCTACTATCTTCACATGGATTTTTGCAGGCTCAAAAATCCCCTCGGTAGATACTAAGCAGATTTCAGATTATTTTGATAATGTAAATGTCAACAGCAGAATCTTAGCCTGAGCCTACCTTTGCACAGGTTACTCTTAAGGAAGCATGTGCCCCAAAGTGGCTTTGCACCAGGGAGCATAAGAGTCAGAGAACACTCACATTTCCATTTCTATCTCCAAATGACATAATTGACTTGTCATAGCAAATTTTTGCTATATACATCCAAAAAAACCTAGGAACAAAACAGATAACTCTTCTGAGTTGTGGGAACTTGTACATTGACACACCCAGTTTCCATTCACAATTAGTCAATTACTAATGTAAACCAACAGTTCCCCCTTCTGAACAAGGGACTCCATTTTAACTGTCAGTCAACTATGTAGTACAGATGAATCTGCCACAGAGTAGTAACTGCACTGGTTAAAAAATGGAATGATAATGCATTCTGATATTTACGAATGTGGGTGTTAGATGTGTGTGCAAGACACCATTCAATTACCTAATCAAGATGTGGATTTGAGCTAAAGGGATGAACTACTAGGATCCTAGCTTAATACTCAACCTCCTCAAGCTTTAGATGGCAATGGTTTGCGCCTTTGCGGTATCAATGAACTTCACACTTAAAACAAAATATTCTCACAATATGAAGTCATGGATCAGAGTCTCAGAGAGATGGCTTTATGTGCAACCAAATAAATGTACTGGGCATTTATGCCGGTAGTTGGATTGTTGCTACAAAAATTTCTTTCCCATCCATCCAGAAACTAAATATTCAATTCCAAGACTGGTATAGGCATAAAATCAATGCCAGAAAGCATCGTGAGAATGAGTGCTGGTCAACTTGATTGCATAAGAAAGAAACAATCATAACACAGGTTTGTTCAAGACAAAAAAAAAAATCCCAACACAGCATCAAAATCCTGACACTGAAACATCTTACTCATGCCAAGTTGAGAAGGCAACAATTCAGATAAAAATCTAAAACGTAGCATGATGATGAATGTTCCACAGGACAAATATTAATGAAATATGGATTAATGAAGCAAACATTGTGTCCATGTACATACACAGATAAAATACGGTAGAAAAATACAAACCAAGTAAAAGATAAAGTTAATACTTGGAATAATACCTGAAAATGTGAGCTGCTAAGGCAGTGACCAATTTGACGGAAAAGAGGGACCATGCACCGCTGAAATTCTGATGGCTGAGTAGCTTCCAGAACTTCTTCCAATTCACCAAGGAACATAACTTCCTTTGAACTATTGGTTATGGGCCAATACTTCAACAGTCCTCTAATCACGGTATCAGACAACTTGGCATCTTTCTCCACGAACTGAGTAATGCAATAGGAGAGCTGCTGATGATACATAGATACACATTTAGGCTTGTGAAGGGGAATCAAGGCGCGAACAAGGAACAGCTTGTGCTCTTCCTTCAAAGGCAAAGCAAAACCATTAATTATACTGCCTAAAATTTCAAGCATCTCAGCAATTCCATTGTGCTTCTGAGTCTCAAATATGAACCAAAAGAAGATATTGTTGATGGCTTTCCTAATGAATGGTCGATGCACCATGAACTTCCCATACACCCTATGGAGGATTGTTTTCAAGTATTCCCTCTCTCTTTGATCCTCCGAGTCAAACAAATCAAGCAACTTCAAAACAAACGCCTGGTCAATATATCTTTTAGCTAGCTTAGCATCTGTCTCCGTAGAAGCCACAAACCTCAACAGAAACTCATACACAATCTGAAGATGAGACCAAGCCGGTTCCAACATCTGGTCGTCCTCATCTTGATCATAGATCTCAAGAGCCTTCTTCTCCTGACTCGGAGATGGAAAAGTCCGAAACAAATTGGTGGCCACCATCTTAGTAATCTCCTGCATTGTCACCTCATTGAACTTGGAACTCACAGACGAAATGTAATCCACAAGTTCAAGCAAAGTCTGCCTCTTCACATCTTTCTCCCTCACATTCTTTGAAGGATCATTAAAATCAAACACAACACAACACATGTTCAATTTCTTGATAAACAGACCCTGCTTCTCTGCACTGGGAACATCACGGAAACTCGGCAAGGCCTCATAGGCACCTGAAAACAACACAGGGCCTACTTGACCCTGTTTCTTGGATTGGTTTGACTTACTAGACTGTGGGGCAACAACTCCATTGTTGGTTCTTGAATTCCCAGAACCAGAATTCGAAGACTTTGATGAGCTATTGGGTCCAATCCCATTAACCCCTCCATCGTTATATGAATCATTCTGGGATGATTTAGAGGGTTTTCGAGGTATTCTACCCAGAATTTGTTTGATCATATCTACAAAGAAACCTCAGACCCTAGAACAGAACTAATCAACTGAGCTCAAATCATTTGCATTTCTCATAATCTAAACAGATGAGTTAAAACCCAATAAGAGGAACATACACTTGACGATGCTGAGCACAAAACCCTCATGATTGTGAGGTGGGAATACAAATTGGAGAGCAATAAAGATTGGATTTTGATGAATTTGAAGAGAAATTGACTTACATTGACAATAGAGCAAAATTGGGATCCGAGAAATTGAAAGGGAGTCCGACTTCAACAGATAAAGATATAGTTTGAAACCCTAATTAAGTCTTAATTGGAAGAGAAACAGATAGAGAGAGAGAGAGAGAGAGAGAGAGAATCTAAAACAGAAAGAATGAAATTGTAGTAAAATTAAAACAGGAAATGTTTGTTATACAATACAGCAAGGAAAACAGGCAAAATAGGAGCAGACTGACTCATTGTGTTGCTGTCTAAACTGTTAAATTTATATTTTTGATTTCCTGTTTTTTATGACAATAAATAGAAAGAAGAATTAGGTAAATTATTTGATATGTGTTGGATTCGTAATGCATGTTGTTGTTAATTCTTGAATCGTTAACAACGGAATTGTTTAAAATTCGAGTAAATGTGAAGCATGTCTCATTTGTTTAAGATTTGAATAAAAGTGAAGAATATCATTGAAATAGGAATTGTGAGTTATCAAAATTTGAATTATCGTAGAGAGCATGACATTAAATTGGATATGTAAGATGCATCACAGTAACTCATGTTATCTTGTCGCACTTGTTTGCTCACACTCACGAATTGATCTTTCAATACGTTTTGTGGGAGTACTAATTTATGGATCCCATGAAAATTAAATAAATTACCATATTCCCAACCTTTTCTTTGTTAATAGAGGACTAGGAGATCATTTATGGATTTTGTTGTAATGCTCCTATTATGAGATAAGATCAGATGCCATGATGGATTTTGTACCATTGACATCATATCTAAGCCAAGTGACAATGATTCTTGATCACCAGGTGACAGCGAGAACAGCAGTTATGTTTACCAAGGGTAACTTGACCGACCTCTCAGATGTTTAGGCCGATACAGCCTGTGATGGAATTGAACTCGTCACATGTAGAAGTGAATCGCTTTATTAGTGATGGAAGCTGCAAAGTGCAAACGTGCATTAGGACTGCACGAATGGAAGATTATATGCCACAGATTTTAAACCCATTTTCATCAAATTTGTGGCACATGAAATGGAATGACTACTATCCTTTTTACTTTTTCTAGCAGTTTTTCTGTCTCAAACTTTCAATAATGCCCTTTAGGCTTTTAGGCTATTGTTTATGTAGTAAAATATACAATATACGATAACATCTGGTGGATTCACAGTCAACTTGGGACAGAAGCCATCAATTGTATAAGATGCCCACTTTTAACATACCATCTGTCTTCTATTTGGTTAGTAGACCTCGGGTCCTCAGAAATAAGAACATTAGCTCAAGACACTAGGGGTCCAATCTCAGCATATAAAGCCACAGTCCAAGAGTTGGATTCACATGTACAAAACAAGAAGCTAAAGGATTCAGCATATAAAAAGTGACTTCAAAATGTCAGTCATGCAGGCACAAATACTGTACAACACCAGTTGTGAGTGCTAAATGATCAAGAATTCAATATGGTTCTTCACATTCATAGTCTGTTCATATCTTCGAAAAAAAAAATGAAATGTCTGCATCCCTGCGCCTTTGGAAACACAATCAAAACCAATTCCAACACCCGCATCTCTAGAACTTAGTCCACAGATGCAGCACTATGACAGAATCTCCGGAACTTGGTCCACAGATGCAGCACTATGACAGAAAAACCCCCACCCCTCCCAAAAGGGAAAGACAATAAAACAATTGGGGAAATGAATCTCAAAGAATGAAAGGAAAGAAAGAACCTACAGCAGTTACCATCGCATGCATACTAGTAATGCCAACAATAAACTCATCACAACAAATACAAGGTCCCCCCTAAATGTTTGGTTTGATGTGTCCTCATGTGTTCTGTGATTGAATATGATTTTAATTTAATTTTTTGCAAGGACAACACATATCACTAAGTCATTGCCTAACACACTCATACAAACATTGGTAATCTAAAAACAGCCTCTGGATTGTGCAAGCACAGTATCTTCCCTGCACTATACATATCCACAACACACAACACTGGAGGTAATGCCAAAGAAGTTGAATACCTCCTTGCTTAGCATCCCGATCACAAGGTCATCTCTTCCGACGCTTTGGCTCCACCTAAAAATAAATAAATGCAGAAAACCATTATTCGCAGTAAGTTAAGAAAGGAAAGGAATAGCACGACATTGATGTATGCAATACTATTATATCAGAAACAGTCGGAATCATACTAGAAAAGAAAACTAAAATAGTTCTGACATAGTTACTATTTTTTTGGTTAAGGCTTCAAAAACAATAGTATCTTAACAGCATCACCTAATGTAAAATTCTAATATATTCAACGATTGGGTAAAATTTACGAGAGATCCTAAAATACACAAATTCCCACCAGGTCTCAATAACAGAATCCTGGGGTTGCATTCAATACCTTTTGAAATCATACGCATTCAAAAATAATATTCTCACCTTGGTTTCGACAGAGGGTGACATTGGAAATGCATTCATGGATCTTTTGGCATCATCATCAGATGAACAATCAGAACAGAGAAAGTGTTCCAACTTTTTGGCATCTTCTATCGACATACCCATGCAAGAGGGATGAAACCTGCAAAAGATGTAATCCAGGAATCATGTCAGTTATTACCACTAATACAAAGTCCATAATTGTTAGTTTCAATCAAAAGCACCCACATACAATAAATTATTTTAGTAAACTAAAACTTATTACAGCGCATTAGAACTTGTAATTCTACAAACACGTAGCTTGACCTAAGCATGAAAGTCAGTTTCCAAAAGCACTGACACAGTTAATAGGTACATTCAATGGATTGAGGATCTCGAATATGTGTGTTAAAAGGCAAACTCACTGTTGTGTTTGAAGAGTTGCTTAAACACATTCTAGCAAAAGGTGATTCTATATGCTCAAGCATGATGGGATTCATAAACGTAACATATTTAGCTCAACATGAAAAAGAAACACAAGCGATAGCTCAACATACAATTGCATTTTCCAACATGCACATTTAAGAGTTTGCATTGGTGACATCACAATGCCTCATCATGATGTGTTCAAACTTCAAATAAAATCACAGGAAATTCTTTGAAGCTCAGCTCTGAAACATCTTATTAGCCTAGGTACGATGTACCAAAGGTTCCCAATCAAAATTAGTTACTCTTTCTTTCTTTCTTATTTAATTATGTGAACATACAACGTCATCTATCCATACATAGCGGGGACTAAGTATTGAATACTGATAATATTCTCGACATTCTCTGATACATTACATTATACAGAATATCAATAGATGTGACAGTTTTCTGGAAGTTTGTTTGGTACATTTTGTTCAAACTAGCAATTTAACATTCTCGATATTGATATTTCATCACTACTTCCATTTATATATATCTACTATCAAACATTTCAACTTTCCGTTACTATTGATATGTAGTACCTTGCCTTACATCAAATGCCTATCCAGTCATTGACGAACTTAATGAAGCAATTAAAGACCTTGTGCAAAAGATTCTTTTTGTGAAGCATAAGGAAACATTTATAACCTTGATTTTTCAGCAGACTGGAAGGGGAGAGGGGCCAGTCTGATAATTGGAAGGGGCTAAAAATGGAAATCAGATGAAACCCCAACACATCAAAATCTCACTGTTTATATCGGAAACAAGAGAAATAACTTCAAGTGTTTAGGGCTGCTGAATTTGCCAAAGCATTTGTTCTGAAACACAAACATGATTAATAAGACCAGAAGGTTTGGTTTGTACTTTATATAAACACTCATCATGCAACATTCCACATGCTTGATGCTTCCCCAACTCCTTGAACATAATGTGAAACTCAACAGGGGTTTGCTACCCAGCAATTCTGAAAGTCAGACGAATATCCTAACCTATTGTGCAAAAAATAACCAGAAACTGAAATTCATGAACTATAACCTTCTACAAATGGAATCATACGGGCAGTAGAAGTCAAGGTTCCATTTTCTAATCACCTCAACCGCTCTTTTAAGAAAGCTTCTAGATAAACACATTAATATTGATAGTACCACATTCACTAAGTGATGGACGAAAATGCATGCAACTTTGAAATGGATCGAACAATGGCAATCATGAAACAACGAAGGGTAACTAAAATTTACCAGTCCTTGCATCCCTCACACTGCACCATAAGGTCGTCCGGATTGTATGGCATCTCACATTTACAATACCTACAACCGAAAACCAAATAGCATAACTTCAGGTACGACTCATTACAAACAAACACGCATAGACACCACCTAAGATCCAAAAACTAACACATTACTTACACAGCCACACGATCCGGAGTGAAACCTCCAGTGGCAGCCTTATACTCAAACCTACAAAAATAGTCTTCAGCTCCCACATTCTCGAGCTTAGTGTAGTTCTTGAAGGAGTGGACTGTACACTTCCCTTCGATAGTGTGTGCACTCTGCACATCAAAATGGTCTGACAAAAACAGCTCCTTGGCTCCATGGAACTGTCTCCTTCCTCCTATTGACTCCTCGGGCCGGTAATACCACCGAACCCGAACCTTCACATTGTTCCGGTGGTCAGCTTCAAGCTTCTCCACCCTTGCCACGTATGGAGGCTTATCAGTATCCGATGGTCTCATCAACACACAATCCCCAACTACACGAACACACAAAAAGATACGATTTTCACCAATTTATCAGCCAAAGTTTCAAACTTTGAATCTGGGTCCCATCCAAAATTGAGAAATAAGCTCAGCATACAACACAGAATCAAATTTAGCGTTTGTTGGAGTAAGATTCAGTGAACAGAGCAGACAATTCAGTGTATTAAGAAGCTCAAAATTGGAAAATAAAATCTGGGTCATTGAGAGAGATGAAGATAATAGTTACCCCTGACGGCTTTGTTGGTGCCCTTGATGTTGTAGGAGTCAAGGTCCTTCTTGCCAGGTTTGGTCTTGGCCATGAAAGTAGTAGTGGAGCTTAAAAGACTTGTGAGAGAGAGAGAGAGATTTGAGATTGGAGTAAAAAAAAGGAGGAGCTTTAAAGGGAGAGATGGGTGGATTTGGGAAAAGGGGTTTAGATGGTAAAGTGTTGGGGAGTAAAAGGAAGGAAACCCTAGACTGGAAAAATTAGGAGGAGATGAGAGCTCGGAGAAAGAGAGAGAGAATGGTTGTCTTTGCGGACTTGCGAGCAGAATGGATGACACATCATCATCTGTATTCATCATCACCCATTGTTGTGTACATTCATTCATGCACACATGTATAGAAAATTAGAAACTTTGATAATCTTTTTTTTTTTAAATGTTCTTTTTATGAAATAAATTATGTTCTTTACGAGTTTGGTGAGACTACCATCTTTAACAATGAACGGAAAATAAATATAAACGCGATTGAAATTATGAAACAAGTTAAATCATCATTTTGTGACGCACAATTGATTGTATGTAAATTATTGAAAAGAAACCGTGTATTTAGTATGATTGCATGAACATTAGACAATTATTTAATAAAAAAAACTATTGTTAAAAAAATAAAAACCAACCCGCTTTTTTAGGAGCTTATATAGTGTAATTAGTAGTGATTGACAACGAAATGCTGCAGCATAAAGCCATAAACAACTTAATATACACAAAATTACAGACGCATGCAACTTAGCTTCTAAGTTGATCGAAAATTTTCATGCTCTCAGTTTTACATGTAATTGTTATATAATTGCCTAATTGGCAGTTAAGAGCATGTAAAACTGAAATTTCTCAAGTCTCGTACTTGTGGGATTTCAGTTTTACATGTAATTGTTACATGCCACCACACGAAGTTCAACATCTATTGAAAATTTGAGGGAAAAAAAACATTAAAAAAGGTAATTAGTAAGAAGTAAACATCATAAAGTTAATGTTGAACACCACGAGAACAGGTAAGTTGAAGCATCACTTGGTCACTGCCGATGCTGTCACATTATTGCCTTATTAAAGCTCAGGCCGGGCTGGGTGCCTGAATCCGGATCTGTGGAGATCCAAGTCTTCAATCCAGAAGAGGCCGATGGAATCTATAGCAGGGCCAACATGGCAACATCGTAGATATCACGGTGTATATCAGCCGCCATCAGTTGTCTATACCAGTGAACGGTTCGGACAAACCCCTCTACTGAAGATGGTAGATGAATAAGATGATCCTGGGAATAGTTTCTGTTGAAGTGTGCTGCAAATGATGTGCTGGTAAAGTTGTTCAAGGAGAGGAGATGCGAGAAAAGGAACAAAAGAATACCATGCAGAATCCACTTCTATTTTCTTCGAGGCTCCGTGTCTGTAATCACTGAATTTCATGCTGATTTCGTGGAAGGGTTCCAGGAAAGAATATATCATTAACGGATAATAAGGGGCAGGTTGGCTGTACAGTGATAAGTTAAATGTGGCATCAAAATGGTAATTAGTAAGAAGTAAACAGCAAGTCCAAGTACTAGTCAACAAACTAAGGTAAAAGATATTTGCCATGCATAATTATATCAATATATCCAACAAAAAAGACTACAATCCTCATTTAACAAACATTGATAAGTTCACTCTGGCCTCAAAATGGCAATCAGTTGGATGTAAACATCATTGCCAGTTCAAGTACATTACCACTCTGATGATCATCAGCCAGCTAGGTATTTTCCATACATACTATCAATCAAACCAAAGGAGTAGACGTGCCATCCATAGGTAAAGGATTACAGATTGGATGGTCCATATACTTATAGTAGAATTGAGGATGATCCACCATACTAAGTTGCATACCCTCTGAAGAGGGTTTCCAATGGCGTTTCCTTTGGTTTATGAACCAGTTGTTTACTTGCTTCACAGTCAGACCTGTAGATGCTGCTAGTCCTAGCTTTTGAGGCTCCTGCATACGCAGATGTACATTTTTTTATACATATTGCATCATTCATGCCGCAGAAACTATCACAATAAGGGACCATGTATACTAGTAGATTCAAGACTATAACCAGCAGAAGCCATTGAAATTCCAAATGTAAACCAATCATAGATACTGCTATGAATGAAGATAAACTCTATATCACAAGTGATGTGTGTGCAAGAGTAGAGATATAGACCATCTGCATGATTATGTTTAATTAACATGAATATAGTATGGTACTGATGCATACAGATGGATAGGGCCATGAGTAATTTCTGCTCCACCATTCTTGCAACTGCACACGGGCTTCCTTGGGCAGCTTTCCATTCTTTTTCTTCTTCTTCAACTCCTGGCTGAGACTACCAAGACATCCACCGTATTTTTGCAGAAGCTTAGCTTTAATATCCCAATCTTCGGCTCTTGGATCTATGCAATTTTCGTTCACATCAGCCTCTTCTGAAGACCCATTTTGTCCAACAAGAACACCAGTACTAGCTGATCATGCCACAAATCAGTGGAAACATCATATATAAGATGCAGTCATATATAAGTAGTTGAGCTCATACTTCAGTCATACTGCTCATCAGTAAAGAAATGATAGTGCAGAACTGCAGAAACCCAAAAAGTACGTAGAGCATCAACTTTTGTGGCATTATTTTCCTGCTAGAAGCCTAGTCACTTGAGTAATCAATTCTCTTTCTTATGTGACCAACCATAAATGATAATTATTTTTAATCACACAATATACTTAACCTACAAATATACTGATGAATGAAAATCAACTGAGAATTCGAAGTACCCTAGCTCAGATACACAACTCTCTGATGAACAGAGATGTGATTGGATGAAAGGGCGTAACTCATGTTTTGGAAATACAAAACACTAGGGAATGATAGTACTATATATGAAGTATTGAAATAGCAGTCACTTTTTCATTGATATAGCATTCACAAGTGAGAAACCAATTTCATAAATTGATTATCTGAAAAATGACTCATGCGCACACACCCTGTAAAACATAATCTATACGTTCTATATCTAACTCAACCTCATACTTTCACCTTTTAGCAGTGCCTAGCTTGAACAGGGAATTTCTCAGTCATCTGAGTCAAGTCAAATTCTTAATTTTCAGAACCAAGACTCTTTTTCACTCAATAACATGGCCTCTCCCTTCTACCTCCATTTGCATGTGAAAGGCAGTTGAGAAATATATCTAGATTCTTCAAGTACGTACACTTGAGGATAGCGCTTGTTACGAATACATAAGATATTTTTTTTTCTTCAAGAAATGGCTTCAGCCATAAGTATTAATTAATTGAGTGTATATCTATATATATATATATATAAGTGAAATATTCTAGCTACTTTTTTGCACACCTACCACTACGAAAAATAGAAACATTTTTCTATGGCATGCTGACAACCATTTTGTTCAAATACTTTAAAAGAAATGAATTTGTTCATTATCTTATTGCCTTGGTTTGAATAGTGTTCAAGGCTTGAACACAATAGACTAGAAAGTGGAACGACTATGTAGATCCCCCATTATAGACCCAAACAAAAAAAAGAGAATCAAATCAAGCTACACAAAGATTTTTCAATATGCACCATCATAACTAAATAGGGTTCTGATCGATTAATCCAGCTATAGAGAGCCCCTATCTATTGTTTGAAAAGTTAGACATGCATGAATTAAGGAAGCTAGGACCTCTAGATCGATTTCATTGTAGTGTATTACTTCTACCAAATAAATTAATATAAGGAACATGACAAAGTGATGATCGTCACCACTCACCAGAGAAAGATGGTGAAACGGATAGAACTTTGAGCTGGGAGTTGATTTTAGAGAGGCCAAGCATGGCCTCATGGAAGGTTTTGGTGAGCTCTTCATGGTACTTGGTAAGCATTTCACAATAGGCCTCCATGAACTGATCCAATTCTGGGTTTGCTTCTGATACTTCACATGCTGCAGAAAATGCAGCTGCAGAAGATATTGAGCCCGCAGCGGCATGCTCTAACCTAGCCACCACTTCAGCAGGAGCCCCGACCTTTTGATAAAAAAAAAAAAAAGAAGAAAAAAAATCAATAATATTAGAACAACGGCATGCAGCTAGATCAGATCAGATCAGCTCAGAAAATAAGCTAGAAGTTTTATATACCTTTTGACAATTGACATAAGAAGCCAAGAGGCGAGGGAAGAGAGGATGACCCATGACCTTGGCTTTCTTGTTCATCTCATACTCCTGGCTATCATTTTGGTTTGGGCTAATGTTGGTAAAAGGCAGAGAAACAAAGTAGTGCCGCTGGTTACTAGAACTACTAGTTTGATCTGCTTGAGCAGCATAAGAATTCAAAAGAGGAGGAGCAATCAACATCCCAGGAGAAGACCCAGATCCCATCACACCATGACTATGATAACAATTGCTATTACCATTATTATTCCCACCCTCCATCTTCTCTATCTCTCTCACTTTCGAAACCCTAAACCATCTCTCACTCTCCACCTGTTCAATGCTGGTTGTAATTATGAGCTCTACTACAGGAGTGGAATGCCTCCCGGCTTTTAAGCTTGAAACTCTCAACAGTGTACAACTAGCTAGAAAGACCAAGGGTGTGTAACAGTGAACAGTCGCAGTCAGTCAGAAACATGAGGATTTTTTCTTTTCTCTTTTTTCTTTTTTCTTTTTTCTTTCCATCTTGCTTCTGTGCATAAACAGTAAATCGCCACAGAGAGAGAGAGAGAGATGCACACGGTGAACGAGGTGTGCACGCGGAGTTAACGTGTAGTTTTGTTCAACTACTACTGCAGCTGAGATTGTTTCCTTCCCGATACAAAAAGCAAAGCTAGCTAGCTCTTTGTATTTCTTCATCTCGGTTACTGAAACTGCAGTGAGTGACGTTTACCTGTATCTGATTTGCAGGTCTCTCTTGAGTCTAATTATTAGGGTTTTAAGGGTGGAGAAGTTAATGATGTTGTTTGATGACAGTACTGTGACACAAGCATCTGTATGTACTAGCGCACTCTACTCTCTGTCTGTCTCTCTCTCTCTCTCTCTTTCTTTCTTGGCCAGTTGGCCTGGTGCTGGTGGATTGATGGGAAATGATCAAACGTCTACCGTCTATGTTGCTGATTGAGTTTGATGCTAGCTAGTCTGTCTCATTCTAATCTTCCATCCATTTAAACCCTGTTTAATATACCCTGGTCATTTGATTGGACTGTCCTATTTATCCAGTGACCATTGCGTTCTATCTCTACCCCATGTATATATAACCATCTCTCTTTTTTTTTTGGATTATATATAACCATCTCTCTACTTCAGCACAAGTATGACTTAACTGATCGTACATTACTGTATTGGCTTATTTAGGTAGAAATGTACGTATTTGACATAGCAATACATAGTGTCAATGTGTCAATGACTCAATACAGTATCCCCCTTATTTTCTTATAAAATCATGCAATATTACGTCCACATTTTTGAATATTTGTTTTTGAATGATGGAATTGTTGTAATTTGAAGCTATACACTTGGTATAGCTAGGGATAAAGCTAACTAAATTTTCACTACCGCGACATACAAACAGAATTAATTAATCTCCAAGACATCCGTATATACTCGATCATATAAACAAGTGCAAACCACAGTACGTTGTTAGTTGTTAAGTATAATTGAGTGGAACAGAACTCCAGTTAGTTCTATACAGTATTTTACACTCAGACTTTGTAAAAAATGACAGTTGATACTGGTTGATAATGATCTACTAGTCTACTACCTAATGTTGCAGAATCACACATTAGCATATGAATCAAAACACTGAGCTAGGGTTAGGTCTAGTTCATAATAAAATACAACAAGGATTAAAACAGTGGGTTCTCGGAGCTGTAGCCGTGGGGAAGGGAAAAAAGAAAAGCTGCCCGAACGTCCCTACTGTCTTTCTTTGCCTCCGGTCTTCTTCTTCCTCTCGTCTGAGTCTTCTCCGCTCTTTTTGAATTCCCAGTTCCCACCGCGAGTTTATTTTTTGGGTCGAGTTAGTATTATTATTTCGTGGCAAGTAATTTCATGCCTTTGCTTCTTACAATTTGGACGTATATCTGAAATACAAATCTTAACAAAAAACTCAACTTCTGTAATTGACTGTAAATGTTGTATAGTCCTTATCAAAGAATATACTTAGTACATACTTCACTGCATCGATCACTTGCACCAAACTACTGTAGTTGAGTAGTATATATGTCCCATTTTGCAGATATATCTCATAAATGTTTCAATCTATTATCATCTAATAGTATAAATTTGATAGTGAAAAACTAAGTAGTTAACTAATTCAACACCCTTCAAGCATAACTTTTAAAATTTTACATCTAACTCAGTATTTATTACGAAAGGTTACAAAGAAAACACCGAAAACAAAAAATGTAAATCGAATAGCAAAGTAATACTGTATGAAGCAAATAAGACGATCCTGAAAATATAAGAGTGCATATATAACACCAAAAGCGGATAGTATTATCTCCAAATCATCTTCAAGTGGATGGTAAATCAAAGAGACAACCCACATTGTATATATAAAATTAAGAGATACGACATCTGAATTCCATTCGATAAAGGTACGTACTTATATTCGGATATTCCATTCGATAAGAGTACTTATTGAAGGGTACATGAAAACTTTCCACAAATAATTTTCCTCAAAATTTCCAGATTTTGTGCTAACGATGGAGCCATAATATATATATTATGGTATTTATTGAAGGGTACCTGAAAACTTAATTTCCATAAATAATTTCATCAAGGAGTAGTGCATGGATCGTAGCAATAACACGTTCCATCACCAATAAAACTGGGACTTGTAACCCAAGTCCTGCAATTACCCACACGGTGACCTCTTTTAGTGCACTCCGAATCACAATATTTTTGAGCTCTCTCGTCTTTATACCCCATGAATCCAACATCGCATGGCCGCCCAATATCCTTTCCGCAATAATCCACCTCTGCAACACTATAATGAATCAATTTTGATATCGAGAAGACAACAAACAGCGTTATGAAAAAACCAAATACTCTTGATTCCATGGCTAGCCGCTACACGATGTAATTAATCAACTCTTTTTTGCTTCTTCTTTTTCTATGCATGGTATGTACAAGCAACATGCATTTCTTTTTATATGAATTTTAGTATAACGCAATTTAAGATCACACTATTAGAAACAACCTCAATAGTTACAGTTATAATTAAACTTTTATTTAGTAATAACTTGCAATTACTTAACCACTTTTAGTACAGTAACGATTCACTTAATTAAGATGATCAAAACACCCTTCTCTCTATTTGACATATTTTGAAACAGAACTTAAATTAGCAAGGACGTTGATCTTTTTTATTACCTTTACCAAGAAGTTCTTAATCTCTCCGAACAACGAATGGTTAAGACCGAGTAATAGCTACACCAAATTTTAATGATTTCATCTTTGCTTATAATCGATCGACTCTCTCACCTTTTTTTCTCTTTCTTTCTTTCTTCGATCATCAGTCATCAGTCAATTCCAAGCTCTATTATAACTAATAATATGAACATACTACCATTTTGCAAACCATACATCGTTACCCTTATGAATAGTTTTATACATACACACATCAAAGATCACTCCTCGATCTAAACATGCATCAACTTTAGTGTGCCGGATATACAATTAACCAACAAGTAAAAATCTAAATCAAAGGTCAGGTTAAAAACTCGGTGTAAAACTATATTCTAGAACACACTTGCCAATAATTCAACATGGTATCTATCTGTAGCAGGTCGAGTTTGGAAGGATGAGGAACAAATCGAATATGGTCACAACGTGATATTGACGGACATGATTTGTTTATACGTGTTTTCTTTCCCTTCCAACAGAGACATATTTTGGAATCTCATATGTCAGACAATCAGCAGAAGGGTTTCTGAGAGCCTAATCAGCAGGACACGTGTCAAATGGAGATAGGGCTATAAGAGTGGGGCCATGATACTCCCGTTAAGCTATCACCTGTGTTAAGACTCGGTAATTTCATGAGGGTAAGTTCTGGAAATCGAGGAGGGTAAATTTAGAGAAGAAAGAAGAAAGTGAAATTTAAAAGAAGCTAAATTTATATTCTTCTCCGGATCCGATCCTCTTGTGATTTACAACCCCATCTGCATCCCCCGGCAGCAATCTAGAGTCCTCCATTTGACACCATCCTCGTACTTGGCTTTAAAATGCATAACGTACTAGAGCTCCTCCATGCCAAGACTCAAACTGCAGGTCTTCCCAAGCCTTCTGGTTCTTTTCTATTGCTTTTGATGCCTCCTGATGGTATATGACTTTTTGGCTCTGCACTACAAAATACATAAGTTTCCTAGTTGGACCAGGAAACCATTCTTGCTGCGGGTTTACAAGATTTCTTCCGAGTATCAAATCTTTTGTCTTTAAGAGCAATTTTAGCAATGCTAGTCATATTTTTGTCAAATTTTAACTAAAATAGCTAAAATGTCATTTTAGCTAGCTAGTTTAGAAATATGTATGTATCAGTTCTCTCTATTTTAACTGCTTTGAACTTATATTACTAATTAAATTTTTAAAAAATTACCTTAAATGCAGTTATATATTAAATAAAATCATCTAAAATGAATGTATTAAATTATAGAAAGTCTCATCTCGCTCTCTATATTTAGGAACGAGATAGCTAAGAGTTAAAATAGCTAGCCACTTAGGAATCTAGTGGAGCTCTTAATTTTGATAAAAGAAAAACTAAACAGACTCTCTAAAATAGCTAAAGAGTCAAAATAGAGAGTCTACTAAATATGCTCTAAGTTACAGAATTCTTTGGTAGCTATATCTTTTAGTTAAAAATACTTATTCTATTCTGCTATTTTTATGGAAACATATATATGCTATTATGTGACAGATTGCTATTACTGATTTGAAGATTTGATTCTGCTGGCTTAATGAGTCTGCGCCTCTATATATAGAGCCAATATGGTTCTGTATTCTCTACGATTTTTCACAGAATTCTTATATTATCAAGTGTTGCTTAGTCTTCACACGAGTTAGAGAAAAATCCATCTATTTATCTGTGTTTATCTCTACTCATTGTAATCTTCACTTGTGTGAATGTATTCTTTTGAATTCAGAAGAGCAGCTTTTTGAGTATCACAAGAGCTATTTGGAGTATAGGTTCAGTATAGTGTTGGTATTGATTCAGATCTGTTCAAGTTAGCTAGTTAGAGCTTGTAAAGAGATTGCGTTTAACATCTCAACTTGTATCAATTGTATCTCCTTCATTTTATAGTGAATTCGTGTGGACTAGGCAAAAGTCTCGCAGTGGTCTTTATCTCGAAAGAGATTTCCACTGTAGTCAACAATCTTGTTCTTGTTTTATTAGTTTTTATATCTTATAATTTGCTAGACTACCTCTGTCAAATAATACTTTCACCTCCTTCGATCTGGGTCTCTCCTTAATCACCAGGTCGTTGGGAAGTGGGGGAGACATGCATCGAGAAGAAAGAGGTTTTCTCGGCAGAAACAAATTAACAGAAGCATAGTATATATGATAGGAAAACTGGAATTCGGCTCCAACTTGTGAAAATAATTACTGGAAGGGATTCGAATCAAAGGGAGGAAGTAAAGCTTGCTACTGGAGAAACGATGGCGATGGTGTTGTAGAAACGAACCAGAGAAAAGGAGAGGGCCAAATCAGTTCAAATCTCTGAAATTCAAGGTTAAGAAAAGTTGGGAATGATGAAGTGACTTAGGATTTACCACAACTCGTCGATACAACTCATCGGAGCTGGAAGAATTTTGCCAGAAAGCTTGGAAAAACACGACGGCCTCAGTTTCTCCACTTGGATTTGACTGAGTTTCGGCTTGCATGTTTAATCAAAGAATTGGGTTTTGTAGAAGGTGGTGGTTTCTGGAAAAAGAGAGAGAATGAGATTGTCTCGTGCACCCAATTTTCACTTCGCCATTGTTTCCGAAAATGACAAAATTGACGCCGTTTGCAAAAATAGGGTTGGGCTCATATTCCAGACGTTTCCTCGGAAATAACTAGTTAAAAAGGGAAGAGAATAAAAACTGCTTCAAGCTGGGTGAAAGTTAAATAGTGAGAATTTGGCAAACGAGGTCATTTTCTTGGTAAACATTTCTTGCACAAAAATGCAAAACTTGTGAAAGCTTATACAGTGACGAATCATTCACTAGAAAAGCTCGAGGGCAAACACGTTTCCACGTAGAACTGTTGTAACATGCTCTCTAAAAAAAGAGAAAAACGAAAACTATATGAGAGATTGATCATGAACAAGTTGCGTAATCCCAGTATGTTAAGAGAGACTGATCATTATGGCTATTTGAAAAGCAAATTTAGGCCAGTCAGCGTGCTCTATTATGCTTGGAAAATAATGATGATTGATGATTATATTCACTTTTCTTTCCATTAGCAGATATGGCTAAAGCTGAGAAACAAATTCATTTGAAGTTGTCAAGAAGGGGAAAATCCAGACGGAGAAAAGACAAAAGAACAAGAGAGAGCCATTTTGCCTGAAAGAGGTTCTTCATTCAACAACAATCCTATACTTTAAAAAATATAATATCATGCATAAGAAAACATAAAACCGTTTGAAGACCTCCTCCATGGATAATGAAACTTCCTTGGGGCCTAATAAGAATTTATCATAACTAGATAGATGTACTTAAATCTGGCTCCGAGACTCAGAACCCTAGTCTGCAACCTTCCTAGAGTTTTTGGATGATAACAGAATTGGCGGCACCGGCCTGCTCTATTGTTTGGTCCAAATCAGTGAGCTGTTTTGGAGGAAATCCCATTGTCTGCAATCGGTAATTTCTTGCCCCACCAGGTCTTGATGCATCAATAAAAGCATGGATGTCTCTAATTGTATGGTGGTTGTTGAAGCGAGACACCATCCTGGTACCATCTGCCAACCTCAGCTGAATAGAGGTCGATGGCAATGACTGATCAACGGTTAAGCCCATTGATGGCAATGGAGCAGTTGTGAGAGGAGAAACGGCAGCAGCAGTTGACTCAAAGGCAGCGGACTCCGATGTGCTGCCACCTAAAGTTCTTCCAACACCCTGAAAAGCAACCTGACCCCGCTGCTTCACTGGTTCCTGTAAATAGGTCAAGCAACTAACATCAGATACTATGGATTGGATGAAGATCAACGACAAACATAGGATTAGGATAGAAATAGGCCTGTTAAGACTTACAGGGTAGTCTTCATCCCGCCTCATAAGACTGACATGAACAGCAGTCCTCCTACTAGCAGGTTCCAGCTCCTTTGGGCAGTCGGAGTTCCTGATGCTCTGCATTTATAATAACACATCATCTCTATCAGAAGAGAGATAAAACCAGACAACAGAGAAAAACAAAGTACACCAAACAAGTGCAATAAAAGGCAAAAGAAGAGCAACTAATAATGCCATGTAAGTAAAATCACATATGAAACTATTAAACCAACTTATATAATCATCGCTCTCCTCTTATATCAACAGGCCTATGTCCCGAACAATTCATCAAAATAACTAGAATACCCTCCTCTCTAAGGCCATACTGTCCATCTCTAGTTGCCAATACAAAAATTTGGAATCCAGAATAACAGGTTACCATCTTCCTTCAGTCTTCCAAGTCCCTTTGTGTCGAAAACATTACATGTGAGTTAAACTTGGACAATTTCAATCTAGCATCTTTTATAATTATTCAAAATCCTTTGACATTTGGACAAAGATACGCCTACAAGTAAAAAAGCAAACTGCTAGTACACTAAACAGAAGATCTGGATCCCCAAGCAGTAAACTACAATTGAAATAAAGCTGGCATGCTCAAACAAAAAATGCATAGAGCTCTGAAATTAAAACGATTAGTTAATTTATGAAAACTTACTTCCATGAAGTCTGCATTTGCAGGATCATCCACCCTCCTCAGTGGACCATCATCTATGGTAAAACCGTTTCTCCAGAAAGTAATGGTGTGATTGATAGACTCCGGTGGCTGAGGTGCAGCAGTTGGAACAGTCTCTCCTGTAAGTGTTCGAGCTGTTCCAGTAAAACTTCTTGAGCTTGAAGAAGAAGGTTCCAGAGGTACTTGGGCAAACTGTCTGGCTTGAGCAAATATCGAATCCACGTCATTCCCACCCCCTCTGGTAGGGTCTTGGACAAGCATACCACTGCAACAATCAAACAACATCAACAATTGCGTATTAGTAAACCTGCTACACAGTCTATCTCTGGACAACATGAAACCTCACACTAACTTCGGGTTGACGAAACACGAATGCGGACTAAATTGACAACTGATTGCTACACCAAAACATGAAAGGTTTGTTCTTCTTAACACTACACTACCCACAATGAGCTTAATTTATATCTTACTTTCCAATTGAACAGTTTTTGCAATATACGGCATGATTTCTTATTAAGTATCTATGTTTTCTATTAACTACAAACTTGGATTTCAAGTTCAAATTGTTTATAATTTTCCAAAACTTAGGGTTACTACTTATGCAGCAAATTAACCTCGGTAAACAAAGACAGTAACTTTACTTCAAATTTGTGCGAAGCTTCAGATTTACCTCTTCTCGCCACCAGTGTAGTACTCATTGGGCTCATCGGAGTCACTATCAGACCCATCCTTCTCCGGCCGCCGATTCAGATCGGAAAGCGTCCGAATGCCGCCACGTGTACGCGCGGCGGGCGGCTTGTTGTCCTCCTTGCTGGTCCCGGAGGCGGCGCGCTTCGACCGGAGCTGGTACGCCGGTCGCGACGGGGCGGGAGACGGGGAGCGGGAGCGCGTGGGCGACTGTGAGGGCGAGTACTCCGGCGAGTGCGACGGGGACGGCGAGAGCGAGTGGGAGGCCGCGGCTGGATTGGCGACGGCCGCGGCGGAGGATTCGACGGCGGCGTTATCGTTGTCGAGGAAAGTCGAAACGGCGGCGTCGAGGTCCCAGTTGTGCGATTCGAGGAAAAAGCGGGCTTCTTGGTTGGAGGCGGAGGTGATCTCGCAGAAGGAGCTGATTACGGCGTCGTTTTGGGGGTTCGATTCGGCTTCCATGGTTTGATTGGATTCTTTAATTGCTTTCCAAGACTGCTCAAGAATTTGGGACCTTAATCAAAACCTTGTTTACTCTATCTTTATGTATATGCGTCCTTCTCCTTTTCCACTCTACAGTGGACAACATTTGGGCCTAGGGATAGACCACGCTTGGGCCTGCCAGAAATCCGAGCCCAAATTTCTTTTGTCACATATTTTGAATTTCTAATATCTCGTATCAATGACTGCACGTTTTCTTTCGTTAAAGTTCGCGTAATATTTTGGTTATCGCCCTACTTAAAATGTTAATATCGTCGGTGGCGAGTCGTGACCTGGTTTATTAAACAATTTAACCGAAAATATTTGAGTTTTTTTTTTATCAAACAAAAAGCTCAACAATGAGTGTTGTGAGTCGAACTCAAAACCTCTTAAGAGAGACGCTTAAGATTTTGTGCTGGATAAAAAACATGTCACGTGATATGAAGCTAGGGTTAGGTAGCCATATTTCAAAGAACCAAAAAAAGTTCCCAATCTTACTCCTGATAAAACGTGAAATGCATGCCTCGATCGTCTATGAAGTGCCTATTCCGTGGTAAAACGCAAGCCTTGTTTCAGGATAAAAGAATGATAGGAAAACTGTGACTTTATTGATTGATAAGGAAACCTTTATATAGGCATTACATCAAGTATCCCTAGTAATCAGGGATTCCCTATCTAATAAAGAATCTAGACTACTAGCCTTATTAGGACAAGACACACTACGGAAGTTACAGAATTAACCTTCCTTGAACACTCCCCCTTATGTCGCGTCCTCAATGGTGCATGAACTGTTGCCTCGTTAAAAGCTTTGCCAGCAAACAAAAACCTCTTGGGCAAAAAATAAAAGCATGGTCTAAGGGAAAAGAGTACAACGCACCAACTACAAGTATGTGAGACATGCATAACTAGACTCCCCCTGAAGTCTAGACGAGAACTCCCCCTGATGGTCAATCAGTCTTTGAGTTCGGATAAACGACACATACCAATGCGCTTTACATGCCTCACAAATGTAGATTTGGGTAGAGACTTGGTGAACAGATCAGCTGCATTATCTTCTGAGCTGACTTGCTTCACTTAGATATTCAAAGTCTCTTGCTGCTGCTGATTGTAGAAGAACTTAGGCGAAATGTGTTTAATATTGTCACCCTTGATGTATCCCAACTTCATCTGCTCAATGCATGCTGCATTATCTTCAAATATGCAAGTTGGTCCCATCGTAGTAGACTCAAGTCCACTAGACTCTCGAATGTGAGATATAACTGAGCGAAGCCAAACACATTCTTTGACTGCTTCATGTAGTGCAATAATCTCAGCATGGTTCGAGGAGGTAGCAACAAAGGTTTGTTTGGTTGATCTCCAAGATATCGCCGTATTCCCAATGGTAAAAACATAACCAGTTTGGGAACGTCCTTTGTGTGGATCTGACAAATATCCAGCATCAGTAAATCCTACCATCACATCATTTGGTGTATCTGAGTAGGAGGGGGTAGTGCCGAAGCCGTACCGAGACCACGTCTTGGCATCCTCGGGTTTGGGTACGGTGGCGGATACGGCGGCGGTACGGCAGGAGGCCGAGCTGAGGCCGAAATCAGGTGCGGCGGCTGCATGGCGTGGAGCCGAGCCGAGGCCGGACTGCTTGGATGCAAATGGTCGGCTTGGAGCCGATCCATGATGAGTGTATCTATAGTACAAGCCCATGTCAATGGTTCCTTTAAGGTATCGAAAGATGTTCTTGATTCTAACCCAATGACGTTATGTTGGCGCCGAGCTAAATCTAGCTAACAAGTTCACCGAGAAAGTAATGTCTGGTCTAGTACACTGAACTAGGTATAATAAAGCTCCAATTGCACTAAGATATGGATATTCAGCTTCCAAGACCTCTTCGTCATCTTATCTCGGACGAAAGGGATCTTTATTGATATCCAGACTTCTAACGACCATGGGAGTGCCTGTAGGATGCATTACTTTGTCCATGTTAAATCGCCTGAGCATCTTTCAGACATATGCAGATTGGTGTATAAAGATTCCACCACTTCGGTGTTCTAGTTCTAAGCCTAGGCAAAACCGATTCCTTCCCAGATCTTTCATCTCGAATTCGGATTTCAAGTAGCTTGCGGTCTCATTGATCTCATTCAGAGTTCCAATGATGTTCATATCGTCAACATAGACGGCTACAATGGCAAATCCTGAACTTGTTCTCTTTATGAACACACAAGGACACAACTCATCATTCTTGTATCCTTTCCCAATCAAGTAATCACTTAACCGTGTGTACCATATCCTACCAGATTGTCGGAGTCTATATAGAGATCGTCTCAACCTAATAGCAAATGAACTTCGTGGTTTTTGCTCACTTGACTTGGGTAACGAAAGTCCTTCTGGCACTTTCATGTACATCTCCGTATCTAAATCCCCATAAAGATATGCTGTTACAACATCCATAAGCTGCATATTGAGTCTCCCTGAGACTACCAAACTGATTAAGTATCGGAAGGTAATAGTATCCATGACCGGAGAATACGTCTCCTCATAATCAGTTCCAGGGCGTTGAGAAAAACCTTGCGCCACGAGTCGAGCTTTATATCGCTGGACTTCACCATTCTCATTGCGCTTTCTGACAAAGACCCATTTATGTCCAACAGGCTTCACGTTCGGCGGTGTAGGCACAACCGGTCTGAATATTTTTGCCTTTTCTTTAGAGAGTCTAGTTCAGCCTGGATTGCTTCTTCCCACTTCGGCTAATCCGCCCTACATTGACAATCATCAACAGTGCAGGGTTCCATATCGTCGTCGTCAATGATTTCTTGAGCAACGGCGTAGGCGAATGCATCATCGATATACATGGAATTCCTTTCCATAAAATTGTGCATGCATAAGTAGTTTAGTGAGATTTCCTTGTTCTCCAACATCAACGATGAGTCTGAGGCGTCCCCCAGATGATTCAGAGTTGATTCTTAGACATAAGTATAGTCGGAGACAATCTCGTGTGACGGCGTCACAGTATCGATGATGAACGGATCGCTTTTTGCCTGAACACATGCCCTCTTTCTAGGTACACTGTCCTTGGAACCGATTGGTCTCCTCCTCTTTCTAGGAGGATCCGAAGTCGACGCCGGCCCTCCACTTGGAGGTGCCGAGCCTAGGCTGCCGACGGCACCTAGGGCTGCGGGTCCGAGACCGGCGGCGCGTGCTCGCGCGTGGCGAGGAATGTTGAGCCTTGTAGATACATTCGCAGCAGGTATGGTTAATCTTGTCACTTTTGCAATATCAGTAAAGGAGTCGGGCATCGAATCCGCAACCTTTTGTAGTTCCAATATGCGTTGCATTTCGGTCTCACACTGAGACGTACGAGGATCATAATGAGACATAGTGGGAGAGAACCACGTCAATTCCTGACGTTCACTAGGGACGGATGCGGCCCCATCTCCCCCTAACGGCGGGAAGGATGTCTCATTAAAGTGACAATTTGCAAATCTTGCAGTAAACAGATCACCTGTCATAGGCTCTATGTAGTGGACAATTGTTGGTGCTTCATATCCAACATAAATAACTAATCGTAGTTGTGGACCCATCTTGGTACGTAGTGGAGTCGTGATAGGCACATATACGACACAACCAAAAGTACGCAGATGCGAAATATCAGGCTCGTGACCAGTTACCAACTGATACGCACTAAATGGTTGGCTATCTGTGGGTCGTAGACGAATAAGCATAGCTGCATGTAATATTACATATCCCCATGCCGATACCGGCAAGTTTGTGGCCATGACAAGAGACCTAGCTACAAGCTGTAGTCTTTTGATAGCGGCTTCTGCAAGACCGTTATGAGAATGAACGTGGGGCACGGGATGTTCAATTTCAATCCCAACGGACATGCAATAGTCATCAAAACATTTTGATGTAAACTCTCCAGCATTATCCAGTCTGATAGACTTAATCGGATTGTCGGGGTGGTGAGCCCGAAGCTTAATGATCTGAGCTAGGAGTTTAGCAAATGCAGCATTCCTCGTGGACAACAACGCGATGTGTGACCAACGCGTCGACGCATCAACCTGAACCATAAAATATCTGAATGGTTCGCATTCTAGTGTTATAGGTTCACAAATATCACCTTGTATTCGTTGTAGGAACGAAATATTATGTTTATGATTAATAGCAAAAGATGGTCTTGCTTGAAGTTTTGCTAGTGAATAAGCTTTGCAAAACGAACGATGAGCATTGGACATCGCTACAGAAGCATGAGAAGCAGGAGGAGGCCGAACCTCTCCTTGGAGCCGAGAGGCTGCCGGCGACGGCATGGCGGCCGAACCGAGGCCAAGGCGCCCTTGCACGGCGTCGGCTTGGTTGTGTCCAGTATTCTGGTTTCCTTTTTGCTTTTGTGATCTGAAAAACGGATGACCGTGGGAGCATTTCAAAATACGAATCATCAGATCACAACTCGGATGTCCGAGTCTCTCATGCCAAAGCTTGTAAGCATCTGAATCGCATAAGACAATAACATGGGATTCATTGGCTCGAATGGTTATAAAATACATGCCATTTCGAACACGCTTACACTTCTCCACAATGCGAGTGCGCCGATTCTCAGTGGAGGTGATTAACAGATATTCAGTTCTATTTTCAACATAAGTGTTGAGGTGATAATCGTTGTCACGCACATCCTTGAAAGCTAGCAGGGTTCTTGGCGCCTTAGGCGCATATAGAGCGTCCTCTACCCGAATTTCAGTGCCATTTGTCAATAAGAATTGAGCAGTGCCACGACCCTTAATGACGGGTCCGGTTCCTGTCATCGTAGATAACGACGATTCTCTTGGCGAAAAATCTGAAAACAATTGCTGATTCCTCAGAATCGTGTGAGTTGTTGCACAATCCAACAGACACTCAATCTCGCCTTGATACATCTACAAAAACAATGTAAATTGAATCAATTGTCTATTTTAGACTTTGGCGAACACTTTAAAGTAATTGTACTGAAGCAATATATCATCACAAAACGAAGTGCATTAAGGTCATTAACATAGCCATGACATCGACATAACTTGAGATAAAGAGACAAGCCTTATTTTAATCACCGAATACTAACATTGAGAGATAACATAGCCTAGCTAGGTCAGAGATTGAGACCGGACGCCGTCGTAGGTGGCGTGGCCGAGCCAAGGCCGAAGCTATGGTAAGGCCGAAGCTACCCTGATGCCGAGCCGAAGCAAGGCGAGTGGTGAAGGCCGGTCTGGCATTGAGGCAATATGAGGTGACGGTTGAGCTAAAGCCGAAGCATGGCGAGTCCGAAGACACGTCGTTGCCGAGCCATTTATGCAAAAGTTGCATTTTTCGATAGGCTATCGATGTTGGTTTCAAAACTGGGTTCATGGCCGAGGATGTGTCGGGACAAAAGTCGAGACGTGTCCAAGGCGAAAAATTAAAAACCGGGTTCGGTGTCGAGCCGGCATGCTTCGAGGCTGCCGAGGGGCTGGCGAGTAGCCGCCAAGTGGCCGAGGGGCGGTCGAGTAGTGCTGCCAAGGCTGTCGATAGGCTGGCGAGTCGCAGCTAAGGCTGCCGATAGGCTGACGAGTCGCGGCCAAGGCTGGCGATAGGCTCGCGATAGGCTGGCGATAGGCTCGCGATAGGCTGGCGAGTCGCGGCCAAGGCTGGCCTAATGTGCAACGCGATGTCTCACGATTCTTTCGTTTTGTCTTTGTGATTTTATTTCGAATATTGAGTTAACATCACCAAAATTGTGGTGAACTCAAAATAATTATGCCATTGAGAATTGGACGCATTAAACCAATTTTGCTTTCATAGGGATGTAAAAATCTCGAATCATTCATTGAATAAGAGAAATTTTATTGATGAAAACTCAAAAGTACATCAAGGATGTTCTAAATCAAACGACTTATCGAACAAAGTCGTGAACTATGACTAAAGAAAGCCAAAAATAACAATCAAAATCAAATCAAACTTGAGTATGTATCTCATGACCGAAGTCAAATACTTATTCATAATCCGGAGTATCATACTCCTTAGTCCTACGTTTCTTAGTAGGTTGTAAGTCATCGACGGTGAAGTTAGTATCTTCTTCATCGTACTCTTCTTCCTCAAAGTCTTCAACATAGTTTGTTTCTTGTTCCATGTATTGCTTGTGTTTCTTGTAAGCAGCTTGGACATCTCTACTTGCTTTGCAATCACGTTGAAAGTGATTCTTGGAGCCGCATTTGAAGCAAGGAGCCGAAGCTGAGCTCGAGGCGTAGCCACCACGCTTGGGGCCGGAACCGAACTGGTTCCCCCCTCTAGGAGCGGCGGCGGCGGAGCCGTCTCGTTTCCATGTGAGGTTCCGGCTAGGGCCGGCACCTCCTCTTCCTCCTTTTCCCCCACATGTTGCTCTTGGCGCACGTGGTGGCGGTGGTGCTTGACGTTTGCGAGGATGGCTCCTTGGCTTAGGAGCCCTACCACGGGCTTGGTGGGATTCGACTAAGAATTTCGGACCTATAGGCCTTTTGTTGGTAGTCAGAATCAGCTCATGATACCTCTCCTTTCTTTGAAGCACATTCATCAAGTCACTGAAGGTTTTGATGGTGCCTTTCTCACGGAGATCACGGTACTGATGCGACAACATGGACGCAGATTCTGGGAACATCGTGAATGTCTTCTCCATCATATCATCGTCGGTCTTGTCGACCCCACAAAAGCTCAGATCAGACTGTAAATTAAGCATAGTCTGATGGTATTCCTGGACGGAATCAAAATCCAATAAGCGGATTTGCTCCCAATCTGACAGAAGGTCAGGGAGTTGTGCGTCATGCACATTGTCAAAACGGTCTTTGAGGATGTCCCATATCTCTTTGGGATCGGTCTTCCTCACGTATTGCTTCTTGAGCGTTGGGTGGATATGGCGCCTGAGAAACATCAGGGCTTGAGCTTTCTGTTCAGGAGAAGCATGCAAGTTTTCATCTTCAGGAGGGACAATGGTGGCTGTAAATCTTTTGCCAATGAAGGTGTTCTCTACATCTGAGACCCACATCTTGTATTCATTGCCTTGGACATCCAAGATGTCGAATTCTGGACGCTGAGTGTCAGCCATCTACAAAACACAATAGGGAGACGTTAGTATTTGGAATACTAATCAAGTTTGATTGTTTTTTCTTTTAGAACAGTGCCAAGATATATTATGGTCACATAAATCGATGCATAATGTGACATCAAGTCACAATCGATATCTTCCCTTTATTTTCTTTTTAAAAGAGACGTTATGGTTCACAGTGACATCACAGTCACAAGCATAATGGTGACATGTAACATCACAGTTACCCCAAAAAACGTTGGCACCGGGGTGACTAAATCCCCGTATGCCGTCCGGAGAAGCGATAGAATCGGGATGAGGTAGCAGGGACACGAAAAGGTCCCGGAAGAAAACACAACCCAACAATTGAAATTCAGAAAGCGGGAACGTTTATAAAATATTTACCTCTTCAAGTGAAGCTTGATCGAAAGAAACTTGACTTTTGGGGAAGTTTGTTTTCTTCGATTTTTCTTGATGTCTTCTCAGCAACGAAGAAGGCTTCGAGGGCCGCTTGCTTGGCTTGCGAGCAATTTTGGCCTTCGAGGGATGCGTGCAAAGAATAGCACGCAAGGGAGGGCTGCTAGCGAGCGGGTTGGGCTGCAGGCGAGCAGGTCTGCCGAGAGGCAGAGGAGGAGCAACGCGTGAAGGTGCGGCTCGGCAGGGAGCAGGTCGACAGCGCAGGTACTGCCGAGAAGAAATTGATGGTGGCTGGAAGGGAGGACGGCAGCCGGCGACGGTAGGGATTTAGGGTTTCGGAACTTTTTTTTTTTTCGGAATCAGGGTTTAGGGTTTTAGGGCTATTAGCCGGGAGGCTAGAGCAACGTGCTTGATAACGTGTTTCAGGATAAAAGAATGATAGAAAAACTGTGTCTTTATTGATTGATAAAGAGGCCTTTATATAGGCATTACATCAAGTATCCCTGGTAATCAGGGATTCTCTATCTAATAAAGAATCTGGACTACTAGCCTTATTAGGACAAGACACACTACGGAAGTTACGGAATTAACCTTTCTTGAACAAGCTTTTTTTTTTTTTCTTTTCTTTTCTTTTTCGGGTCAGAGATCATCTTAGGAGATGAGCAGAACAAAGGTTTTCAACCGAGAGTTACGAACAACGACGACGATGGAGAACAAAGATACAACGTCGACGATGGAGATGAGCGATTTCATCGTCGTAGAGCAGCCAAAATTGGATCACATGGATACCACCGACCCCGACCCTTGGCTGATGTTGAGCAGCAGCTCTTTCCGTCCGACCGCCGATATAAACCGAGGTTACTTTATTCTCTAGCTATCTGGTTCACGTTCCTCTTTTTTCTCTATTAGGGTTTTTGCTCATTATAACCTAGCTTTTAATCTTTATATATGGTGCAGCAAAGTTGACGGATGCTTGGTCTGATGATCAAATCGTCCTTAGAAGAATTCGGGTGTTCATGCACAATGAGTACGGTATGTTGAACTCAGCAAATAAAGAAATTTACTTTTAGATTATGAAACTTAAAATGATCGCACCTATTATTTAAATTGAAAAATTGAAATTGCAGGTTGATTCCACAGTTTTAGTGATATCACTATATATAGCCGGATATCACGCGTAAGACTGATTATCTTTTCAAACTTTTGTTCAAGACAAAGGTAACTGCACTAAAGGTAACTGCACCAAACATCACAAAGGTAACTGCACCAAATGTAACTGTACCAACACAAATGTAACTGCACCAAACATCACAAAGGTAACTGCAAAAATAAGGTAACTGTACCAAACAAGAAACCTATATTTATACCACACACGAATGAAATTTTTAAACGAACAACACTCCAACTATCTTTTTCTCAGTCAAGTAACCACCAAGGTAACACACTTTTTCCTATATCGAAACATCAAATGCAAGAGTCCTAAAACCTCATAACCTGTAAGCAACTACAACAATCAACATATCTTCGACGAAATTAACATAATTATCTAAAATCAATTGCTCTGTTTCGGGTCCACTGGTACACATCGCAGATCTTTGTGATTTTGTTACGAAATGAATAGTTTGATCTTAGCATGTACCATGTTAAATTTTAGTTGTGATGGTCTATCAATTTATGTATCTTGAATTGAGATGTGTATGGTGTGTCTGCTGGCAGCTAACAGCTGGCTATCTGCTATCTGTTTTCTCACCGGCATATGGTACATATTTTGCGAATGTACTTAACCCAGTGTTGAACGTATCATTAGGTCATCTCCAACCCAAGGTCCTAAACTCTATAAATTTGGGGTCCTAAAAAAATTTGGGCTCCAATGGTTAATTGTTGAGGTCTTAAACCCTATAAATTTGAGACTTGGTCTCATCCCAAGTCTTATTTTGAGACTGGATTTGAGACGGGTCTTATAAATTTGGGTTGGGACCTGTTGGCAGAGGAGAGAGAAGCTGGAGAGAAAGAAGACGCGGGAGAGAGAGATTGTGCAGCATATGCGCAAGAAGACAAAGTCAGCAGACAAAGCTGACCAGCTAGACCAGCAGCACATGCCTCAGCATAGAGACGTTGCCCTTTCTGCAACCCCAACGGTCAAGACATCCAACGACCATAATTAAATTTTCTTCCAATCCAACTGCCTCAATTCATCTCAGAATTAATTTTGTTATTTATTTTCCTAAATGAATTTTTGATTTGACGGTTCAAGATATATGTTTTAGTTAAGACTTTTAGTTAAAACCCTACTATTAGATATGGTTGAAGTCTTATATGAATAGTGTCCAAATGAGGTCTTATAATAAGTTTGAGACCCCATTATGAGACTTCATGGTTGGAGATGCCCTTAGGCAATAGAGATGGCATTCCATGGCAGGCAACATGACTGCATCAAACTTGGCACGCAAAAGGGTGGACTATGCAAGAAATATAAGATGAAGCAGGTGTGTATTATAAAAATTGTGGATCCTTTTATCGCTTCAGAAACATTCCGAGTACTTGTCTTGTGTGGCGCTCCACGTGCAACGCGCGACAAGGAATGGAAAGTCAGCAGACAAAGCTGACCAGCGAGACCCGCAGCACATGCCTCAGCATAGAGACGTTGCTCTCTCTGCAACCCCAACGGTCAAGACATCCAACGACCATAATTCAATTTTCTTCCAATCCAACTGCCTCAATTCATCTCAGAATTAATTTTGTTATTTATTTTCCTAAATGAATTTTTGATCTACGGTTCAAGATACATGTTTTAGTTAAGACTTTTAGTTAAAACCCTACTATTGGATATGGTTGAAGTCTTATATGAATAGTGTCCAAATGAGGTCTTATAATAAGTATGAGACCTCATTATGAGACTTCATTGTTGGAGATGCCCTTAAGCAATAGAGATGGCATTCCATATCAGGCAACATGACTGCATCAAACTTGGCACCCAAAAGGGTGGACTATGCAAGAAATATAAGATGAAGAAGGTGTGTATTATAAAAATTGTGGATCCTTTTATAGCTTCAGAAACATTCCGAGTACTTGTCTTGTGTGAGCCTTTGGCTTAAGCTTCATCTTTCAAGCAAAGCGTCTAGTATTTTTTAACTTGTAATTGTAAGAGTTAGCAGGGGTTACGGAAATAGGACCTAGTTAATCTTACTAGGTTTTTTTGGTTTGATAAGCTTAATCATACTAGGTATGTATGAATTCACCGTAGTTTAAGTGTTCTGCAGCTTCTGCAAACCAGCTTTTAGATGAAAATCTAAGGTGTTCATGGACTTACCATCTTTTGATTTGATGTGCTAGAGATTGATAAGAAACGTTCCACTTTTCCTTATCTTCTTATATTGTGCGCAGGAGAAATTTGATAAACTGTGGAGACGTCTTAAACGCTCCTTGAAGGTGTGTAACTTGATCTAAATCATGTCCTAGTGATTGTTTCATTCTCATAGATGTTTCCTAAATTCTTTGCAATATGATAATGGTGCAGAAACTTGAGGATCTGACCTACTGTACTCTTTTTTTTAATGTAAGTGTTTTTATTTCTCATTCGGAGGGTGATTTTATCTTTGAAAGTTTTCCGAATCCGGATTCTCTCCTCATGAGAGTTTCCTAATATTTCCTCATAAGCCGATCCCGACCTTTCATTTTACATCGACGGCCAAGATATCTCCTAGTCCATTAACACCTGCCAACCCAGTCTCTCACTCTCAAACCCAATCTCTCACACTCAAAAATTTGTTTCCCTCTCACTCTCAAACAGTCCCGCGCTCTCTCCGTCAAATCTCATTGCCTCTCTTCGCCGGTTACAGCCAGCGACGGCCTTCTCCGTCGCGGCGCCGGCCAGCGCTCTCTGCCGTTGTCCTCCGCGTTGACCGGAAGCCTCCTCGCCCGCCTCCGCCATCCGGCGTCCTCCGCAGCCCGCCGCCTGTCTCCTCCATCTCGATTTTGGTTTCTAGTAGATCTCCATCTCGACGACCATCACTTAATTTTTTTTTTTGGGTAATTCGTTACTTTTACATTTAAGATTTGAGTTTAATGCTATGTTTAACTACACCGGCTGCTGGCAGAAGGATATAGCGCCCACGAAATGTCTTGCTTTTGAAGTTAGTTGATAACTCTGTATATATATGTTTGTATATTATCCACAAGTGAGTTGAAATTGTATTCATGTTCATTTCATTCAGTTGCTTGTAGTGTGATTAGTGATTTTGAGTTCCTCTTCTTTCTTGCATATCAGGTTGCATTTGAGATAGTTGGAAGCAGTGATTGTCTGAGGATAAACCAAAGCTGTGTGGGAGAGCTTGATGATCATCTGGAAAGTAGCAGTTGTGTTCGAGAGCTACATAGTTGTGTTGAAGAACCAGAATCAAAGTTGATAGTGTTGAAGTATCAGTTTGATCATTTTTAGTTTCTCTTGTGTAGAGTTATCTGCCAATGTATGTCCCTGCACTACAAAAGTCCTTGCACGACATGTATCGCACTACATATCTACGTCCTTGCACAACAAAAGTGTCCGTGCACAACAAAAGTGTCCTTGCACTTCAAAACTACCCTCTAGTCTGCCAATATATGTCCCTGCACAACAAAAGTGTCCTAAGACTAAAAAAATACCCACTAGTCTACCAATTCATCCCTGCACTACAAAAGTATCCTTGCACTACATATCTGCCAATATACCCATGCATTAGTTTTCCTCAGAATTTGATTTTTCTGGGTCTTGTGCAAATGAAAATCCCATGATATTTGATTGAACAAATTCTTGTGAACTTGGCCCAGAGAATTTTTGATAAGGCATCCAAGACATTTGGTTTGGCATATTCAATTGATGCCCATGTATCTGTCAAAATACCAGTAATATAAACAGATAGCAAAAAAGAAAATCATATATTTATAGCAAACACACACTCACGTCATACGGATGAAAGAGCATTGGCATATATCAACCATCATACGAGAGTGCATAGGTACTTGTAATTGATAGTAATGAATCATATAACACTAAAGTTGTTTGAAAACTCATTATACACATTAGTAAAAATATACCTGAGATGAATTATTGAGAGGTAACGAAGTCTGACCACCTATTGCAATATTAATAATTAAAGGTGTTTCCGCTCAAACCCGTAGGCCTGACAGAGACTGGTGGATCTTGATGTGATTCATTCCCGCAAACCCTGCTAACTAAGGGGAATACCGGGCGGGCCGGTCTTCTCCTCTCCGATGCCTAAGTCAGTACCGTTGGGATAAATGGATAACTTAAGCGGGAATAATAAGTAGTTGGAGAGTTGGTTACCCATTAATGAGGGTAGTTGAGGCCCTTATATAAGTTGTCCAGCGTGAGGTCTGGTCTTACTCTTCGATGTGGGACTGATCCCCTTGTGTTCATACATAATGGCAGCTTTGGTGGTTTGTTCGGCAGGCTGGTGCCCCCGGCTCCCGGGCCCCTGGCCATAAGGTAGGCTGCTGGGCCTCGGGTACGGGTGCTAACGATCCTGCTCCGGGCCCCGGTCCGGACTCGGGTGTACCGGCTGCGGGTCTGTGGGCCTGGGTAGCCCATCTGTGGCTACTGTCAACAAGTCCCCCAAGTTCCCGGTCAAGTGCAATCTTGAATGAGGACTTAATATGTCTTGCTCTGCAGGCCCGCAGACCCGCAGGGTTATCGACCCAACGGTGCCCTAGTCCCCCAAGTCCGTGTTGAAGATTGGGCTTGGACGGGCGTTCGAGCAGAATGCCTGTTATAATGGTGCGTGGTGATGCGAGTACCTATTCATGATGACGTGCGACAATTATGAGTATGAGTTGTGATGATGGTGGTGTTGTGCTTAAGTTTCGCCGTGCCCTGTATATGGAACGGGGTGAACCCGGACGAGTGCATGGAATGATAATGTGGCGTTGAAATCCGCCATGCCATGCGTATGGAACGGGGTGAACCCGGAAGAGTGCATGGAATGATAATGTGGCGTTGAAATCCACCATGCCATGCGTATGGAACGGGGTGAACCCGGACGAGTGCATGAAATGATAATGTGGCGGTGAAATCCGCCACGCCATGCTCCGCAAGGACTCGACCGATGGACTGCCATGTCGGAACGAGTCAGGTATGATATGCTCCTAGATGACCCGACCGATGAACTGCCATGTCGGAACGAGTCCCCCAGTGAAAATCGCTACCAACGGTGGTACAAGCCGGGGAATATCCCGGTGGGGTGTTTGGGCCATGTTATAGCACCAACCAACACCCGTTGATTCGTCCCAGCTTATGTTGGAATAAGCGTGGGGTAATGTGCAGGGTTGCGAGCCTGCGGGGAGACCTGTTGGGTGCGAGCCAATCAGATCTACCGGTGGGATGTTGCGGCCGTGTTTAAGCACCGGTCAACATCCGCTAGTTCTCCTCAGCTGAAACGTTATAGGCGTGAGGTTATGTGCAGGGTTTCTAGCCTGCGGGGAGATTTGTTCTGTGTTAGAGAAACAATTTGACCGGTGGGGTGGCCCGGCCATTTGTGCCCCATATTTTTCACAGCTTTGTGTGATACAAGGTTTCTAGCCTGCAGGAAGATTTGGCCTATGTTAGAGGAACAATTCTCCCAGTGGGGTGTTGCGGCCGTGTTATAGCACCAGCCAACACCCGCTGATTAATCTCAGCTTGTGTTGGAATAAGCGTGGGGTAATGTGCAGGGTTGCGAGCCTGCGGGGAGACCTGTTGGGTACGAGCCAACAGATCTACCAGTGGGATGTTACATAACCGATGGAATGCCTGTGAATCGGTAGAATGCTACATAACCGATGAAATGCTACATAAGCGATGGAATGCCTGTGAACCGGTGGAATGCTACATAACCGATGGAATGCCTGTGAACCGGTAATGCTACATAACTGATGGAGTGCCTGTGAACCGGTGGAATGCTACATAATCGATGGAATGCATGTGAACCGGTGGAATGCTACATAACTGATGGAATTCCTGTGAACCGGTAATGTCCCGATGGGATGGCTATCCTTGAATTGAGGTTGGTGCTTGGGGAAGTCGTGGGGGGCTGGACGCCTCGGTTCTCACCCCTATCTCCTTCAACTACCGTTTGTAGGCGAGGCAAGTGGCTGACATGCATTGAAGGAGAAAGCCCATCAGTCCCATCAGATATGATGGCGTGGGGATTTTACCGATACTGGGACACGTGTCAGTAGGGAGCAGTCTGAGATGGAGGGCCCGGATTCGCAGGCGTTTGACTTGCCCCAATTGAGTATTTTGGGGGGGATTACAGGTGTATTTAGGGTACCGGACCTGTCTATATAAAGGCCTTCTTTGTCTTCATTGTTTCTTTTTGCTCTTGTTTGAGAGAGAAGACGAAACGCTGGAGAGGAATCCGGAGAAAGTCATGTGAAGGTACTCTCGCGCTATCCGTGCTTCAGGCGTTCTTGCTCTTACCTACGATTGCTCGGTGTTTTTCCAGGACTGACTTTCCTCGGTTGTGCATAGTAATCGGTAAGTTCCGCCTCCTTTGTTTCCGTTTTTTCCTTTGTTGGTTCTTGTTTTGCGGGAGTTTTCTCTTGCCGGGGGTTCCCTGTCGCAACGGGTGAGTTGTTTGGAGCGTGGAATCTGCGGCAGATTTGGGGAGTAGCAGCAGAAGGTGCTGTTTTAGCTTGTCGCTGACCGGCGGTGGGGTTTTGTTTTCCTCCCCCTAGGTTACATGGCTTCTGGGAGCTCTGATGGAACTTCTGAATCAGCCGGCAGACGACCTGTGACGAACGATGAGGAAAGGTTGGAAGATTGGCTTGCTTCGGCTGCCCCGGAGTCAGAAGCCGTTGCCCGCTCCCGGGGTGAGGTCTCGTCGTCCGGGTCTCTGGGGCACGAAGACATCCCCCACGGGGTACCTTTCCTGGTACCTCGCCCGCAATTTACAGGATTGGGGATGGGGAAGGGGCTGTGGTGTGTGACGAACCGGAGGGTACCATGAGTCCCGTAGAGGTTGCCGCATTCCGGGAAACGTGGAGTATTCCGGATGAGGTGAGATTACGCCCGCTGAATCCCGGAGAATCGGCTTGTAACCCGGAGAGGGGTTGAGTTGCTGTTCATGAAGACCAGTTCCGTCACGGGTTCTCCCTCCCACTGCCAGACTTCGTGCAGTACATGCTTAGCGCTCTACATGTGTCTCCCGCGCAGCTTCCCGGGAATCAGTGGTGGCAGCTGCTGATCCTTGGTTGTCTGTACGAGTTGTCCGGGATGAGCATGCCAACGGTGAACGAGTTCCGGGCATTGTACAGACAGTCCTTCTCGAAAAAGAAAGGGTGTCGGGGTTGCATTACCTTTGGCGCCCGGCATTTTAGGCCTATTATCACCCACCTGCCTTCCTGGCTGGACAAGAGCTGGAGGAAAAAGGTGGTGATGGCAGGTGAGAGGTGGCAGAAGAGGAGGAGGACGTATCGGGTTCCTGGTGCTTTACAGCCCCTTGGCAATCACTCATATGTACTGTCTGAGTTGGAGCGGGATATGATTGCCACGATGTTCGGGTGCTGGTCTGAGTTTGAGCGAAGCTCCTACAACTTCATAAGGCGGGAAGTGTTGGAGTACTGCGGCCTGGGGCGGGATCCCGGTGCATAGTGAGGATTTTAGTAGTGAAGTTCCCGCTAACTGAGCTTATACTAACTCTTTGTTTGGTGTTATGTAGGTGCATCTTCCCGGACGGTCGTCAAACCCGTCAACACACTATCCATGGATGGTGAGGATCTTATCTTGAGGTTGAAAGAGAAGGGAGAGGTCGTTTCGCGGACCACGGTGGATCGGGAGACTGGCCGGCTTACCATCCACGCCAAACCGGTGGCCGTGGATGTTACAGATGATGACTACGTTTTAAGGCGTGTGAAGACTCATGTCGTGGGATCCTCTGCGGAACCCGGGAAGGGGAAAACCATTGGAGGTCCACTAAAGGTTCCTGGTGGAACGGAGAGGATTCCATATCGAGTGGGATCGGTCCCACTTGTCACCAGGGTCTCCTTGCCTGGCGCACAATCTTCTTCACCGGTCGACTGGGGTGAGAAGAGGCGGAGGATCATGGACGTCCCGCCTTCGGCGCCGGTGACGCTGACTGGTCAGTCGTCTGGTGAGAACTTGGCAAAACGGCTTAAGTTGACCAGTGGTGGAACGAGTCCCCCTAGGGATAGAGCCGCTGCGGCTTCAAGTTCTGCCGTTTTGCAGAGTAGTCCCTCTCCGGCGGAAGAACCGAGGAGGGGAGGTCCGGAAAGCCCGTTCGTCCGGAACCTGCTGGAGGACGTGACCGGCCTTGGTCTTGATAGGCCTGGGGCCGCAGGAGTCCTGTCGGAAGAGCAAGGAGTTGGTCCTCCGGGTAAGAATAGTTTGGTGCCACGGCGCCGGTCGAACAACATTTTTTTTTTGTTGTTTGTTTTTTTTCCTAATCGGTGGCCTGTCATTCTGCAGCTGTTGTACAATCTGTACCAGCCGGACCCGAGTGAGGAGCTGTCGGAGCTGAAGAAGTAGGTGGCCGTTCTGGCCGGTGCCCGGGAGCGTTTGGAGGCTGAGAAATCCAGGCTTGAGCGGGAGAAGGCCAGACTGAAGGAGAGGGCCAGGAGGCAGGTGGCCAAGCTAGAGGGCCAGGTCCGGAGCCTCGAGGAGGAGAAGGAGCAGGCTGAAGAGGAGAGGGCCGAGCTGGAGGCCAAGGTGGATGAGCTCCAGTTGGAAGCTGTCGCTACGCGTGCTGCCACCGTCGCTGTGGCTGGAGAGAAGGACTCGGAGCTTTTCCAGCAGGTTATCAAGAAATATCACGATAGTGAGCAGTTTCTTGTTCTTCAGGAGAAGGCTAGAGAGGCGGGTATCGCCGATGCCTACGTGGAGTGTGAAGAGAAGGGGTACCTGAATACCTCACAAATGCCGCAGGCGCAGGCCGATGATGATATTGATGGGCAACCGCGGGAGGAGGAGCAGCCGGAAGAGGAAGGCGGACTTTAGCAATCTGAGCCCGTTGGGGAGGATATGGCGGTTCTACCTGAGGAAACCGGTGGACAGGCTGGGCCCGCTGGGGAGGAGGCCACGGCTCCTTAGGCAGTTTATTTTTTTTTGTGAATTGCTGGAATGGATTTTTTTGTGTTGCCTGCCTTTGGACTTTTTATAGTACCGGTGGTTTGTCTTGGATTTCATTCAAAACAGTTGGAATATATATCTTGTAATGTTACATCGGCTGAACCGTTGGTATGCCAAGCTAATTGTGTTGGAAAAATTAGCACTTAGCCTCGGGCTCAAAATTTCTTGTGCCGCTTGGCCCATCGCCGGGTCCGGGCGTGCTTACCAGCCCTGGTCCTGGTCCCGGGCGGGATCTGCCCGCCTTTCTCCTAGGTACCGTTGCAGCTGACCGCTGCTAACTAATCCTTCCACCGCTGTTTTGAGGGTGATGCAATTGTTTGTCCTATGGGTAGCTTCATCGTGGTAGGAGCAGTATTTGCCTGTTCGCGCCGGGGTGAGGTTCCCTTTTGGGTGCTTCCTCTTTAGCGGTGGGGGAATGATGTTCTCGTTCTTGTACAGGATGTCCTCGTACGAAGAGGTTAGAGTGGTGAAAAATTCTTGACGTTCCGCTGGCATGATCTCCAGGGGGCGTTCTTGTCGGTAATGCGCGGGCCTGTGCTCGCCCTGGGGCTTGTCAGAGAAGGGTTTCTGTTGTGGTTGGTTCCCCCAATTTCTAGTCAGTTTGTTGGGTTGGGCACCTCGGTCCTGGCCCCGCTGGCTGGCCCTGTTTTCTTGGCGGACCGGAAGGGACTCCTCCCGCTTCCTCTTTTGCAGGTGATGCCCATATGTTTCGTGGTCCGCCTGAGCGTGCCTGATGACCATCGCCATCA